>LKNJ01000542.1:7500-160682 GCA_002120245.1 Maccullochella peelii
GCAGCCAAACTCGAGTATTTAATTTATAAAGCTATGAAATGTGGGGACATGTTAAAATGTTTCGTAATTTTTTTACTTGGTAAGTTAATAAAAGCGGTTGATCAAAGGCAAATCAACTGACAGTTCCCTGTCCACCAAATTCCTCTGAAAATCTTTTTGAGTTTTCCTGCTGACAAACGAACGAGGGTTAATCATGAGTAATCAAAACCTCCAAGTTCTTCGCGACGCCAAAACACTGTGGTCATTGAACATGAGGAATAAGACGATTAATCAAAGTGAGTCTTGCCAACAACAGACTGCAGCCCTTATTTTACCCCCACACACACACATGCAGTCGTCCTGCCTTGTTTAGTCTTCCAGGAAATGTCATAGATTCTTTGTTTTAAAAACAGAAGATTTCATAGTTGTCAAGTGATTCAACACGTAGCTGCCTGGAGAAATTGCATTTAGACACTGTCATACGCACTTTCCCCCCCAAATTGAAATAATCTTTTGTCCAAACCAGTTTGTTGTGTAAATGTGAAAGATCGGCCCACGTGCCCCACACACGACTCTTTTTATTGCTCTGTATGGAAGAAGTGATCATCTCTTGGCACAGTGTCCACTTGTTTGTTGTGTTTGCAAATTGGCATCCATGTTCTTCCCCTGGCATTGGATAGGACAGTGTTTTAATGTAATGTGAGCATTGCTGGAATAAAATGAACCAAAAAAAAGCGGGAGACCAGAGGCAGTACGGGAGTGAAACTGAGCCGGTTAGTGAGGAGGAACAGGTTGGAGCGATGACTGGAGGGTTTGGTCTTTTTGGAACGGAGAGCTGTGGGAAGCAGCTGCAGTCGCCTTGTGTACAATCTGTTTGTCCAGCGCCTGCTGATAGTCAGGCTGTCTAACTATACCGGATTGAAAGCCATTTAATGAAGTCATTTCTGTGTTGGTACACCAAAAATACCATTAGGTCCAGGTAAATAACTTCAGAAAAACACCAAGTGGGGAAAAAAAAAAATCAAGATTTGAATCCATCTAAAAAGTGGATTTTCTGGTTTTCTTTGTCCTCTGTGATATTAAACTGAATATTTTTGGGTTTTGGACCGTTGGTCGGACGAAACAAGCAATTTAATGTCGGCTATGGCCTTTAGTAAATTATCTTGGGCATTTTTAACTATTGTCTCACATTTTATAGACCAATAAATCGAGAAAATAATGGGCAGATCAAACATCTTAGTTGCAGCCCCTCCTTAAACATAGCTTTAGCATTTCTGTGCTACAATTAACCAGCATATACACCAATACTGATGTATCTGCAATATGCTAATATGTATTTCTTGGTCTAATCAAGTGTTATAATCAGTAAAATGTTCTTGCATGTCTTAACATTGTCAAGACATTTAGTTTTTTTTTAGGTCGGTGTTCTTCAGTTTACCTTTTTTTTTTTTTTAAAGAAGTAGTCGTCTCTTAAGCATTACTTCCTCAATGTCATTGTCAGAAGGGGAGCGATCATATGGAGACATTCATATGGTCAGGGAGACATTTACAAACACTGACATCATGTGCGTCTACTGCAACATAAAGTCTTTCACAGCCGCTGTGTAACCTACAATGAAAAGCCAGACAGGTAGTCTGTTGATGACCAACATGTCTATCAGTACTCAGAGTGTTCCCTAATGATCTGCTCATAATTGTGTATACAGCAATACTGTTTAATCAAGTTTGTTACTGCTTTGTCAGTTCAACATTACATTTGTATGGTGAGATTGTATGAAATTGGAAGTTTAAAACTGCTGCTCGGCACGTTTTATGATTTTACATAATAGATTTGGGACTGCAGTTATTTATGTCCTCATTACAGAGGCTTTAGAGCAGTTTAATAAAAAATGATACTCGCCTCTTCCTCCCACTCTCCCACCCCAAAACGTAATGGCACATGGCAGCTGCATTTTGATGTGTTATTGCTGCTGCCAGATGAAAATGTCTACATAAGTGAAAACTTTTAAGGGATTAAAGCAAAGATACTTTATTTGAATTAATGGCCATGATCATGAATATTTTAGGTCATGAAACATACTCTGTGCAAGAGCGGCCATGCTTGTTTAGATGGCTGTTTTTTATACTCGTGTACATGCATAGGTATTTTATTCATGTTGACTGTATAAGCAAAGCTGTGTTTTCTGTTGCAGGTTATGGGATGATCGTGGAGGGACATCCGGACGTTGATCACTGGGGAAGACGGCTAATGGCTTCAGTACCAGACAACGAAACAGAGCAGAAGAACTGTTCAGCGCCAGGTATGCTGTTCTATGAGATTAAAGCGGCACTGATCAACTTTAAAAAAACAAATAAATGAACAATGGATTAAATGACAAAGTGAAAGAGGCTGCTCATAGTGATGGACCAGCAGAGAATTATCACACAGCTGTGCAGTTTTCCTCAGCTCCACAGAGCATTTTAGCGTCTTTCGGTTCATTGTTTTGGTTTCACGCCGCGGGACACAACTGTTTTTTACTCTCACCGCTCTCATCAATCACATCTCCAGACACAGCAGGCACCAAATGGCAGACTAACAAAGTTAGCAACTAGCTAGTGAACATTTAGAAGCTAAAGGGCCAGATATTTCCCTCAGGAGCGCCGTTTTGATCAAAACAAGCTAAAAGGAGATAAAAGTATTTGACTTGCATTCGTCAAGGTGGACAGAAACACGACTGCAAATAAATGTTGCTCCGTGTCTGCTGGACGTGCAAATAGGCAACTGTTTGCTAACATGTTAGACCCAACAACATTATGAGGTGATAATACCCCCAAGCGGCTGAAAAATCCAATTAATACTGCTTTAAATTAGTAATTTCAAATAGTCAAGATCTGCTTTTTGCGTCAAGTTGAGATCAAGTCAGCACCAGAACAAATTAAGTCTTTATCAAGACGCATTAAGCCAGGAATTAATTTTAAACGCAATAATTTAGATTCATAAGATTTGATGATCTTGATTTTTGTACACCAGCTCTGAAGCCACCAATTAATGCACAGGGTATGACTAATACAGTCAGAAGATCATTAAATACACGGACATCTATGGGTGAACTATTTTTTGAATTTTTGTCCGAGAACAAAAAACACCCAATAGCTGTGGAGTTTTTGAGTTGATATGCTGTTTTAATTCCCCTCCTTGCTGGGCCTCTATTGTCAGTTTACATAACTTGAGCTGCAATAAGCACTGAAAGGGCTATTAAAAGGGTCAGATATTGATTTATGTTACAGCATCTTTGGTACACTTAAAGGAAGCAGCATTCTCTATAATTATACTGGACTGTATGCTGACAGTTCCACTGACACTGCTGACATCTGCATCAGGCTACAGAAAACGTGAAAGCTAAGTTTTTTGTTTTTTGTTTTTTTTCATGAAATGATCGATTGAAATGGTATACAAGTACCGGCAGCAATGGTAAGACATGTCATTTGTCTGTCGGCATTTTTTATTTCTATGCCGCTTGAATCGCTGGTTCACCTGAGCTTTCTGTGATCCTGCATGACTCAGTGGGGAAATCATGGTATTAAAGCTGCCTTGGTTAGAGGTTTAGTCCCATTAGGTCATTTCATGATAAATATATGTACATCTGATACTGTGATATTAACTGGCTGTACAGAATTTAGGGACTACCTGCTCTAATCATTACAAAAACCTCAAGTCAAAGTGGAAATGTAGATGGAAAGGAGAACTGTTGAAGGAGGATTTTTAAGCCCTGAGAATAATTAATTATTTTAAATGGTGCAACTCAATATCGGGATTCATATTACTATTTGTATTTGACTAGCACACAGAGGAAGGCACCAGGGAGCAGACAATTTAGGAAGCAATTTGAAAATGTACCAGGTTTTTTTTTTTTTTTTTTTTTTTTTTTCCCCCCCAGCATCACAAGTGACCCAGTAAGGACTAACTGGCTATTACTTCATTACTGGTCACAGCAGGCAGAATCCCTCAGGGATTAGTGAACCATTGGTGCTGTAACCTGCTGTTTCATATATTAACAAGCAAAACAGACATTTTTACACTGCTGACTTTGAAAAAGTTCATATTTAAATGGTCACAATACTGAATAGTTCAGTCACAGTGGGGTCCTGTTGAAATGAGCGCCAAATGACAAGATTATGTGCTTGAAGTTTTCCTCCTAATCCTCCAGGATTACGTTTTTTTATTTATTTATTTTTTCCCATTCAAATGTCTGCACTGGAGGCACCAGACTGTACTTCACATTCCACACATTTCTCATTGGCTCTAGCCCTCCTTCCTCTTATCCCACCACTGTTCTGCCTGTCAGTGGGAGCTGATCATATGACTCTTTGTTCTTGGAGACTTCAGGCACCTCAGCTGACAGGTTGCTCTGTTTTGGCCAGTTGTGGAAAGTACGTGTGGCTCTGACTGTAGCTGTGCAAGACTATTGTAAAGATGCCAAGTATCTGATATTGCTTTTACAATATACAGTATTATACTGCAAACAGGTTAAGACAATTGTTGTCAGTGGCGTTTGATGTTTATAAGGAATTTCATGACGAAATGAGGGTCAGTATCTTGAAACGAAACGGAATAATCAAATCACTGCACAAGTATCAAGACAAAATGAAGTTTATTTGTGTTTGGAATGATAAAATCACACAATGAGCTTTTTTGATGACATGATTCGTGGACAAGATTTAAGTTTTGTAAAGTTTCAAAAAATAAAAATTTGAAATCTTACATAAATCATTTGAAACACTTGTCTGACCAACATTACATAGAAATGACCCACTTAGATTATGTATTATTGCCAACTTCATAGGGTTCTACACATCTACACTTTTCCCAAGAACTGAACAGATACCTTGGTTCATGGTGAGGGACCTAGTCTTTTTAGGTGAATCGACCACAGGGTTCGCACAACTCTCACAATAAACGAGACCCATGTTCGTATCCCAGATTTGTGTTTGTCCTGATTCCCTGTGCAGTTGTTTGTCCAGAGCTGATGATCCAGCAGTGGACCAGTTATGGCACTGGTGTGCAGCCCTGAAGGGGAAAGCACTAACGCTGGATGGACCCAGGCTCGATTGGATGAGAAGAGTTATTGGAGGCTTTTTGTTTTATGCTGAGTGTGTGCAACATCCGAAGCTCTGTTTAATTAAGCTGCTGTTTGTGGGCTGCATAGATTACACTCAGCCAGCTTTGGTCTCTCTGCCTTTTCCTCATCATTATTTCTGTGATCAGCGAGGGAGCCCTTTTCTGGGTTCACGGGGTGCTAATGATATTTTGCTTGTCCTGAGACTTGTGCTGCTAAGGCAGCCATTCATCATAAGTGCCTCTTTTATTGGCCATTCAGTAACAACTCCTGGAAAACACAAGGTGCTGTCCAAACAGTTTTTTTATGCTGCTGCTTGATTACAATGTATGCTTGTGATCTACAAAAGACCATATAGTGGCTTAAATACTTTCTCGAGCCACTTACCAGCATGGGGGGTATGATTTCAACGTACAAACAATAAGTCCAGCCCAAAAATCCATTCAAAAGGTCCATTACTTCCATTTGGATACAGCATTGCGCGTGTGTGGTTGAGCTATTTTCCGCTACCCCCGTCTCAAACAAACAAGCCCTGTCCCTAATTAGCAGACATGATAAATGGCGAATAGGAAACCTAGAGGGTGTCAAACAAAGTAACCAGGGGAGTAAACAACAAAGGGATGTGTCCATGTAAATAATTATACAATACATAATGCGCATAGGCCATCTCGTATTAATAAAGCAAAGACATAGTATAACAAATGTGTATATAAAACATGGAAAAACTCAGTGAATGGCTTCTACAGACCAAATCACACTGAAAGGATCTGATTTAATACTCTTTAACAGTCACATGCAGACCTTGAGTCATACCACCCCTTGAGAAGCATTTCCCCTGTAGCAATCCCATGACGAATGGAACAAGTGTGCTTTCACTTTGTCTCCTAAATTTGACAAGTTGTAATGAGTCTAGAATAAAAGTAATGGCTGTTTTTTATTTCTGAATTTGAATGTTTTATGAGCTCTTCCAGGCTGTGTGAGGAGTATGATCAGAGACTCGGGTTGCTGAGCACCATGTCTAATGTTCTGTAGGAGGAATGATTTGCTTTTAATAAAGATGCTGCTAATACCGTATATTGAAAACTCCCACTCAAGTGGCGTAATTGGCCTTGTAGAAGTAGATGACGGCGCAAAAAAGTAGAAGTGAACAACAAAGCAAAGGTTTTAGTATGGCTTGGTTTGTAATATGGATTTGATTATAGTGGTTTTAGATATGGCATTAATCTGCTCATGGGCAGGGGTTGCACATGTTGCATGTTAGGCCTGAGAAGTGCAGGAGGAACTGTGGGTAACTGTGGCCCGAAGTGGCATGACCCTGCAAAAACTGCAGTGTTAATTTGGTGTAAATGTTTGTTAGTGAGTAGAGTGCGAATTCTGCTGTGGGCGAAAACGAAAGGCAGGATTTGAGGGGATGGACTACTGAGTTGTTTTTTTTGGGGTGGGGGGTGTTGGCAGGAAATTTGGCAGCAACATGAGGGGTAAATCTGCTAGCGTGTAGCGGCCAGTCCACGTTGGAATGCAGGTTCTTCCACTCCAGGGAAACACCAGAAGGAGGCTTTTTAAAAGGGAATTACACAAGCGGGGATTATGCTGCTGTGCATAATGGAAACTGACCTTGCTTTGCTTCTTGCTGGCATGCCAACGGTGGAACAATGCAGCGGAGAGTGGAGCGCAGGCACGAGTGCCAGCACGGAGCACTCTCCGCACTGTACAGTTCAAACATGCCTGCTCTCTTCATATATACATTGGCATTATGTTCTGCTTCACATTTGCTGCCTTTTGTTTTTTTTTTTGTTTTTTTTTTTAACTCAAACTTTCATTCTGTTCTGTTTGTGGCTAGTGTGGAGTACCACCAGTGTCTTTTTTAAAATTAAAACTGAGGCTAGAAAGGACATTTCACCAGGTTTAAAGGCGCATAGTCACAGCAGCAAAGGGAGCTCTGTTCTCTTTGTCGTTGCAGATCCGTACCTCACGCTGAGGGAGTTGTTTACCTATTTCTCCTGTACACAGCTGAATGCATACATTTCACAGAGGTGTCCCCTTTTTAGATTATTGAACCAGGATTCTTCTGGTCCACCAGCTTGGCCTCTTTCAACAGCCTTTTACTACTCACTCTCATACACACAGTTGCATAAAGGCTGAAGGGATGCTTACGTGACCATGTGAGAGCAGATGTACATGTGATGTTTGAGCATGTGAAAGTATTGACCTAATGAGGATAATTGTGTGTGTTTTGGGTTAACCAAGCCCCCCTGCTCATTTCAGAACTTAAAGTTTCTGTGTGACTCTTTTTTTCATGTTTACAAGAAGCTGATGGCAGTCGAGTCATGCTGCTCACTGATGTCTGCTGGAGCAAGCTAATTATCTAATGGACTAATAATCACCCAGAGGTATCGTTCTCCTCTGAAGAGTCTCTCGACTAGTGTACTGGAGTGTCAAACTGTATTCTGTTAATGACCTGGCTGGTCTGTGTGTCTGTGTCGGTGCGCAGGCTGTGACAGAAGGTAGCACCAGGCTCTCTGCCAAAACATCTTGCTAACATCATAATATTTTTATTTGGCTGTTTTGATATGTGATGACATTGTGTTTTTCTCTATCGGCATGATCTATTTTGGTATTTAGTAGATGCAGGATTGTAAAAACGTATTCTTTGCATGGCTCCATATCAGTCGACGTATCTTTTTTTTTTTATATAATTGTTTTTTTGCCCAGGCCACCACAGCATGAGTGTTATGTGAAGACTGGCCTGCTCTGTGCCCTGTCCTGCCAGTCCTCCTATCTCTGGGACAACAGACGGCAACAGATACTGAGCTCCATTATGTAATGGCAGTGCACCATAATATCTGGAATATTACCAGATTATGGAATAATAATTGCACAAATGTAAAGAATGGGTGGCATGCTCTAATTTTTTTTTTATTTTTTTTTAAATTTAATCGCTGAACTCCAGAATAAATTTGATTTTTTTATTTTACTCCTCATGTAGCAGTGCCACAACAAACCCAAGGAAGTATATGCAGGAATCTGATGAAATTGGGTCTTGGGGACTGTGCAAAAATTATTGGAGTGAGCTGATGTTTCATTTTCAAGTTATTTTCTTTGAACCCTCCCATTACTTAGACAAATCTACATCTGCTTTCACCAAATACAGTATCTCAAAATAATAAAATGATATTGAGTTGGTTAAACTTTTATCTATTATCATTAACAACTAATGGAGGCAAAGCACAAAAAATGTTTTAATGGAATCATTTCCACATAGCTGCCAATTGTACATTAAAAATTGATTTAACTGCCAAATTTATGCCAAACGGTTGAATATTATAGTCTCTTTATTTTAATAAAGAGCAGTTAAGCAAACAGTTGTTAGTGCCACCATCTGAGTGAACTGGGCCCAACATGTTAAGATTAACTTAAATTATGTGCATAACAATATGGGCTGCTGTCCTGTGCCATCATCGACTATTGGATTTTTTTAAAATTTATTTTATCTCACAAGTGAAGGCTGAAATAAAATACAAATGAGGTGTGAAAACAAAAGAAAATGACCTCCCCTGGTCTCCCAAAAAGTCACACCACTCTTTTCTGACCCTCCCTAATAATTTTCATACTGTCCCTAACTGGACCACATTGATGGCAGCCCTGCGTCTCATAAAATCCTCCCAACACTTCTTGTGAAGACTCTGTGTGGACTTAATTACTTCTGGGGTTGATAAGATGAGGAGGAGGGGGTTGGGGAGGCGGATAAACAAAAGTGTTGCCAGTAATTTCTTGCATAAGCGGCAAAATCAGGTGTCCAAACAGAGAATCCAGGGTTTATTTATAGATTTATAGCTTAGTTTCTGAAGAGCACTTGTTTTGTGCCTCCTGCCTGCCGCACCAGTCCAGACGTCGCTCGTTGACGCTCTCCTTCCCTCGTTGCCTCCCAAAAAGACAGCAGTCCAACGCAAACACAAGAACAGCAGGATAGATAGAAGTTGTCGTTTGTTTTTTCTTTTCTTCCAGATTTGTACAATCATCAAACCTTTTTGTTTAGCAGTTTTATTCTGAAAGCAGCTTGCTTGGCGCAGCTCATCTCAACCATATTTGCCTGAAGATTTGGAATTTCTGGCGTAATTAATAACATGTCATTTGGTTCTAGATGCCAAATATGTATGTATTTGTACAAGTCTGCACCTCAGTGCCATATTGCATGATACATTTAGGCTGCAACTTATCAATTAAAAAGATGTACTCTAAAGGGTCAGAAATTACATGCATTTCACAAGTCTAAGGCAATGTCTGACCAAGACACACAAATTTAAGTATTCAAGATATGTTTACATAAAATGCGCAACTGTTTTGATAATCGTTTGTTCAAGCAAAATCTCCAAACATCCCCTAGTTCCCGTTTCTCACTTTGCTGCTTTTCTTAGTCTTAATTAATTGTAGTAAATTGAATATCTTTTGGGTTTTGGACTGTTGGTCAGACAAAACAAGCAATTTAAGGACAGCTCCTTAGGCTTTAGGAAATTGAGTGGCAATTTTTACTTTTTTTTTTTCATTATACAGATGAAACGATCAATTAATCAAGAATATAATCAGCATGTTAAATCGATAATAAAAATGATCGTTAGTTGCAGCCTTAGCTCTTTGCATTTGCAAGTAAATTTGGAATTCATTTTCTGTCGACTAATAATTTCTGCAATAAATAAATCCACAACACATCATAACGATGTGCCGTCTCCAATTTATTTCTAAAATTTCAAGACACTTCAGTGAACAAATCAACTGAGCTACATATTTATGATTCTATTTATGGGTTGGGTCTCATTTAAGATCATCATCCCTTTAGCAATCTGTCTGTTGCCCCGCTCCTGTGTGTACATCCTGTCCTGTTCCTGTGTGAGAAAGAGCTGTGGAAGCATGTTCATATCCGGTTTGACCTCTACAGTTGGGACACAGACGAACCCCGTAGACACTGTGTGGTTGAATGTTTACGGGGACTGGGAGGTGACCGCTGCCTGCCTTCTCTCTGCTTGTCCCAGTGCTGGGGCCATTTAAGCACCTTTTGTGATCACGTATTTTTAACAAGCTCTCAACCAGACCTGATTGTGTACTGTGGCAAGGGGCTGAACAAGTAACTAAAGAACATGGATGGCAAAGGCATTTAATTATTGATTAACGGCAGACCTGCAGGTTTGGTAGCTGAACGTGGACGCAGGAGGTGAAAAGGCTTGGACAGCAGGAAACTCAAACCTGATACTTTTCCCATGGTTCCCAGTTTTTATGTTTTTCAGAAGCGTAACGGGCAACCTTCAGCAGCTAGAATAATGTATGGGTGTGGGGCTGTTTGCCCCATTCTGTATTGGCATCAGTTTGTTTTCAGTCACCTCTGGGGGCACAGCTGACAAATCCTGTCAGCTTGATTGTGCCTTTGCTTGTGGCTGTCGGCTTGCCGGCACGTTTCATTCAGCACATAAACCTGTCGGAAATGAAATGAGCTAAAGTCGCCTGCCACGGTCAATGTTGCTGTAAGATTCCAATGTCGTCCAGGCGTTCTCCAGTTTCTCGTTACATTTTTAGGTCGTCATCTACATTACTCATACATTCAACTTTTTATTATTCTGTCCTCTAATCCGTTGCATTTACTGTGTCGTGAAGGCAGTTAGAGGGCTGCAGTGTTGCACGTGAGACACCAAAACTCTTACAAATGAAGGTCGGTTTAATTTGTGCCAGAAATAGCATTGTAGTTTCTTTGTTGTGGCTCTTTGTTCTGTTGCAAAGAGAAACGTGTTGGATGACATATGGAGATACCAAATGTACCACATTTCCATATATGTGACGTAACTGAGAAATCCAGGAGGCATGCAGTTGATTAAGTAGGCTTTAACTACATACTGTGGAGGATTTGATTCGCCTGTGCAGTGCTCCCAATGCTGCGCTGATTCAGTCATGTGTGCACACCATCGAATATCATAAAAACAGGCAATGGTGAGGTTGGGACAGATGCAGTGTGAAGTCTCGGGTGAGCACTGTTCCACTTCACAAGTCCATATGTGACAAAGGGCCCAAATCTTTCCTTTTAATATTCTGTTGTAAACAGCATTGTTCTGCTGGCTCAGACTACAGCATTTTGTTCTCACATTTGTGTATTGAGTACTGTGCATAAGTAGTACCACAGCAAAGCAGTCCCATCTATGTTATATTTTTTTATATAGATTGTAGTTTGGTTGGTTCAGCACTTTGATCTAGACTGAAAAATCTCAACAGCTATTGCTGTGAAATTTTGTACAGACGTTCATGCTCCCCAGAGGATGAATCCTACAGACTTTGGTGATCCCTTAACTTTTCATCTAGCACCACCATGAGGTTGACATTTGTGGTATTGAGTAATATGTCTCAACAACTACTGATTGCCATGAAATTTGGTATATAGTCATGCCCCCCTCAGGATGAATTGCATTTGCTTAGGTGATCCCCTGACTTAAATGTGTCCAATACTTCACAAACCAATGATGTGAAAGTAAACTTGGTTGTAAGCTTATAGCTTATCATTTATTCATGTCAATCATCTATTCATAATCATTTGCTTGTATACTTATTAATATTTAGTAATTAAATGCTTATGTATTTACATTTATGTAGTTAGTAGTTTTAATTGAATTCTTGTCTCCAGTCTCGATACTCAACCCAGTCTAACGGGTGTATGCTGAACAACGTGACTCTTAACGTGACTCTCTATAAGGGGTCAAAAGGTCAGCCATATGGTTGAGTATAGGTCCTTATATGGAGATGTTTTTCTGCTCTCCAGGATGTACCTCAAGGGTCCTGTTATGTTTTTTGGAAAGTTCCCATAGGTCTAAACTTACTGAACTATGTAACACTGACCAATGGAAAAGTTTTTTCCAGAAGCTGTATTATATTTTCTCTTTGAGAGCTTATGACTTCTGATTATCTGTCTCCTATTGTACAATACATCTTTGACCTGTAAGTGTTTCCCGTTAGCTAGTTCAACTTTAAGAGTATAGGCAGTTTTCCACGGCAATTACATCATCCTGACATCAATCACAGCTGTTGTTTATTGCTAATTAGCAAATGGTAGCATGCTAACACACTAAACCAAGATAGTGAAAATGCTAAAATTGTCATTGTGAGTACCTGTTAGCATTGTCATTGTGGGGAAAAAAACAACTCTGCAACACTAGCTGACTAAATGGAAGAATCTTCTTTATTTCACCAACACCCTTTGGCCTTCATCAGGGTGATTTACAGAATGTGTAAAAAAAAAAAAAAAAAAAAATCCTGTATACTCTATAAGAAGGCTGAGGTTTAATCAGTTATCCAATGAGAGCTAGACACAGATGGCCAGCCTACAAAGGATGCTGCACCTCCAACACAGAAACTTAAAAATAAAAGTACACAACAAAATGAAACGAACATATCACAGTGACAAAATACCACCACATAAATGATAGAATTTAAAACCTGCGTGAATATTTAAAACGGCTTAGAGCTGAAACTATAAACACTTATAACTGTTAAAACAACTATTTAAAAACTCTCTAATGCTTAACTCATCATGAGCATGTTGGCACGCTGATGTTAGCATTGAGCATTTTTTCAGTTGTCGTTGATTGCCTGCAGTATAATCTAATGTAGCTTAGAGATAGCTATAGCTTGTGTAAGCGATATGCTAGCGATGTTGCAGGGTTGTTGCAAGGAGAAATAAGATGTGAGCCGGCATCTCAGGGGCCCAACAGGAGCAGGTCGGACAGAGGCCGTTCGTGCCAGATGCTGGTTCCCATCAGGAAGGCGACCAGCTTCTGTCTCCAGCCAGGTGCACTGTGGAGCGGTTGTACTCCCAGAGATCTGAGCCGTACGTTTGTACCATGATCACAATGTGTTCCAGATGGAGCTCTGGATGATGAGTCCTCAGCATGGGAGGTTTTTCGGCCTGCTTGCTTTAATTCTGTGTGACTCCAGGCTCTTAATATAGCCCAAGCTTTTACATCAGTTTTTGAGGAGATGTGATGGTTGACTGTTCTCATTTTTTTTTTTCTTCTTCCGTGAATAGACATGAAGTCATTGGTTGCCGAGTGGTGTGATGTACTACAGGCTGAAGATGGTTTTCAAAAAATGTTTAGAGCCATTTCAGTCCTTTTGAAAATTCAAAGCCCTTGATGTTTGAGGTTTCAGCTTTTTTTGGATGATGATCATAGGCTGTTTAATTTGCATTTGACCCCTTCTGGCTGTGATGCCCTGTTTTTAGATATACAAGACAGTTTTGCTGCGTTACATAATCCAGCGAAATGAGATGGAACAAGAAGAGTGGGAATAATGCTCCCATTGGTAACACAACCAAACTAATTCAGCGATACCCTGCTGAACCAACGGGGCTCCCATCCCAGGCTTGCTCCTGAGACCAACCCCCATCATGACGTCACACAGTCCTATCAGGGTGGGCTGGGGGCATCGCTGTCATGCTACTGATGTGTGGTGACTGTGACATTTCCTCTCTCCTCAGCAATACACGAGTTCCCCGATGACCTTTTCACCAACCAAGAACGAAAGAGTGGGGCCGTTCTGCTGCACATTGTGGCGGTAAGAGGACTTTTATTTATTTTTAAGCCGCTGCACCTGCATCTCCCATCACACCAGTCCCCAGTCAACACTTTCAGTGGAGCTCAGCTGGTTGCAGGTGGATTTAGAAGCTTTTCCCAAGGTAGCCTAACCCTGTGGGTTCATTCTTGTCCCTGGTAATGCATATCTGTGCTGAGGAAGGCTATGGGATATGGCTGAAAGCTCTGGGAATGGTAACTGAACCTTGGGTTTTAGAATATTTTATGACCTATCTCCTAAAGTACCACATTTAATAAGGCTTGTAGTATAGCAAACAAAAAAGGCCTGCTAGCAAATGAGCACAAGATGCAGCACAAGAATAAAATCAATTGATGTAAGCCATTAAAGATTAAATTTAATTTATGTAATTGTATATAGACCAGCCTTAAAGCCTTTTGAATATACTGAATGGACATCGTAACAGCTGAGAAACTACAAGAGGTCATTAATTTAATTTACAGTTCTGAGTGTCGTAAAGCGATGATGTCTCTCAAAGGAGAGCTTCAACTCAGGAGTGTGTCTGGAAAGTTTCATAAATATGTTAGAGTATTTTTAGTCACAGTTTAAATTTAAGCATGATTCATTAGAACAATGCTCACAGGCTTGATAAATACAGGCCCTAGTCAGGAAATAAGGACGGGAAAATGTCCATTATTTATAGTGTATGAGCTGCTTCCCTACGTGAAAAACCATTATTGTCTACATTCAGTCATGCTAAGCTCCACTGACTTGGCATAAAGACACGAGCCACCTGTGGATGGGGTTATTTGGTATCTTCATGCTGGATTTAACTGGCTTTAAAAAGTTTTTCATCAAATGCAACCCAGGGCTGTAGCCAGGATTTTAGAAATACTGGGGTCTTTTAAGTATTAATTTGTTGGATTAAAGGATGGGTTCACAATTTTTCAAGTCCGTCTTAAAGTTAGTCTTTTTTGTTAGGAACAGGGAATTTTATACTAAAAAGTCTGAAACTGGGAGATGCATACCTACTTGATTTGTCTTACTCGGACTGCTGAAGCCTCAAATTGGCTTCAGATAAAATATTTCAATATATTGTTGCACAGAACGAGGATTGGAGGATCTCTTAATGGGCCAACATGAACAGGAGGAACGATTACAGCAAGCAAAAACGGTTTCAATGTTCATATGGGCACCTGACTACTGTTTTAAGACAGACTTGAATAATTGCGACTCTGTCCTTTTTAAAAGTATTCAAATTTAAACATGTTGAGTCAAAAAACTAGAAGCAGTTTATAAAACGGTCACCATGTGTGTTTTTAATTGTAGAACGCCCCCCAGGTTGCTGCAACCCTTAATTAATGGATAAATAATAAAACTACCAATGACATGACCTCATTGTCGTCGGTGGTAGCTACAGTCCTGAACACACACCCTGTGTCGTTTCTTTTTATAGACTTGACAAGTTTACTGACATGATGAATGAGGGCCAGTTTGAGCCGAGGTGTAAGAACTATAGTGCTTTGTCCTCACGGCATGGTTAAGCACTTCTCACCACACAGATCCCCACCTAGGGTTGCTGAAATGCGCCAACATTTAACAACCTTATCATGATCACTATTGGGTTCTGTGGTCCGCCCAATTTGATTCCACTTGTTAGGTTACAGAACAATGACCAGGAAATGCCGAGTCTTCTCTCAAATATGACCAACACTGAGATTTGAGCTGCAATCCAGTTTTTTACTAGCTTAGTCTTCATTGAGTGTCCCCAGCTTTATGTTCCACACGGATATATGACTTGATGTTGTCCTGGCTTCACTGCTGAGAGGAGGATAAAATGTGTTTGTGTGGGGGGGTCTGATCATACTGCAGTCCTGCACTGCCCCCTGTGGATAGCATAGAGCAGAGCACAGCTGCTGGAGTTACCGGGCCATGATGATGTCACGCCTGATCTATAATTTATATATCTCAGCTATTGAAATAGGTTGCCTCCACCCACCCCTCTCACAGCAGCGCGAGTATGCAGATCCTGTCGATTTTTCAAATTGTAAGGGTAAACGGCATGTCACTGAATAGACATTTGAATTTAATGCAGGTCTTATTTTAATTGGGTACTGTGCTTTGAGATTCCCCTTCACCCGTCCTTTAGGAGGAGAATATCTTGCTCTGCCAAGGCTCTATTAACTCAGCTAATTTCTGCTGATTTAAGCATGTATCTATACAGAGACACACACACTTTTGAACTCTCACTCTATCTTGCCTGTCAAACACACACTCTTCAAACTTAACTCCACTGGTTCTGTCTCTAGACACTCTACATGTTTCTGGCCCTCGCCATAACGTGCGACGAATACTTTGTGACATCGCTGGAGAAGATCTGTGAGGTACTTGGGAGTTAGTCTTTCAACTTTCAGTGTTGCAGTCACACAATGCTGGTTTGTCTGTGTCAACCACCCATCTTTGCTTTATGTCTGCAGAAACTAGATCTGAGTGAAGATGTTGCAGGAGCCACCTTCATGGCAGCTGGCAGTTCTGCACCAGAGCTGTTTGCATCTGTCATTGGTACACACACACACACACACGCGCATACACGCGCATACACACACATACAGTATGTGCATACAGTAAGACATTCCCAGATGGCTGGTGTCACCGTTGATTCTGATTGGCTGCCTCCCTGTGTGCAGGTGTCTTCATCACCCACGGTGATGTGGGGGTGGGGACCATCGTTGGCTCGGCAGTCTTCAACATCCTTTGTATCATTGGTGTCTGTGGGATCTTTGCTGGACAGGTGTGTGTGTGTGTGTGAGTTAGAGGGAGTGACTTCCTGCTGCAGCGGCATCATTCTGTTTATTTATAGACTGCAGAGCAGCACATGTGTGGCAGAAGTTTTTTGCTGAGGGGAAACGAAGCCATCTGCTTCAGTTAGTTTTCTCAGAACTGGTTTTGGTGGAAATGGAGAACTAAAATCTGGAGGCGTAAACGGATCATAAATCTGTGTTTCTTCTCTAAGCTCTTTCTGTCAAGTCAAACTTGCAAATTACATGTTTGATAATACCATATGTATTAACCAAATTGCTTCACAGAACTCTGAATACACATGGATGCAGTTAAAAAAAAAAAAAAAAAAGTGATGTTGCACTTTTCCCTGTGAACTCTCAGGTGGTGATTTTGACCTGGTGGGCAGTTTTCAGGGATTCCTTCTACTACATCCTGTCTGTTTTGGCTTTGATTGCAGTAAGTTGGACAAGTTACAAGTTCACCACATGCATGTATTAATGAACACCGAGATTTTTTTCTTTGAATGTTGTTTGTTCTGATCTAAGAGAAATGTTTCCCTTCATTTTTTCAGTTCATCTATGATGGGAAGATAGTTTGGTAAGATACTCATCCTAGTTAAGCTGTAAATGTGTATTTAAATGTGTGTAAATTGAGACTATGTAACTTTTGAACAAAGAAATGACGCATTTCTTATTATGATTGAAAAGCTAAATTCAAGCAATAAAACACACCCTTGCTCAATTCTAAACACTGTTATTTTGCTGCTACAGACTTTACGACTCTACACTACTTGTGCTACTGTTACACTACAATTTACCATTATCTTGTAATTGTTCCTTGTGGCCACCGAGGTTATTGTTCAGCAATTTAATAATTTTAGCGTAAGGCTGCAACATAACAATATGAAAAGTGAAGGGGTCTGAACCCTTTCTGAATGCACTAACTCTTTTTGTAATGACAGTTGTAGCAGGCAGCTAAAAGACCTGGAAATAATCATATAAGCTAAAAGATCCTAGACATTCAGTTTATTTCTTAAGGTGTGTGGGAACCTGAATTTATTGTCATTTTATTCCTCATCCTGTATTTTCCTCTTTTTCAGGTGGGAGAGTTTGGTGCTGGTGGTCATGTATGCTGGATACATTCTTGTCATGAAGTGAGTTCTGCACTTTTTTTTTTTTTTTAATCATTCAGTTCTTTCTTAATTAATCAGTCATGCTGACTGATGAGCAGTGGTATTTACATCCTTTACTGAAGTAAAAGTACCAAATACACGAATGTATAAATATTTCATTAACTACTTTAAATATACTATCAGCTTGTTTTGTCCAGTGGTTCCCAACCTAGGAGTCGGGCCCTTCCAAAGGTTCCCAAGATAAATCTGAGCGGTCACAAGATGATTTTTTTTGTGTGAAATCTTAGAGTTTTACCTCCTTGGACAAAGAGGTGAATGAAACCATGTGAGAAGTTTATAGGTGAAATGTCTCTTGGTAGAACTGCTACCATCTTGTAGACATTTGGAGCATGACAAGGAGCCCCAACCAGACACTGCTTTTTTGTGAGGGGTCACAAGCCAAAAAGTTAGGGAGCCAGTGATTTAATCTTTAACAGGGCATTTTATTTTATAAGCTTATGTCTTCTTTTATATAAAATGTTAATCTGAGAGATAACTGGTAGCTGTAGCTGTCAGACAATTGTAGTGGAGTAAAAAGTACAATATTTCCCTTTTGAAATGTAGTGAAATAGAAGAATAAAATGGCAGAAATATACAAGTACTTTCCCACCACAACAACCTGAATGTGTGGGGAGAGATGCTTAAACTCTTAAACACGAATACCTGTGGGCTGATGACTTTGACCAACTGTGCACAATCGTTTCACAAGAAAGAGCGAGTGGGTTTCCAGCTGGAGGGGGGAGTCTCATTCATGTCGTCTACCCAAATGTTAGCTGAAGATTCAGCTCAGGAGCCTTCTGGTGGAAAGATCACTCCTCATGATGCAATTTCACACAGTTAAGACGCATGTTTACAGTTGCTCATTTGTGGGTCTTCAACAATTATTTAATATATTAAAATTTATTATTCATTTAAAAAAATGTTAATTGATATAAAGATTTCTTTTAAATACTGCACATGGAATCTTCCAGTTGACAATTTTGGGTGTTTAGTGGTTTGATTTAACAGATGGTTAACTCTAAATCCTTATTTCAGATTTTATTTCATAAAACTGATGCCCCATGAAACATACGGTAGCCTACTTGAATCGAATGTATTTAGTATTTTAGTCTTTCTTTTGAACTTGGGAAAATTATAAAAGGATCAGTAGGGGGTTCTTTGTAGTCATTGGTCTGTGGTACGCATCATCTGATCACAATTTTGAGTTACAATCTGCCCCGAGAACTTCTTGTCCACTGTCCCTGTATCTGTCAACTTTCAGCTTGTACGAGCAAAT
Source organism: Maccullochella peelii (assembly GCA_002120245.1). Classification (NCBI taxonomy): domain Eukaryota; kingdom Metazoa; phylum Chordata; class Actinopteri; order Centrarchiformes; family Percichthyidae; genus Maccullochella; species Maccullochella peelii. The sequence continues at coordinate 26,363 of LKNJ01000542.1, forward strand.
TGTTTGCATAAAATACTGTATTAGGCCATATTTGTGTCTTTAAAGTCCAAAGTGTATAATGCCAACCACATCGTCCTGTGCCGCTGTCTCTGTCCAGCTGGGTAATCTGTGTTACACTCAGCAGCAGCCTGCTCTCTCCCTGCCATAAGAGTTTAATCTTTGTCCCTCTGCAGTGGCTAAGAGCACAGGCTTAACCGGATCACTCCTCTCCTTTCTCATTTGGAGGAAAGAAGTGCTTACTGTAGGATATGCTGTCATATGTCTCCCCTCTCCCAAAATATCTGCTGACCATTTTGGGCTGTTCCAGTCAAAATCGAGTAGAGTGGGTTTTATATAGCGCAATCAGTGCTCTGAGGTGACCTTCCAGGGCTTGGCTGGGATTTTTGTTTCTCCTCAAATAGCACACATGCTGCTGCCAATTGTAAAACAAATAACATCATAGGGAACAATGTGAAAATAACTTCTCTTAATGCTTTTGAATATTAAATTATGAGCATTTGTTTTTGGATGTCATTAGTCAAGTATACTGGGCCCAAAACTGACTAAATGTACTGTACAAAATCTAATTAGAAACAGACACCATGCTTCCATCTTATTATCTTAATCTTCAAGGACCACTATGGAAATAAGTGTTGCACTTTATGTCATTCTTGACATTCTGTAGACGTATGCGTCTCTTTTCTCATACTGTCAAAAAAACTAAACTAAACTTCTCAGTAGCATTATCTAGCTAACTGTTAGCATTTGCTTGACAGCTAAAATGCTGTAGCCACTGTTTCTAAAAAAAAAAAAAAAAAAAAAAAGTTTATACTGTGATGCTACAGAACAGCATGTACACGGTGTGGACGACTAACATAACATGCACTGGCTGATGTAGTTTTATATTGAAAGTTATAACTTCAGCTAGGTAGCTAGCTAACAAGGCTGGTGCTCAGTGTGTTTAACTAACAGTGTGTTCAGTCAAGCTAGCTAGCTAGCTAGCCTTTTCTCTTTTTTTATTACCTGATTGGAGGTTGAAGGAAAAAAGCTTTTACACTCACTTTAACTTATTTTTTAATATTTTAGTATTTAGTGGTATGTTTTTTTTTTTTTGTTTGTTTGTTTTTTAACTCATGATGATCTTGTACTGTCTTTTGCCAGTTTTGGGCTCCATACTTTACATAATATAACAACCGTAAACCTTCAATTCAGATAAGGAAAAAGATGATGGCACTGAATTACCTCTTGCAAATTGTACACTGAAAATACAAGACATTTTTAGTTTTTATGTTGGCTTCTGAAGGCGTAGAACCTCTGAAAGGGGTAGAGCAGCTCTTGTGATGTTGCCAGTACCTCTGCGCACATTTTGTTCAAAGGCAGCAGCAGTGTGTTCAGTATTATTTGTCACCATTTTTATGTAATACCACTCAAATGGTTAGCTTCTAGGGACGTTTCTTTGACTTTTTCTTTCCTTTTCTAGTCTAATGCAGAACAGCATATTTCAGCCATTTTTGTTGTGTATAGTGTAATGCTGATGCTGGCTTTTGGAAAGTAGGCCACCTTTTAACTGTAAATTAATTTGATGCAAGTATGGAGAGCAAATGGGTAATTTTAGCTAACTAATGTTATACTATATATTTCAAACAAGTTGGAGAATTTCATCTGTAGCTTTGCAAATGTGAATCTTGACACTGAATGTCCTTTTTTATTTATTTCTCTTCCTTTTTGGCTGAACTATTTCAGTATCTCTAATGTAGGGATTATGTTCCATCTGTTTACTAGATTCAACTCCAGCATGCAGAGATTTTTCATGGGGAAGGGGTCGAAGAAGAACGTGGCCAATGGTAACGCTGCAGCCAGCAGTGAGATGGAGGATGGTAATGCTAGTTATGACTATGTTTGGGATGACGACCCGTCATCGCCTTTACTCTCAGCAGGTAAGGTTAATCAGACAGGCTGGGTACCCAAGACTACTCTCTGCCAGGAAATTAATCACATGTTGTATGTTGAAATAACATTGGGGTTTCTGAGCTATGAAATGGAAATGTATTAGACGATTTGATTCTCTGGAAGACTGTGGTTGTTTCCCTCTTTTAGAGGGTCTGTGGCTTTCACCTTTGATCCTTTCTGCTGAACTAATTTGAGTTGCTTCAGCTTCTACTGTATTCTGCTGAAATTTATTTAAAGCAATATTTTGACATTTTTGGAAACATGTTAATTTGCTTCTTGACAGTTAAATGACAAGACTGATGGCACACACTTATCTGCCAGCTAAAAATTAAGCTGCTGTCGGTTAGCTTAGTTTAGCATAAATGGACTGGAAATGGGGAGACAGCTTACTTGGCTCTCTCCAAGAAATGTAGTCAGGCACATAGCAGCAAGTTATTATTTTTACACTTCCGTTTTTTTTATGAATTTAACAAACTAGAGATAACATGTTAATTAGTGAGCTTTTGAGGGGCTTGTAGGCAGATTTAGTCTCTTTTGGGCTAGCAGTTTCTTCTTATGCTACAGTATGCTCAACTAACCGGCTGCTGGCTGTAGCTTTATATTTAGCATACAGACATGAGTGATATGGATCTTCTCAACTCTCAGCAAGAAAGCAAATGAACACATTTCTCAAAATGTCAAATGATTCCTTTATGATTCTGCAGAACCACACTTTGCTAAATTTTCCAAAGATCAAGAAAACTTCAGTCCTTTAACCTCAGTGTACTGCACTACCTCGATAGAGGTTTTGTCAAATTTCCCCCTTACTACTTTCTTTTTCTTGTGGTAACTTTAAAAGTTATAGATGTTCCTCCATTCATTTTTCCCTGCCCGCTAAGTCCTTTTCTGGGTGATAAGCAACTGGAGCTTATCTGAGCATACAGGAGGCACAAAATGAAATGTTCTTGTTTAAAATGGGAACAGCATAATGAAGATATTCTTTAATCTTCCTTCAGTAATGCCGTTTAATGTCAGGGGACTTTGTTGCCTTGGGTTTCAAACTTATTAAAAACTTCAGGAAAAATTAGCCTTTTCTAAATAACATCTTTAATGTCATGTTTGGTTGAGATTTCCTCGTAGCCACAGTCCTTCACTTCTTCCTTTCCTGCCTTTGACCTTTCAGATGCGTCTAATCAGTAACATTTAACCCCTCTGAGAGATTTAACCCTTCCCACTTTGGCTGCTTTAGTGTTAACATGCCTGTCTGTTTAGCCTTACTAAACTTACTCTTGCTTATTGTCAACAGTGTTGTGCTGCTGTGTGCCAATTCTTTCTGCTTGCATACTACTTTTCTTCTGCCGGTCTCTGGGGCGTAGACCCACTCACTCCTGAAGTGGTAATGAATTTCACAAGAGGAAATGTTTATGCCTGCTCTGTTTACACAGTTAATTTATGTGCATTCTTGCATGCGTAATAAGTCAAATTAAGGCTGAGTTAAACAAATAAGTGTACTGTAGAACTTTTTATTCCCCATACACTGCATCTTATAGCTGTGATGAGTAGAGCGAATGAGGAGTTCTAGGATGCCAATAAAGCCTTCTTAATATATGTATTGTCGGAACACAAATTATCTGAGGTGTTTAATGTGTCAGCCATCTGCGTAACAGTTTGAGATTATCAGCTCAAAGCCAGAGGTTACATCTTTCATGTCACAGATTTTGAAATCAATCTTGGTCGACCCATAAATATTCACAACCGGTAGGCAAACTTCAAAGCTGCGCCAGGCAATTTGGAGAAGCTATTTGAAGTTCAGTGCCCAGAAATCATGTGATGTAACTGCACACAACACACTCGTGTTAACCCTGCTGGTGTGATGTTTTATACCAAGGGGGGGGGAAAGCCGGTTCAATGCTGGTGAGTCCAGGTGTAAGATTTTACTCTTTTCCTTCATGACATGAGGGTGGGGTAAAGTGAAAGAGAAAAAATAACTCATTTGGGACTGCAACTCCATCAAAACTAGAGGAGTTTTGATTAAGTGGTCCCATTATAACTAAAAGCCCCAAAGAAGACTTTTAGCCAAGCAACGTTTTTCTGCAAATCTGTGAGTTGCATTATATTTACATATACCTGTGCTACATTCTGCTAATATATGCAGGTTTATGTGGTCTTAACACGTCTTTACAGGTGAGTCTTTTTCAACATCGTCACTGTCCAGTAAAAGCCATGTATCTCCAAATTTGGTGATTTTTGAATGTTTCAGATTAACCGATTAATTGTTCGTTTATGGATTGCGAAAATTCTTCCACATCTTGGATAACTGTTTAAAAACCAATTGGATTATCTGAAAAATGCATTGTCACAATGAACTCTCTTGAAAAGTTGATTTGGAGATGCATGGTTCTTACAGGGCACTGCCAACGTGCTCTTAGTTGGCCCATTTGCAGCAAATTTGACTGAACACACTATTTATGGGATACTGGAATTAAAATGGTCCAAACCTACATATGATGATCCCTTAAAATTTGTTTCCTGGAAAGACAACACTTGTGTGTCCTCTATCAAACAATGCTACCAGGAATCACTTCCCTCGTTTCTGTTGAGACAACAAGCAACATGAAGGCACCAACATCAATTTTCAGGTCACATGAGGGAGTGGAGTGGAGTGGAGTGGAGTGGAAGGAGGAATGATTTTTCAGAGCCCCAACTTGTCTAGACTAGACATTCACACGCGCTGTTGTTTAGGGGACGCTTTTGCTCTGAAATTTTGATTTGTGTAGGCATTGAGCTGTCTACACTGAGCCCACGCTATGATTTAGAGCAATGGGAATGTTGTATGTTGACATAAAAATCTTGCCTGGTGCAGCTTTTAACTGTGACATGCTGAAAAAGTGACTTTGGTTCAGCGTCCATTAGTATTCCTTAGTAACTTGGTCTGGGACTCTAGCGATACAGACAACGAAATGACACTACAAACATTTACAGCATAGCACATAGATCTTGATGGCTTAAGTTTTTAATTTGCACTTTAGGATGCTCCATCGGGGTGCAATTGGTTAAAAATGAACTTTGTCATTGTCAGGAAGGTATCAAGTACATGCACTTGAATGAAACAAATAAAATTGATTAGAAATGAATGCTAATACACATCTATGCTTGTCTCTGGTAGATTGATGCTCTTCATTAAATTTCTTTTTATATTCGTATCATATCCCTCCACCTCTCAGTCAAGCCCAGCAAGGCTTACAGCCGTGGATCGGTGGTGATGGTGGACGAGATCATAAACGCCAGCCCTTCGAAGTTCAGGTTTCCAGAAGCTGGCCTCCGTGTCATGGTCACCAGCCATTTTGGACCCAAGACCCGTCTGCGCATGGCCAGTCGGCTCATCATTACAGAGGTACAGCTGGGTGTTGTTGCACCAATAGGAGGTTTTAGCTGCTACTGTTATGTTAAGAATTCATTTTGAGTGTATATACTATTTTCAGCTTTGTGTTTCTGAGTTTAGTTTCAAAGAAGTTTTTTATAAGCCCCAAAGAGTCCCCTTATCTCACTTGCACAGTATACATGTATTTTTCATTCATGACTGCAGAGACAAAATAAAAATATGGCGGTAGCGCGGCAGTCAAAGTAGCCGCGTGTCTGCTCATCTGCTCTTTGACTTAGTTTCTTTTTTCTGAAAGCGCCAGAAGTTGGTCCAAGCTGCCAATGGAGTGGAGACGCAAGTGATTGACGGGAAGGTTGAAATTGAGAATGGAAACGTGCCAGAGGACAAACCCACCGAGCCGGAGGAAAACGACACCATCTCGCCGTTTCGTCTTCCAAGTATGTGATTCATGTACCCACTGGGTGAGCGTGTATAATTTGGCATACATGGATGGATACTTTAGGGGGTAAAATGATATAGGAATAATCTAATCTTTGAAACATCTTTTGACACTTTAGACATATTTCTAAATCTATTTTACGTCCTCCTGTATTGCTTATTATAAGAACTAACTTTTGGCTTCAGTAGTCATTGATATCCTCGCTCAGTTTAGTCAGTGGCTCCATATGAAATAAATAAAATGTAAGAGAAATGTATATGTTGTTGACACTTAAAATAGACGGACGACAACATGTCTGCTTGAGAGTGACATTAGCAATCCAGTTGCTGGAAAGAATTGATTCACATAATCGATGAGGGGAAACCAGATTTGATTTATACTTTTGTGAAAACATTTCTGGGAAATGTGGTGTGAACACTGCCACTGACATAAGAGGCTACAGGTCATCTTGATCATGGTAACATTTGTTGACGGTAATTAAAATCAAAATTAATTTTACAGTGTAATGTTGTGGACAAACCTACGTGTGGCACCTTTTTAACAAACTAGCATTTAGCACTTCAGTCATCTGGGCAATGCACATTTTTTTCCCCCACCAAATTACTTTAAAGAAAGCATACTGTAAATGTGTTTTGATCATTATCCGTTGGTCACAAACCATAGGAGGCTAATCTCCTGTGCTAATGTGTATTTCTGCTGCAGGGAGTATTGGCAGCAAGCTAAAGTGGCTGCTCTCGTGGCCTCTGCTCCTGTTGCTGTACTTAACTGTGCCGAACTGTGCCAAGCCTCGCTGGGAGAAATTCTTCATGGTCTCCTTCATCCTGTCCACTGTCTGGATTGCCATCTTCTCCTACCTCATGGTCTGGATGGTGAGTGTAATGTTTGTGTGTATTTTGCACTGAACCACCAACACTGTTTAACTGTTACTGTACATCTAACAACTGTACATGTTGTTTACACTGTATATACTGTTTGTACATACAACCGATATTGCACTCCCTATTCTAGTTCACTTTCCTCTGTATATACATTTTTTTTAAATGCCACATATATAATATCTGTATATTGTAACTTATAGCATCACTTATGCTGTAGTACTTACTGCACTTCTGTAAATATTATACTATATTTTTGCACTTCTGGTTAGAAGCTAACTATATTTCATTGGCTTTGTACCTGTACTCTGCACAATGACAAAGTTGAATCTAATCTAGAAAGCAAGAACTTAATAGATTTTCAGACTGAGGCACACCTTAGTATTTTACTTGCGTCTAGTAGTGCTGTCTATTCCAGTGTTTGCTAATGTTTGCCCCTATACAATTGTCTTTATCCGAGTCTTTAACCATCCTCTTGTAGATCCCTCTGGTGCTAAATAACTTGACTATACTGCATCTCCCAGTGTTCCAAGCGTACTCCCATTAAACCATCCATGGTTTTATCCATCACGTTTATTGTAAAATGAGCCAACAAATAGTTTTTAACCAAAATACCAACATCTCCTGAAGCTTTTCTGACTCTTGCATGCAACTTTCTATTGTTACCAGAACCAGGAGTAGCCTGGAAAATCAATATGATCATCACTCACAAAATGCTGGATGTAACAATGTTAGCTTAACTGTTACGGAACTGTGTCTGTAGCGGTTGCTACTAGCAACAGAATGTTCAACTGAAACCAACTGCTGTCTGCTTGGTTAACTTTTGTGTTAAGCTAAGTAACATTTAAACATGGGTATTATTACCTCATACAAACAGAGAATGCTATTTTTGGGCTCTGACACTCTGAATATTTCTCTCAGGTGACCATAATTGGGTACACTCTGGGAATCCCTGATGTCATCATGGGCATCACTTTTCTGGCAGCAGGCACCAGTGTCCCAGACTGCATAGCCAGTCTCATTGTGGCTCGGCAAGGTATACCTTTCCCTGTGAAACATTTTTAGATATAGCAATTTTGTGGATTCATTACACAGTGGAAATGGATTATGAAGAAGTGGATATGTGGTTACGTGGTACACATCTTATGCCACTAGTCCAACAGAGGACATACTCATTTTGGAATTCTTGATTTATATTAAGCTTTGACGATCCCGGGTGGTTAGCTGGGTGAGTCATTGGAACAAACGCTAGAAATATAGATACACTGACTGGTCGTTTGTGGCGAAAGTGCTTTCTGGGATGCTCTTTTTTCCATTTATTTTTTTCTCCAGTGGATAGACAGAAGAGAAATGTATCAAGATATCCAAGTCATGCATTGCAAGCAATTTACATGCAGATGGAGTTTTAACATGCATGTGTGCATTTTAGCTATAACTGATGAAACTTAGACATGAATATATACAAAGAGGTGCACATACTTGCAGAGTAGTGCTCAGAAATGTGTTGTCTGCTACGTGCATAGAAAAGAGTTGAACAAGTAGGGATGTACAGAGTACCACTGAGAACAAGAGAAAATAGTGCAAAGCTGTTTATAGACATTACAGTGTAGCCCTGCGTCACTACCTTCCCAGCTGAATAAGGTTAGGGCCCTTGTGAATATCCAAAAGTGCAGAACAGCAAAATGTTAATCTTCAGTTGGAAATAAAGTGGTTTATTTGACCTAAAAGTCTAGATGAAAAACGTCATATCTTTGCTTAAAGTTATAGTTGCTTTTTTTGATAACATTTCACTTGGTTTTCTTGCAGGTTTGGGAGACATGGCGGTGTCCAACACTATTGGCAGTAATGTATTTGATATTCTAGTGGGACTAGGGGTTCCTTGGGCGATACAGACCATGTGTGTCAGCTATGGCTCAGAGGTAAGGAGCGAGTTTACTTCACAAGAACTCCGAGCTTATCTTTTCTGTATTATTGCTGTAAGAAACAACCAACAAGAATAAAGAACAATCTAGTTACCTTGAAGAGCTGCAGGTGAATTGTTGATCCCTCTGTCATTGTGTGTTGCAGGTGATGATTAACAGTCGGGGCCTGGTGTACTCTGTGGTGCTTTTGCTGGGCTCTGTGGCCCTCACGGTGAGCAATAGTTGATGATGTTTACGCTACACTGGTGCCACATGTTGACCGCTTCCAGGAAGATAACCTGGTTTACTGTGAACCGTACGTGTTTAAAGTAAAAATCCACTAGTTAAATATACAGATAAATAACATGCCTGTTCTCATCGCTTATATAATGGCAACTGAACCAAGTTATGTAATGGGTTCATCGAAATGCTAAAATTATGTGTTGTAAACACTTGGGGGCTTTCCTGTGAAAAACTGTTGTTGTTTTTTTTTGTTTTTAATAAACAGAAGATTCAGGTACATACTGCATTCAAAAATAAATTGATATGTGAGACTCCTACTGAAGAAAAGAAACCAAATATGACCCTTTGTTGCAATTCACTTCTAGTCAGAAAGTTGGGCACATTTTCTTAACTCCTACTTTACAGTGTGACATCAAGTAAACCTTAGTTTCTTTCTTCCTTAGTTGGATTTTTTTTTTAATGAGATATTTCTAATCAATTTGTGCAGTAATTTCAGTTTGTTAAACCCTTGCAGTTTAGTTTCTGGAGCTCATCAGCAGCTAAACAAACACTGCATGTGTCCATGTTTTTTCAACAGATCAGTAATGTGTCAGCAACAGAAACTTGGAAAGATAGACGCCCTGCTGTAGTGTAATCACTCATCAGACAAAAATGCCTCTTGTGGATTAGTTTTAGGATGACATTTGCATATTTTGTGTATTGGCTGTTACGTGATATTCAGACAGTTCAGGAAAGTCATACAATTCAATTGAAGTGAAGAAATCAGTGGGGTTCCACCTTTATCTCTGCTCATGTTGTCACCTGTTTAAAGTCAGACCAGTGCACATTAAGATTTCATCTGGAACGTACCAGAGCCTGCACAAGCCATTCTGATGTATTTGTATACCTGCAGGTGCTGGGGATCCACCTGAATAAGTGGAGGCTGGACGTGAAGCTGGGCTTGTACGTCCTGGTCTTGTACGCTATCTTCCTCTGCTTCTCCGTCATGATCGAGTACAACGTCTTCACCTTCGTCAACCTGCCCATGTGCATGGAAGACTAGAGCACAGCAGCATGCCTCGGATACCAAAACGTCAACGCTCTCATAGCAACCCCCAAAATCCTTTTTTCAATAATACTGGACCTATTTGCAGACTCTTTTTTTTTTTTTTCTTTTTTTTCCCTCCTCTTTTGCTCTCTCTCTTGTAATCCTTTTAGTCCCAAATATGAATCTCATTTTCTCAAGAGGCAGTACACGCTGTAAGAGTGGGCTCCATTCTATGTCTCTAATTTGTCCTCTTGTCACACAGTGCCAGTCCTTAATGCCCATTATTTCGGGCATTGCCTGTTATTGCAGTAAAGTCTTTATTTCCTCTGTGCGCCTGTTAACTTTCTACCCATCTAGCATGCCTTTAGATGTCGGGGACCTCCAGAATCATAAGTGCCCCTGTTTGTTGGTGTGTGTTTTCACTGTTTTTCACATTGTAGATTTCCACACACCATTTCCAAAGCCTTTCCACAACCAAACTAGGGTCTGTGAAGGAAAAAAAACCCTATGACTCCAAACAAAACCCCCCGCATAACTCTCCTTGAAGTCATTCCTAAAAGAATTACAATTACCCCAGCACCCAAAGAAAAAAAATTACACTACTTTTTCCCTCTCGACCCCCTGGAGAAAGGCTTTGTCCTTGGCAGCTCCCCTCCTCCAGTCTGGACCCGACTCCCCTGGCATGGCCTTTGGCATCAGGGAGCAGATACTGTTAGCGCTTCACTTCACTCACCCTCTGCAACTCTTCTTAACCCTCAACCCTTTTTTTTTTTCTTTACTTTTTAAAAAAAAAAAAAAAAAAAAGAAGACATTTTGTCTGGACACTTGGTGTCAAGATGTGTCACAGTCCAGAACAGTTGACTGTGATGGTATGCATATGCAGCACGGCACAATGTAAACTTGTAAACACTTTAGTTGGGGTTTTTTTGTATTTATTTTTTCAAAACAAAGTTTTGTCGAGTATCATATGGAGGAGAGCTTGTTGCAAATATAGGACATTGCCTGTTTTTCACTGAAACAAATTGCACATGGAAATGCTTTTCTTGCTTTGTGCTGTAAGGAGATTTGACCACTCAGAGGGGTGTGACTCCACTCCAGCTGTATTTTCATTCAGTGATGGGTCAGTCCACTTTTCCCTCTGCACAACAAACAAAAACTGACTCCAGATCTGTGGGATGCATCTCATTTTTGCCATCATCAGGTTACTTGTTCTCATCTTGAGACAGCAACAGAATGGAGGTAGTTGTTTGAGGAGAAAAATGCAAAGAAACCAGACGGTTCTCAACACTGTTTGCTCTAGCACCCTCTCGCCAGTAGGGGGTACTGCAGCCCCTCTATCTAGGGCAAGGGTGCCAACTACAGCCGTCGGTTATCAGGGAAACTCAGAAGGACAACTCCAGAAGGTGGCGATGGTGACGGTCTCTTGATTTTGAGTTACATGTAGATATTGCACTTTAACAGCCGTCCTCTCATTCTGAATCAACTAGTGCTTCCTTCTGTGCGTGTGTATTTTCAGTGTATATGTGACTGTGTGTGAGAGAACATTGTGTGTGTGTGTGTGTGTGCTCAGTATGGGCCCACGTTACATTTCTCACACCAACTCTCTCAGACTGGAACTCGTTAACACCATGAGCACACCCACCTCTGTCTGCAGTGCATGCTGGGACATAAAACGCAGCTCCTCCACAGCACAGCAAAAGGCTGAGGGCTTCTGGGCGTCTCCATGGAAACCGCCCGACCCACTTTACAAAAATCGGCAGCTACGAGCTACACTGCAATCCAGACATTTGACATCATGCAAAAATGCCTGTGAGGAGTCCATAAGTGAGGCGCAGAGACTACAAACTAAAACGCGTGGTGGGGAGTGTTTAAGTGAAAATATTCCTCTGCCACACTGTTGGCAGCAGGCACGTGTATATGCAATATCAATTTAAAGAATTCTATGTGACAGAAGGCCCATGCATGGTTGCCATATAAAGACGGGGGATCCCGTGGAGATGTGACGTTGGTTTGTCTAGTAGTACTTGATGTGTGAGCTCACAGGTGTGCGTTTGCTGAGGAATGGAGCCCAAAGGATGGACGTTTCTGGAACTGTGGCTTTGAGGGAAGTCTGATTTCCCCTCCTACACATACTCCCCTCCTTTTTCCCTCTTTCTCCCCTCTTGTCCTCACTTGCACAAGGGCATTAACTTTCCACCAACCCTAGCTTGGAGGAGCAGAAGGGGCAGCAGGCAACGGATGGCTTTCCTGCACCGCCCTCGGGACGTTGTCACTTTTCAAAGGAACTGGATGAGAGCAGACTTTAAGGAATTTAAAAAAATAACGTTGGACCCCCTTAAGCTGCTACTCTATCGGGGTTCAAATGGCTGTGTTTACTGGATGGAGGTGACCACACAGAGGGCCTACAGACTCGTCCACACATCCATTGACATTCTTGTACATCACCCATCCTCCCCTCTCAACTTTTTCAGCGGGTCTTCTGTACATACAGGACCTAATTTTTTTTTTGATGCTTTTTGTGGGGAGGCACATCTGTACTGTACTTGAGTTGATTCAGAATGTGCAGTGGTGGGGTGTTTTTTTTGTTTTTTTTTTGTGTGTGTATTTTTGTTGTTGCTCTGTGTGGTCATGTCCCGGTTGCCAGGTTTGAACAGTAAAACGACAGCAGGGGAAAAACACTGCTCCTCTTTTTGTCCTCATCTTGACACACAGCATACGTTCTTACCGGTTGTCTTGACTTGTCACTTTTTTTGGAAGAGGGGGGGAAAAAAACAGTAGAATTCAGATGCCGTACTTGTTGTAGCTCTGCATAAATCCAGATTGTATGGAAATCCTGTGTACAAATTATGCGCACACACTTTAGAAAACACGCGTTAGAAATGGCAATTGAACACGAGAAGACTGGTATGTATTTCTTGATTGAATGCGACCTGATGCACTGTGAGCTCAATGTGACGTGGGAGTGTTTGTCAAGAATGATTTAAAAAAATATATTTAATGTAAAGTTAGTTACTATAAAACATTATTGAGGACATCTGTATAACTTATATGAATGTATTGTCTTGCTATACTGGACATATCCAACCAATGCATTTTACTGTAAAGCAATAATGTGAAGAAAAAAAATAAAATGGCAAAATAATTCCTGTACATTTGTCTCATAAGTTCTTGGATTGTTTGTGAAATACATAAATTAAATGAAGCCATTTGTACATGTATCTGTTGCTTGTGCGGTTTTGTTTTTCACAGCATGTACTGATGTTTTGCACTTTGACATATTTTGCATAAAGTCAATGGTGGAAGTGCTGTACTCAAGTACAATTTTAAGGTACTTATGTGAGTATTTCCATTTGATGTTACTTTATACTTGTACTCCAATACATTTCAGAGGAAAATTTTTTTTTTACTCCACTCAATGTATTCCACAGCTGTAGTTACTAGACATTTTTCAGATTAAGGTTTTGCATCAGAAACACATTATTACAGAATGAGTACTTTTTGATATTTAAAGTACATTCTGCTGATAATTATGTACTTAAAGGGGTTCGCCAGCAATTTAGTATTGCACTTCCATAAAGTTGGGGGGCTTGAGAGAAAACCGTTTATAAAAAGATTGGATCAAAGTTGAAGCAGTAGAAACTGAGATACCCTGACTTTTAGTGGTCAAGCTCCCAAATCACTGGATCCTACACTTCCCATAATGCAACTTTAAACCGTCAGACTTTAAAAAGTTCCTTCCAGAGACACCTAGGACATACAACTGTTTGGACAGGCTGCGTAGTACTTCACATGACGAATACACTGAACTTCATGTGTGAAAATGGTGGAGTGTGCCTTTAAGTTGGATTTTGATTGCAGGACTTTTACTTGTAAGAGTACTTTTACATTGTTGTATTGGTAATGATTGTAACTAATTTCTAGATATTTGTATAAATTATTGCTTTAAATGTTATCTGAAGGTGTACAGAAGAACTTAATTATCTCCCAACAATATTGTGTACTTTTCTGTAAGTTATTCTGATTCATTACTGTAAGATTTAATTTAACAAAGTGACAACACTGGAGGACAACTTTAGACTTGCTGACTCAAATTTTTTTTTTTTTCTTCCTTAAACCTGAAGCCAAATGACCCTGTGCAGCTTTCACAGTTTTGATATGAGCAGTATAAGAGATATAATAAATCTTTCTTGGTGAAATGACCCTTAAGGTAAAGTTAATGAGTTTGATGTACTCCTTATGGCTACTCTGTTGCACCAGCAGTGATTAAAGCACTTTTCAAGAAAAGTACTTTATATCCCCTCAAAAAAAGAAACTCTTTAATATTCTTGTCATATCACCCTGGCGTGATTGCATCCTTTCTTTTTTTTTTTTTCATTCTGCCAGCCATGAAATTCCTCACTAAAAAATGTACTGACTTTTAATTAAAGTTCCAGCATCTTCCAATCACATCAGCTGTGGATAAATTCACACTCAGCGCTCGAAGTAATACCATGCAACAATACTTTTAATTTTTGGATATGTGTGAGATTAGATAGCAAATAAATCATCTGCTATTTGGTTGAAGCATCCCTGAAAAGAATATCTAAATGAATGAGTCCCACTTATGATTTAGATGTTGCTGCAACAGTCTGTATTTCTCCCTGAGTGAATGATGAATAATGATTTATTGGTCCTTACTGGAAACTTGTCTTGTGCGATAATCAAGCTGAAGTGCCCTGTACTAAGCCGGACAGGGTGATTGCAAACAATTTGTTATTTATAGTGACGGCTGGCAACATGTGAAGAGTCCACACGCGGGCCGAGTGATGGGAATATTCATGTTTTTATTGCATCTTGCCTCCATCAATCTGGAGATGTAGTTATTAGCACCAGCAGGGGGCAATGTTGCAACAGGATTAATATCCCAGTGTCATAGACAAACTTTGTTACAGCTCAGGAGGAAATGAAAATGGAGCTCCTTTACCCAAGTGAGTAAGACTCTGGCAGTCTATGATATAAAGTTTCAAATATCAAACTGTGACATAGTCAAACCATGACTGGAATGAAAGCTTTCTATATTATTTCCTGCACAAAAAACATACTGCACATAATATGTTAATGATGGATGTCTGTATCCTTCACCGGCCAGCAGACAGGCAGCCATCTGGTGAGACCAGCATGGCCCGTGCAGGCTACTGGTGCTTCTCCCTAATGAGCCCCCCTCTTGGATATCGTGCTGCAGTTAACAAGCTTCTCTGTCAGCCGTGATCTTGTGCACTGATGAGTTTTCTCTCTGCTCCCTAACAAGCCCGTTTGGGCAGCTACTGCGTGTCTCCCGTGAATGCCGGCTTAGCTCAACTTCCACCATTTGTTGTGCCACATTTAGAGACAAGGCCCACGCATCCTGGCCTCGACATACACAGCACCATAATCCTGCTTTGAAAAGTTGTTTATCTGTTCACCCTACCGCCTCCACAGTTACAGTTTGGGGACATTTTCTTTCCTTGTTTGTGCCTTGCCAGTATTTTTGACTCCGCTCTGCTGTTTGGGTAAATTGCTGTGCTGCAATGATGGATGGTGAGCAAACTGGGTTGCTGCTGCTCTGCTGCATCCTGTGCTGCTGAACACAAGGTGTTGTGGGCCGCCCCTGTGTCCTTAACTACTGGTTTGGTTTGGCTTCCTCATAGGCCTGCTGACATTAGCTGGTGAACTTTGACTCTGCATTTTTGTTCAAAGTGTTAGTTCACCCAAATTACACAACAAGGATTTTCTCACCCACCTCTAGTGGCATTTGTCCATGCAGATAGTTTAGGTTTTGAGATATCGTCTCTGAGATCTCTGCCTCCAATGGAAAATTGTTGTGGTGCTCACAGCAGAGAAAAAAAACACATTGAAAAAATTCATCAGCAACATCTCATTCCAGAAACAATTACTCAAGGTTACTCAAGATTATCCACAGACCTCACCGTGAATAGTTTTCACTGGAACTACTTTTAACTAAGAAATTGTAAGTAATTTGGATTTTTCAGAATAGCTGTGATCTGTTCTATCTCCCTGGAAATAGTGTTTGTTAAAGTAGTGCTTCCCAATACTTTTGGCTTGTGCCCTTTTAAAAATGAAGCAATGTCTTCTTGCCACCCTTTATCACAGATTACAAATGTCACTTGGTGGTGGTCAGTTCAACCTAAGACTGATTTTGCCTCCTCAGATTGTTTTATGTGTTTTAGGTGCCTTAAGATGTAAAATTACCCAGAACTTCACAAACAAATGATTGCAAAAAAAAGTCCAAAAAATAAACGTAATTGCAGCATAAATGTAGCAGCAGCCCTCAGATTTATCTTGCGAACCTGAGATTGGGAACCACTGCCTTAAAGCCCACTTAAACAACATATCTATAATTTTTTGAGAATTCACCATCACTTTCTGGATAAAATGAATGATTCACATGACAAATTTTAAGCATTGTGACAGTATCTTGAGGGGCTGGATGTGTAGTAATTTTTTAAAATTACAAATGTCAATGGGATTTTGCATTAGTTATGTCCTCTGGAAGAAAACCCACAACTAGAAGTAAAGTGAAATGAGTTTTGAACCTTTAGTTCATGATGCTTTTCAAAGTACTGTACAGCAATCGAACCTTTTAAGACATGAACAATATAACAGCATATAAGCAACATTTTAAAGGCTATTTTGTGAACTGTACTCTCAACACTGGTCTTGTCATGTTGCTTCTTTTTATTGGTTTTCTTAGCATTGACACCCAGGAGCTCTTTGAATCTGTGTCTCACCTGTCTATTTTATTCAGCAGTCAAAACACTAAAAATCCACTTGCTGAGTCATATTAAAGTCTCTAAGCTAACAGTCTACAACCCTTAAGTGGTACATTCGTACTCCATTACCACCGTGTGACCTTTCCCTGGTATTTAAACCATCTGCAAACTTTATAACTAGATCAAATTTAAATGAACTGAATAATGATGAGTACAGTGACATTATCACAGCTGTAACCTGTGGTCACTGGCTGTGTGGGGTCTTTTTTAGCAACCCAGCCATGTAAAATAGCACAGAAATCAAGCCCAGATAAACTCAGAGGACAGTCAGCTGTTTTCCCAACTAACAGCAGGACTTTCTACCGCAGTGCATGCTCAGCTTTCATTTATGCATATCTGTTTATGACAGCTCTCACAGTCTGTTCCCCCGTGCATTGTGGCTCAGCGATTAATCCATTCTGCACACACTGTACAGTCCATGAAGGTAACACAATACCTTCTTATCTATGTATGTATGAATATTAAGTAGTCAGCCCGGGTGAAGCTAGCAGTGTGCAATGGAGACTGATGGTTCTGATAAGACCATCTGGAAAAATCAACTAATGGTGAGTCGTGCACTGAGCCCTTTAATCAAGGTTAGAGTTAGCACGAGTAGTGTGCCATAAATCACAGAGTGCTGAGGACTTTTGCTAGGCTGTTCCACGGACATCCATCATTGCAAGAACACATTAGTATTGGAAAGAGTCCAAGGTTTGCATTTATTGTAGCCTGAAATATAGATTCACACTCAGAATCAAATCTAATTTTAAATCAAAACAGTAAAGCTGACTCCGATACTTGGCTTGGTTTTCAGTAGAAACCATGTTCATAATTCAGAGTACTGTTATCCATAATTAAAATGGGATACTTCCCCCTTTATTAGTGAATTATATGTAATAGGTAAAAGATTAAATCAGTGCTATTTTAAGTATGTGTGTGTGTATGTGTGTAGCCATTGGAGTATTTCTGTGTGGCAAACATAATCAGTGCTTATTTCTTTCTATTTTGTACTTTGAGTTATTTTTGTATTTTGTTTCTTTTCTTTTTCTTTTCTTTTGTTTCTCTATTGCACCTCTTCTTTATTTGGTTAATTTTCAAATCCCCTTTTACATTAACAGTATTTCGACAAAGTTGACATTTTCCTTTACAAGGGGTTAGAATATTTAATTAACCTTGATTATACTTCTGCTGAGGCTGAAATAGGTGAAGCATAATTTCACCAAACTTCATTTACTGAAACGCATTATCTGAAACGTTTGTTCTTGTTATTCTACTGCAATGTAAGTGAATAAATATTTAGCAATTGGATTTCAAGATTTGAAAACTGTTCATTTTGAGTGTGAACTGCTGTTCCTCCAGCTTAGATATCAAAGAAAAAAAGATGCTCCTTGCAACTCTGGAACTTGCCTGAGAATCATCACGTTTTTAAGTTTTCTTCAGTATCAAAGTAACCCAGCGATAGTTGTCTGTACATCCATGGGAACATCAACATTCTGCAATCAGAAACTGCTAATAGCTAATTCGGGATACTTTTAACGGCCCTATTTGCCAAAATGTAAAGAAATATAGGCTAAAAATAACGTGGCTCAGGTTGTGGCCAGCTAACTCACTGACTCCATGGCAACATTATACTTCCTGTTTGATGTGGGGTCTTCTCAATTTTGTCTGGGGTGGGGCAGACTTAATTTTCATGCAGAGCTGTGAATATGCAAACATATGGCTGCTGAATTGTCATCATCCAAAACACACTTTGTCTCACTAACTTTTAGTGCTGTTTGGCAGACTGAAGGTCATTGTTTGTTGACCAAGCCTCCAGTGGACAATAAATGTGCTGCAGTTTTATGATAGAAGAGTGATTTCCATATAGATTACTGTGCACAGTGGGTAGTACAGTTGAAGGGGTGTGTGGCCAACTAAGTGATTACAGCAGGAGAACAGAGACATTTACTAACAAGTGTGAAGCACAGAGAGCAACCGGTGAAGCAACTGAGTGGACAAATTCCCACAAGTCAGCAAATCCGCAGGTGGTCAAGAGAGAATGTGTAATAGTGGAAATGCCACCTTTATCCGGTTGTTTCTGATTTAATTTTGCTGTGCTTCAGGAAGTCATGGATACACAGTAAATCACAGGCAGAGAGAGCAAAACAGCGTTCACCGACTTATTACATATGGAGAGAGCACAATTACATCCCTGATTCACAGCCCTGGTGATTTATGGATGAATCCCTCGCTCAGAGGTTCTCGGAAAGGTGATCTCTTGCAGAAGCAGCCACAGGTAATTTATTCTATTCCCAAGTTTGCCATTAACTCCTCCCCCTTCAACCACTTGCGCTGACGAGATTTATTTAGACAATAGTGGCATTATGCTGTAAGAATATATGTTACAATGAGTTGTGATCCAGACCACAACAAAGATTTGGTCTCAGTCACATTCGTAAAGGTTCTGAATAGTACCAAGGACTGGTTCTGTGGCTCTTCTTCATACAGGGGGACATTTTTAATTAAATGTTGGATCTGGTTCTCCTTTCACATTCTTTGAAAAAAACATTTTGCTGAGTCTACTGTTTAGACAGCATAAGAGAGATTTAATAATGTGAGTTGCAGCAGAGAGGCATAGGCTCCAAAGTTTCAGACATTTTGT
The DNA here is from genome assembly GCA_002120245.1 of Maccullochella peelii. Lineage (NCBI taxonomy): Eukaryota > Metazoa > Chordata > Actinopteri > Centrarchiformes > Percichthyidae > Maccullochella > Maccullochella peelii. The sequence goes on from LKNJ01000542.1 coordinate 45,567, forward strand.
CACCTCATATTGTTGCGTCTGTGGTATAATATCGGTGTCATTTCAACATTTAGAGTTATAGCCTATTTATATTTAACAAATCATTTTGTGGCGCACAAGGTGTGTAATTAGATTTTGTTTGCACCTAGTCAAAGCTAGATTAACTGCTGTCCCCGCTAACAAGGACACTCTAAATATAGAGACCTGCATGTGACAGTGAAGTGTGTAAGGTGACAAGATACTGAGGGATTATTTATTGGGGGAGAGTTATATGCCTTCCTGTGGCTGACAAATGATTGACAGTAAACAGTATAATGCAGTGTTTGCATTAATGTGAAAACAGTGAATTTAGGCGCAGTGAGAAAACAGAGTAACAGAAACCGATTGCACCCTGGTGCCCAACAGCATATTATGCAATTATACAACGGTGAGTCCTGGGTTTGAGTCTGACCAAAGACTTCTGTCTCATTTCAAGGATAATTCCAGTTTATTATAACTTGCATTTATTTGGAGGTAAAACTGAAATGTCAGTAATAATCCCTCATTGCACAGGAAAACCATGGACCTGGACTACTGTACGGTAAGTACAGTTGAACCAGAAAGTTGGTCTGTAAACTGTGATGGATGTTTACTGCAATGGACAGTTTGGGCAACAATGCAAACGTGCAACAGGGAATAGTTTGCATGAAGTAGTGCTTAGAATGATGCAAATAATCTTACAAAGCAGCTATGTAGTTCCCATTTTTTTAGAGTAGAGACTAGAGTGACTTTTGTTTGGGGGTTTGTTTGACCACATGTTTTTAGTCTGACTTTTTATTTTTTAGCGACGTCGCCATGTTCCCAGATCTCAGCAGTTAACTTGATCAGTACAATGTTGTTATTATTACTGATAGGAATCATGGCCAAAACTGGAATTCTCTCTCTCTGTCTCTTTTATTATGTTCTGTCACTTTCAACTGTTTACTTTGCAGTAATGGCAATGCATAAATAAATAAAGTAAAATAATATATATAACACGCCATATAAACAACTTCCTACAGCCATGAAGACAACAGCCGGAAATCACCTGCACATAGCATTAAAACTACACTACGTAAAAGTTACTTTATATTATTTTGTTTCACAAGTCTGTAATTACGCCTTATGGTGGAGAGTTACTGTAAGACAACAACTGACCTGAAAACAGACAACCAGAATGAACTGGATGTGCCCGGAGAGATATGCCTCAGAAATATTTAACACTCCACTGGGAAGAACAATCAATATGTTTCTGCCGAAGAGATTCCAAGATAAGACAGTCTGTGCAGGTACTGTAAGCCCCAAACTGGTCCTGCTCACCCAATTAAACAATTGGTTGTTTGATGAGCTTGAAGCAACAGAAATCAGCACTTCAGTGTGTATATTTGGTTTCTTGCGGTGCTGTAACTTCCTGAACAGGGTTTTGTGAGCCTTCCTCTCTGTGCATTTTGCATATTTGGCAAAAAAAACTTCCTATTTGTAAGAAAGCAAATATACTGTAACTTGCCAGCCAAGCACAATTTTACCTGAATATAATTAAGCTGTTGCAATAGCTGTCTTTGCTTTGCAAAAGGTCTTTGCACTCCAGTCAGTCTGATTTAGCTCTAATGGTTCAAACTGAAACTGCTACTCTTTTGAGTAACCATGAATTAAATCAGAATGATCTTTTTGAAAATGTCCTACATTATGCTTATCTTAAGTAAAAAGAAACGTCACTCTTTTGATAATCATTCAGTGTCTTTGTCACTCTGCAGCTGACAGTTAGCGCTAATGGAGTGGGGCCGTCCAGGGTCTGAGAGCGTGTCTCTGTGAGCTGAGATCTGCAGTTAACCTTTGTTCACCTGATGACAGTAAAGTGACTGTCCTCATGTGGCTGCCCTCTCCTCCTCCCACCACAACACTTCAGTTAATACAATTCTCTATGGAAACACGAAGACAATTCATCAGCTGTAAAAGTTCTATTTGATAACTGACACCGGGTCAGTGCAGAGAAGATTAGTGTTAACAGAACAAAAAGTCAAGTGGGAAGGTGCTAAAGAGAACTGGGAGGTAAAGGGAGAAGCTATTTGAGAAAAGCTTCAAACATTTTTTATCACATTTTAAAGATAAGTTTATTGCTTGCTTTCCCCAAATGTGTTAGCCTGAGGGGTAGGAAATTAATGCTGGAGTCCAGGAGGAGGCTGCTCAGCCTAAATATTTATGTGCTGTGTGGATTCTTCCCTGTAAAACATAACAGAAATGGCTTTGCTGTAGCTGTTCAAGCACAACATGAGCACCAAATACTCCTTAATTCAGCTCAAAATTATTATTTATTTAATCATAATGAACAATTTGGAAAAAGAAACCATGCTCTCATCATTATTCTTTTATTCATACTTTTATTAAAACATCATTGGCCTCCAACAAGTAAAGAATGTACATAATAATAATGATAATAATGATAATTATAATAATAAACTGAATAACATCAGAAAAAGTCTTCTGTTTGTATGTTATTGTATTTATGTTTTATCTTTTGTCAATTCTTCAGTGAGGCGCTCTCTGGATCTGATCTCTGAATTCTCTGACTTCAAGGCTTGAGCTAGTTTTAGAGGAATGTACAGTACAAGAAACAAAAAGTATCTTACCCCCATCATATTGTTTTTTTTTCTGACATCTCTACATATTTTGTCTCATTTGCAATTCATCACACACATCAGCCACACACATCTGTTCCAAAACAATTTGAAATAACCTAAATCCTCCTGCGGCGAACAGGTACGCTTGCAGGCATATGTACTTTAGTGACTAGTGTGCGTGCACATAGACGCACGCACACACACAGTAAAACGCACACTTGGATGCCTGCAGTGGATGGTATAGTGCTGAGCTCCGGTGCTTTAATCAGACCTTTGGTCGTAAAGTGTCACACTGATCGAGGCAGCAGCTTCCACAGAGCTCATTTCTCAGCAGAACCAAACACAGGAGTGAAAGCGTTTGTCTGCCACCAACCTAGCTCTAGCACAGCACAGATAGCCCCCCCATGACTGACCCTTGTCACTCTCTGCTCCTCCTCTCCATCAGTGCTTCATGCTGAGTGGTATGTCCTTTGGTGCTGGAATTCAAAGGAAATGCCACAGATGCACTGTTGAAAAAGTGACCTTTAAAAAATACAAGATACTCACCGAGGGAGGACCAACGGTCCATTTTACACAACATAATGTCACCGGGCTGCGCAGTGTGGAGATTGTCTCTTAATAAAAGTTTGAACTTTTAAAACATTTGAAACAATTAAAAACACAACAGCACAATAAAAACCTTTGACTTGATTTCTAAAGTCTGCACGCTGCACTCAGAGTCAAGTGTAGGTTTACAGTATGTTCTGACAGGCAGGTGATGCTGAAAATCTCTTTTATGGTTTCGCAGCAGTTCGTGTGGGCTTGACAAGAGCAGAATATCATCCTGTCATGCAGCTGATTTCTCTATCTACCTCCAATTCTGGAGCTTTCATAAAAAGCAGTCAGTTTCTAATGGTGCTCGGTCCAGCGCTGGTGGTCATGTGTCAATGACGTCCTGCGCAGGTGAAGGTTCATGTGGCAAACTGGTGGCGTTGGGCAGCGGCTGTGTGTGGCTGACAGAGTTCTGCTGCAGCTCTAGTGCCATGGCGTTCTGTGGGTGGGGGAACTCCTTCACCTGTCTGCGGTACTCCAGGAAGGTGGACGCCTTGGTGGCGATGGCCACCACGTTCTTTCCGACAAAGATGGTGGAAACACGGCTGTCCTGAAACAGCACCATGTTTACACCTCGTATGAGGATGGTGACCACATTTATGGTGACCAGGCTCAGAACTGGGTACAGCATCATTTTCTGGGGCGACATGTGCTCCCCCTGCATGCTGATTTCACTGAGTGACACGCAGGGCAGGATGAGCAGCAGGATGTAGCAGTAGAAGAACATCAGGCCCTCAGCCCAGATGGGCAGGCCTGTCCGCTGGGGCTCCCACAGGTTTGCTTGGATATCTAGCAGGTCCAGGAGGTCCAGAGCAACCCAGAATAGACGACTCCTCATGTCCTCCTTCTTCCGGAAAGTTCTCACATATTCCATACTATCCAGAGCCACTAGAACCAAGTATAAGCCTGGTACACATACAGATAATAATAACGTCAAAGCCTTCCGGGCTACAGTCTCCAAACTCTTCCTGTCTGCCTTGCAATTCTGGAAGACAAAGTAGAGCTTGATCTCCAGGACAAAGATGTACAGAAACCAGAGGATCATGGCGTATCCTCTTCGGGCGGTGCGCACCTCGGCACCGACCCACACTGCCACATATCGCAGCACAATGAGGAAGCATACATCCCCTACCAGCACTATAATACACACACCAATCTTTCTGGGACCCTGGTTCTGCTCCACCAGGTAGGCGTCCATGAAGGCCATGCTGGTCATGATGACGATTGTGGTCAGGCACACGTGGCGTTTGTCCGGGGGCGGCAACACCATGGTGAGGGCACCTGCTGGCTCTCACTCTCAGTCCCCAGCTTTCAAAAGTAAAAATAGTCCAGAAGGTAAATACGGCACTATGTCGCCTCCAAACCGTTGCGGTTGGAGCAAAAAGGGTATTTAATGTGCTCTGACAGCTCTGGTGTGCACAGGAGCAAGTGTCCAGCTAGTGTGTCTAATATTAAAATAATACAATAAGTCACTGCACTAATAGTCCATAGAGGACGGTTATTGCAATGTAGAAGCAGAGCAGTGTGTGGAGTCAGCGGAGAGATGCTGGCTGCTGATTGCTTTCAGACCATGTGAAAACAGGAACATCACCTCGTTACTCAGCGCACTTCCATTGATCCGCCTCTGCCCGTGAGCAGCAGCTACACCGAGGGCTCTACAGCTGACACACCATGACTGATAGTAATCCACACACAGTCAAATGGAGAATACTCTGAGAGCAGGCTTGGTCTAATGGACATGCGCTAGGATTGCGGGACGCGGTGCTGCAGTGTAGAAATGTTTATGGAGGTGTTTATTTTTGTACGAGACAGTGAAAGAAGCAGCGGATGTATGCGTGCCTGTGCTGCAGCTCAGCATGTGCGAGGAATTCCTCTTTGGATACTCCTGTAGACGGTGGTGCAGTGTAAGGGGCTCCTTGCAATCCTGCAGTGTGTGTGAAGGGAAACGGTGGAGAGAGAGGAGAGGAGTCTGCAGTGGCCAGGGGCCCCCAGCCGCCATAAATCACGGAGACAGCAGGTCAACGGCCCATGAGGCCTTGCGTCCGACTCCGGCTTCCCTGGGGGGAGGCTCTTACACTGGGCTGAAGATCCATCCTTCCCCCCTCCTCTTGCCACGTGCCAGCCTCTCCATCGCCTAGAAGAGGGAGAAATAAAGAGGATAAGAGGGGGAGGGCAGAGGAGAAGGAGAAAGAAACCTGTCAGCACTACTGAGCCATATAACACAGTTTTCATTGCCAACGGCCCTCCACATATGAGGAGCCAAGTAATGTGTCAACTTCGCTCGAATATAGCCTGTTTCACTATTGATAGGGCAGAACATATTGCACATGTTAAAGTAAGACTGCTGCAGGAGGTCATTACCTCTCTATTGTCTGTGATGTGTCACAAGACATCTGGATGCATGGCTTAATATGCTCCGATGGTAATGTTATTATATTCAGCATATTTGGCGCCATAATACCCAGTAGTTTAATCTTGGGAGTTAAATTAATAGAAGATTTATTACAAGAAATTGTAGAAACCAGTTTTAAAGTCTCATATAGTAGCTAACTGCTTGGCACCTATTTCTTTTTTCTGCATTACTTGGCACTACATTTTTGAGGGTAAATGGGAAAAACGATGGCAAAGAGTTCATTTCCTGCACATGTTGTGAGTCAGTCTGGTGTACTGTAGTTTCTAAACTGAAACAAGGAAATTATGATTGCAGTATATGCAGTGGCATTTTTACTGAAGGATTATTAGGCAGTGTTTTTCACAGAGTGTCAGAAAATTCATTGCACAGAAAACCAAACCACATTTCTACTATAATGTCTCCTTCATGTGTGCTCAGTGTCTAAAACATGTCAAACTGTATATTGATAATGATAACATTCCTCACGTTTTATTTTACCTTCAGTTCAAGCTCCATTTTTGTCTATTTTGGTTGAATGATGTTTCAAGGTGTTTTTGTTTTGACCTGTTTAGTTTTCCACTTGATCTGTGTGACAGGTTGGGTCAGGGGGGTTCCTCTCATCAACAGTCTAGTCGGATATCTACAGCACTTTCTAAAAAAAAATGTACAGATGCCAAGCGCTTAACTCACCAGCAGGAGCCCACCTTATGCACTGGCCTCATTCGTAAATAACACAGCATGTCTAAATATTAGCATAGAGAGGAAACAAGGCTGGTTAAAGAAAGTGAAATGTGTTAATTGAGCAGAAACGTGTGCCTCGGTTTGAGCTTGGTGAGCTTCAGCAGAAACTAGAATTTATCTGTCGCTCTGTTCTGTCCTGTTCATTTCTGTCTGCTCCTCCTGTCACTGGATCCTCCAGGCAGAACACAAATAAATCACATTAGTGTTTCTGTCAGCTGAGGTATGTTTCAAGTCAAGATATGACTGTATCATTCAGAGCGCACTGGTAGTGCTCCAATAACCAAACTTGTTTGGCTAAAGCAAGTGACCATGAAACTTCTGTCTCTACACAGTTTGTAGCCATCTCAAAATATTCCACCGTTCTCTGCAAAGCAAAGAGCAGGTTATACCTGACCTGTTGGTTTGTCACAGCTTATTTCAGTATTTCAGAACATATCACAATGTGATAAAGAAAACTGACAAGTTATAAAGCCTTAAGTGCATATAAGCATTAAATATCGATCATAAAGGGGCACTCCACTGAGTTAGTATTGCTTTTCCATAAAGATGTGGGACCTACAAGAGACAGATTTAAAGAAGGTAAAAATCAAAGCAACAGGAGGCGCCCCAACTTACAGGTTAAGACATTTGATGCATGTCGTTCCCTATTTCTCTCTCCCTCATTTCCGGTCATCTCTCTACTATCGCGATTGATAAAAAAACATAAAATGATAATGGTGTTATTTTTTCAGACTTTGGGAAGCTTCCTCCAGAGTGAAAGAATACTTTTTTTAACTGTTGAATAGTGCTCTCCATGAGGATTAATTTGAATTTGATGTGTGAAGTCGGTGAAATGCCTCTTTAACTAAGATTAGGGTTTCACTTTCTAATAATGCACCCTTTATAGGAAGGAACTAATGGCTTTATCAGTGGTTAATAAGTCATTTATTAATGCTTTATAGATCAGTTATAAGCCATCGGGTAGTATTTATCTTTTCTATTTGGTAATAATGCAGTTATGAATGTTAGTAATACATTGATGGTCATGGGTTTCACACTTTCTAGACATCAAGTCTGAAGTTATAAATGTCAATAAATTGTTCAAAAAAGTTTTTTTGGGAAATACACTAATTCGCTTTTTTGCTGAGAGTTAGATGAGGGGATCAATGCCACTATCACATCTGTACAATAAATACGTAGGTGGAGCCAGCAGCCGGTTAGCTTAGCTTAGCTTAGCAGAAAGACTGGAAACAAGGGGAAACAGCTAGCCTGGCTCTGTCCAAGGTAACAAAATCATCCTACAACCAAAGTGTAAAGACAACAATTTTTTTCTGTTTTATGAGTGGTTTTGTGCTGGACTATTTCTTTTCACAACCTGGTGACCCAAAAGCTTTTAACCATTAGCCATTAATAGAGTCATTAGTTGCAACTTAAAATTCTTTTGTAAAGGATGCCTTATTAGAAAGTGGTACCAAGGTCCCAAAGAACTTCGATTAAAAGAAATGTCACAACCTTTAATTTGTCATCAGCAGCCACAGTTTAAATTTGCACTCTTGCCATTTACTAATCATTTTAGCAAAACAATTGCCAACCTTTTAGTGATATTGATTGGATTAATTTTAAAAAGCCAATCCAGAAATGCAGTACAAATTGTTCCACCACTGTGTTTACTTTTCTAAATTAAAGACATCTACTTCACTCCCATTTTGACAAACTGAGCTCTTGATATGAGAGATTTAAGTATGTGATAAGTAAACATGAGTTTTCAGTCGTGCTGAAGCAACATGGGTTTTTCAGCTTTTTGAACAAGATCCAAAGATTGTTGAGAGGTTATTTTTCATAAAATACCACCCTTGACGAACATGAACTGTATGTAAACCCATAAAGGATTAATAGCTCCATGCAAAAATGTCAACGAATGCATTGTGCTCCATCATTGCGACATAGCCTTTGATTCGAGATGTTATTAGATGTAACGTGATATTTTTTCTCCTTCTTCAACATATGGGGATGTCAATGGAAGCCCAGTTTCAGAAGAGCTTGGCACCAAGAATGAGCCTCATTTGTAATCCAAGCATGGATTTGAATGTTTAAAACCCATTATGTAGAACAGTGCCTAAGTAAGAGATTAAATTCATAAGATGGTGATTAATTGACTGATTAGCAGAATGCTGTGGATCATTAACATGCTATAAGGAAGGCTGCTCCCACATATACAGTACATCACATCATCATTTAAATGCCATTAATTATCAAAAAAGACTTTGAGATGGTTTCCCTAATGAACGGATTACAGCCGGCGTGATGATATGAGCTCAATTGAATGGTTTGAACCTCCCAGGAATTATGACTTCAGCTGCGAAACATGGATCCCAAGATGTCACCGGCGTGATTTGGTGCTACAAGGGTGCCCCACGAAACAGGAAGCTGATGAACTTTGACGGTTATAGATGATTATTAATTCTTTCTGTCATATACTGTAGAAATGAAAGAAGTGCCTTTGTGTGAAATGATGACAGAAGTGCACTGCCCTGATTTGCGTATTCTGTTCAGCATTTATAATGTATAATATGAGGCTGAAGATTAGCCCTGGGTGTCACCGCAGAAATAAAAAAAGAAAGAAAGAAATGTCAATTGATATGTGATTTGACAGCTGTGACGACTATCATTTCACATCTTTACTTGACTTTTTTTCCCCCTGTGAGAGCACGAGGCCTCTGTGTACTGCACGCTGTAGGTTTCAGCTTTGCTTATATGCTTCAATTACAGCGTATTAATTATGGTGTACTATAAATAGACAACGTGGAGGGCTGTGAACTGGCAGTACAACATTTCTTCACAGAGGGAGGCTATTATTGTGTCTGTAGTCCAGGCCATTATCTCTCTAAACAGCCAGCATCTCCTTGTCAGGCAGTTATATTAACAGTTGGCCTCCCAGACTGGCCGCCGGCTTCCACATGGATCACAATAAGGACAAAGGTTGAGGCAGCAAGTGGCATAACTGCAATTGTTGTAAAAAACAGTGGAGAAAATCTGTTTGGGCCAAAGAACAAGACAGTCAGTACAACTAGAAGAGCAGTATTTTGGCACAGGATTCTTCCACTTTCTACCATGTGGAAACAAATCTAATCAAAAGCGTAAAGGTTTTTTCTTTTAAGCGATGCTGCTTCCAGGTGCTGCCTCTGATTATGAACGAAAACCGTTTCCTTTCAAGCACCGACTTAACTTAATTACCTGCGTTATTGATGTTTGTCTTTTTTGACACAGGCTCAGAGCTTAAGGATAGTAAAGTGTTCCAAGCTTTAAGAAGCTTTTCTTTTAACACTGGAGTGTTCTGACACTACATACACCTTGTGAGGGCTGTGAGCTTGCACTTGTTTACAGCAGCAAAATCATTTCATCCTGCAACTGTGGATGGTATGCTGCGTTACCTGTAGGCTTCAAAGAAGACTGAGATGTTTATGCTTTTGGGGAGCCGCATTGTTATGCATTAAATGTATCGTATTACATCCCCAACTCTGCTTTCACTCCACGCTTCTGCTCTCCTTTCTCCCGCCTCAACACCCTTAGGATGATCAAATGTTTACGTCAATGTCAGCAACACTGCAGTGGGACGGCGCAGGCCTCCAGAGCGGTTCGTTTTGTCCGATATTTATGTCAGGTTGTCTTCATTAGGGCCAGAATGAGACCCATATGTTGTCTTGGCTGCCAGCCATCTCCATCATCTCAGCAGGTGTTTTGCACCGTCCTTTGTGTTACAGTCAGTGCTTGGCTAGTTTTGGGAGAGGTGGCAGATTGCTTTGAATTCGCCTAGTACGCAGAGCACAGCTCAGCTGAACAAACGCTTGTACACACAGAGAAGCTCAACATACACGCGCTTATATGTGCATGTAGAAAAGCTCTCTCACACACACACACACACACACACACACACACACACACACACACACACACTTTCCTTGCCTGAAAGGTTGCTGACAGAATGGCAATCTGCAGGTCTCGTCTTTATCCCATCTTTCACTGCCTGATAACGTTTCTCTAACCACACATTGATCACATACATCCTGTACTGATTATAACATAGCATGGTATTATATCCCCAAATCCCTGAATACCTGTTAAGAAGTGTCTCCGATAACCAACATAGCTGTATTCACAGCTTGATTCCCCCAGTCACACTGATGAATGTGTGGGACACCTCTTAGGCGCTCAGCACATTTCCTTAACGTATTAGAATCACCAGACTCAGCTGCCCTTATGGGGTTTAGTCTTGTCTGTGATGCATTATTTACAGTGTATATGCCTGTTTTACATTTTGTTATTGTTATTTTTGGCAGGTTTAGTCCTTTCCACCTATTTTGTGCAATTCAAAGGCACACACCTTAATAGACAAAACACAGTACACAGGGTTTGCTCTTAGATACTTGCTGCTCTTAGATTCCCATTCTTTTCTTTTTCGTGTTATCCCTGCATAATATGCTTGTAATTGCTTATGAGGTTGCACTGGGTTAGAATACTGAGGAGGATTTGAAACTAAGAAAAGGGCCGTGTTTTGTAGCAGTGGCTAAGCTCATTTTATCACCCATTTCAGCACATAACTGTAACTAACCCAATCTGTATTCGGGCTGTCTGTGCTTTTAAATAGCCGTGGGTGTTGATCAAACGCTGCTGAAATCAACCACGCTGCACATGACAAAGGATAGATAGTTGCTGTGCAGGGAAGGCTCCCATAATAGGCATTGTATAGGGTTAGATGTTGAAAGCAGCTCAAAAGTGCTTTCCTCCAACTTGGCCCTCAGCAGCAGAGACAGGGGCCTTTTCAACATGACAGACGTGTCTTTTTCTCCCCTGCCAACTCTCAAACGGCCATGATGTGCGCAGCGTCAATCAAAGTGTATTCTTTATTCACAAAGCTGGGGAGAGGATCAAAGGCATCATGCCACAGTGAGTCATCATCAAAGTGAGGAGCAGCCCTCTGACATCCCGCCCGACAGTTAGTCACTGACACAGGGAGAGAAGATGACTAGTTGCGCAACGTATACACATGAGACGAAACACTCTTGAACTATCGTCCAAGAACGATGCTGTTTAAGTGGCTACACCTGTGAAAAGTTGAACCATTTTCTCTTAACATGCAGTTTGGAAAAGGCTGGGGTTTACCATCCATATTCTACGATCAATGAGTATCTACTACAGCACTTGCTATTCGATTTTGACCTTTATGATTTTATCAAAGTTGAACCATGATTTATTTGTTGTCCCTATTCGTTTTTGAGTGAGTTCCACCCACACTCTCTTCTCCCTTCTTTCTAACTTTTTAGCTGTAACCTCCACTGTCTAAAAAATGTTAACCATGATCGGCCATTCCTGTCTCTTCTCCCTTTGTTGGCATCATATAGCCCGCCACTCAACTGGTCTCTGTCTGTCAAACTGGTGACATTTAACCCATGATGGTTATGGGCTTTTGGGAAATGGTGTTTGTTAAAAGCTTCTTAAAACAACAATATTGCATAGTTTAAAAAAAATATTCCTTTACTTTCTAGACAAGTGGAGTGAATTGCATGAAATTGTCTTTAAAGGTTACGTTTCAATTTTAGGTAATTTGCGTTATTATCAGGTTTCATACTTCTGGAACAAAATCAGAAAGTTCTGGTTTCACTTCAGCTCTCTGTATAGCACAGGCTACTCTTCCTGCCCTGTGTCTGTAGATACAAATAATCATTTCAAAGAATTAATAAAATGTAGTGTTTTATAGAAAGAAATAAAACACTAAGAAATTCACCTGAAAGCCATTTTTAGCCATGTGTGAGTGGTGGAACAAGCTGACATATCATGACATTATAAAGTTGATATGACAAAAGCAAACAGTTGCCCTTTTCCACATCCAGCAGACACTGAGCAACAGTATTCATTTGGAATTTTGTTCTTGCCCACCTGAAGAATATAAGACCAATATTCACTCTGCTTTTACCTCTTTTGTGGTTTCCACTAACATTAAGCTAGAAGACACTAAAATACCAGGTGTAGAGCTGAAGGGAACTTCAGAGTTGCCGATAAATTCTCTGTGGATTCATTTGAGCGAACCCTTTTCACATTACATGTAGTCATTTGAGCCATTGTTCATATAAAAATATTGATTAGTGCAGCTTTAAAGATAAAAAACATGATGTTCTGCCGATACTACATCGTGTTTGAGATGACTGATGCTTTTGCTATAGGCTATGAAGACCCATTTTTTCATTATTTAAGAGGAAATAAACCCAGTGGGAAATGGAGAAACACTACCACTACTGCTGTCTGTGTAAACCTGATCCTATAAAGAGAAACCCCACTCAATTTAAAAATTATTACTGGTTACACCTGTGGTCTCGGACATTTCAGTTGACCTACAAAATACACTTTAATACCCACATGTGCTTTAGCCTGTAATGCTGCTGTCAGCTCTGATCAATGAAACATAACCTCACCCCCTGCAAATAACCCCTCATTTTCTCCCACTTTTATCAAAATTCCCTGATTGCAGTCAGTGAAGCGGGAGCACATATAAATCCCAGCTGCTTTGTCCCTGGCTTTTGGTTTTGTGACTTAAACTCGAGTAATAACAATTAGGAATTCCTGAATAATTAAGTCTAGCTTCCTTTTAATCCCTTCTGTTGAAAAAAACACGCTTCAAGCACATACTGTATCTACCCCTCACACTGATAATTGGATTGTCCCCTCAAGTGATTGTTGGACGCCCCCTCTAATTTTTTAAATTGAAGTCCACAAAAGAGCATAAAGTGCCGCAGTGATTACCATTACCCCTCATCGTTACACACACTCAGACAGACATCTCTGGCATGGTATTGAAGCTGTACCATGGTAACACACTATTACGCACTCCTCTAGATTTTAATTCTCCCATGCACTGATGCAAGAGTTTAACAAGCATATTGATTTGCCCATGCGATACAAGCTTTCATATTCATTTCTCTAATGATAATTTGGGTGTGTGATCACCCAGGGGCAGAAGTGATTTTTATCCAGTGGTTTTACAGGGAGATCCATTTAATCTTTGTGTCAATAACCCACTCCACCCCCCCACCTCCTTCTCCTCTCCTAAGCTTGCTCTTTTGCCATGCCTTGCAATTCCTCCTTCTGTGTTCACTGTCGCCATTTCTAATCTGGCCACCCTAAGGGAGGTGCCATCCATACCTCATTCCAGTCACGCTTCCTTTCTGTTTGCTTTCCCTCCCACTTGAGGGTAAAATGACTTTCCAAAGACATCTAAACCTCACCAGGTGCTACTCAGTATTTATCGTTTTGTGTTGTGTTAATGCTGCACATAGTGGCTGAAAATGCAGAGAACTAAGAATCCTCTGAGTTCTGTCAGCTACTGTTTAACTACTAAAGCTCACTTTGTTTTCTATCTCAATTAAACGCCCACTCACCCACTAGTTTGCATTAAACAGATGTGCACTGGCAGGTAAAAGGGCAAGACCAGTCACCTTGATGCACCCACCTCAGAGGGAAAAGTATCCGGAGAAAAAGAGAAAGTAGATCAGATAGAGGGAGAGAGGGATTGATGCAAGAGAGCAAGGGTTGCTGTTCCACGTGATTGAATAAAAGGCAAAAGAGATGTGATACAGGGAGGAATTGAAGTGCCGCTAATGAGCTGGGAGTTAAAAAGGGATAGCTTTGCAGAGGAAACAGATTTAAATATTACCAGCCAGGGATTTATGAGATTGTGAAAAACAGGCAGAAAGAAGTAATTTCATCTTACAGTCAGTCTTAAAAACTTATTTTCCATGAAGCAAGTGAAGAAAATCTATTGATGGTGTGAGAAATGTCCCCCATTTTAAGGATGATAGGTTTTTAAAACCAAGTACAAGATCGTTTACCTTAAGTGGAGATGTTTGGCAGCGAATGAGGATCTTTGTCAGATTCTGTTCATGTGATTTTCTATTACATCTGTGAAGTGAAACCGGGTATTTGACAAAACGTTGCACAACTTTGAATGTGTCTCATGGGCAAGATGTTTGCTGAAGGCGACACCTGCTTTGTATGATAATGAAATGGAAAACAATATTTCACTCAGGATTAGACAATTGTTTGCCGTGCAACTCGCTGAGGAGTGTCGGATTTCTTGGCAACTGCTTCAGTGGAGGTGTGGTTGGGTAGGACTCTAAAGGTTGGAAGTGCTGTGCATCTCTGAAAGAAGGATTCATGCAATTTATATTTACTCACTGGAACTTTACCAAAACCAAAATAATTGTACAACTGTGATCATTTTACTACTGGTTGTTGTCAACTGGATGTAGCTCACACTCTCCACAAGACCAGACATTTCCTTCAGGCCTTATTATGAGTGTTGTCTATTAAGGTTTTACTAGCAATTATGGGCTGTCATTGTGAACACACTGTGGCAGCTTTTGGTATGCTGTTGTGAATTTGCTCAGCATTGTGCAGTTTTTGATGGGTAATTGATGTTGACGGGATAATTTGGCTGTGTGTTGCTGTCACACATACATATTCAATGACAGCAGTGCTGGGAAAGTTACTTGAAAAATTAAATCAAATACTGATTACTTATTACTCCTTTGTGACTGCACAGAGCACTCCAAAAGTCCTATTCTCACAGTGAAGGTGCAGGGTTCACATACCCACTGAATCTGAACACAGCCCTGGTGATTATTGAACGTAGGCTTGCCAGTGGCTAGCTGACAGCTAAGAAGACATAACATGTAAATAATACAACTTTGGAGTTACTGGAAGGCTATCTCCCTCCCTACACCTCCAGCCTCTCCACAAAGCTAACACGTCTCAGACCTGTGTTCAGTGTTGGGCAAGGTACTTGAAAAATGTTATTAATTATTCATTACATATTACTCATTGAAAAAATAATGACATTACTTAACTAATTACTCAACAGCAAAAGTAGTTTGTAACTTTCTGTTTCCCAGACTAGTCCGGTGCCTTTAAAGAAATCCATCATGTTGCATATTCAGTATTGAACATGTGTAGACACAGAGAGCAAGATATTCCAGTTAACAAGCAGCCAGCCTACAGTTTGGAGGTATTTACTGACCACCAACAGCTAGCTTGGCCCCCGTGCCTCCAAGCAGCACTTTAGAAGTTCAATCTTCACAGTGAAAAAGAAGCAGTGGCTCTTTCACACACCCTCCAACTCTAAACAAAACCCAGGTGTTTCCTGAATCTAGGCTTACCAGTGGCTAGCAAGACAGCTAAGAAGACACAGCATGTAAATAATACAACCTTGGAGTTAAGGGAAGACATATTCCTCTTCTCCTGGTTGGACGCTAGCTGTCTCCCTCCATCTCCAGTTAACACGCCCCAGACCTTTTTTCTCCACTGAGTCCACATATGAACTGTGCTTGATTGACATCTCCTGATTGGATTCTTGTTGCAGCTGTTAGCGAGGGACAATTTATACTCTCACAAATCACTCCCTATTTACTATACAGTGCAATATGTATGCTATCTGCCACTGTACTTTTATTTGAATGTCCCGAATCTGTGAAATGTATGCACCATATAATGAACTCAAAACCTTCCACAATGGAACGAAAAAGCAGTGTTTATGGCTTGGACTTTGCCAATAATCCCAAAATGCAATGTGTCACATTTTATAGATGCTATAATCACAGTCATGCAGCACCTTTCAGTGTTGATGCAAAATTCTGACATTTACTAAGCATCTGAAATCTCAATTTACTACTCATTAGAGTCAACTACTGAGTCTTCATCATAGGGAGTAGTGAATGAGTGAATGAGGGATTGATTTCAGACACAGCCATGGGATATCAAGTAATATCTTCCATACTGTAGCTCCTCCCAACGTCAACCAGAGCAGTTAATTTGGGGTCAGGTATTTCATTCTGTGCACAAGAAAATAATCATGGCACATCTAAAATGGATTATCTAACAACTTGTACTGTTGTGTGCAAGAAGAACTAGAGTGCCACTAAGGCCCTTCTACGCAATGGGCTTTGTCAAGTACATCAAGCACCATTGACATGCACTGCATATTCTAGCATGTTCTATTCTTAATGCAGGCATCTTCTTATCAATTAGGAAGATGTGAAGCCATGCATCAAAGAATGACATGAACATCAGGTTGTCTGATGTAAACAGCCCTACAGAGGCCCCCAAGCAGATGGGACACACTAATAAACTTCTGTTATGTCATGCGCTTCAAACAATGCTACGCAGAAATTTACAAACAATCAACAATGCGGAGGAGCCATTAAGATAAGATATTAAAATTTGAGCTATTAATTATGTGACTGCTAACAATTAAACTGAAATACAGAGAGAAACTTATATAAAAAACATAGAGAAAATGATTTTACTCACACAAGCCTGTTTGTGAATGTATGTTGCACGTCAGTTTATGCGTAACATTTTATTGGAATGTGTCGCTGAATTCACCAGCCTCTATTAATCAGGAAGGGAACAAGGACCCACCTGGCAAAGGCCCAGCCACCTTTTGTCTTGAGGCTTGAGGATGTTCATTGAGTTCAAATGGGTCTGTGGCTGTTCTTTGGCTCAAAAGTATTGATCTGTCTGCTGTCTGTCTGTCTGTCTGTAAAAATTTGACTACGTGCATCAAGGAGCTGAAAAACACACTGTAGTACTTAATGTGTAGATTATTGCACCTTAAAGTGTATGGTATAATAATCATAAACAACCAGTGGCTTACCTACAGGCCTACTTCCACCACCCTTGATGCAATTTTTGCAGCATAGGGAGCAATCACCAGGATACTCAATTATCCATTTACCTAAATCATGAATGCATCCTTCTCCTAGTTAGTGTTACTGTCAGATGGCTAAAGCACAGATTTCCAGTTTCAGAGAAGATAACTATTTAGACTGTCAGGGTTGCCTTTTATTTTACTGCCAGCCAGCTGACAAACTCCTCAGCTGCACCAAAATAAAAAACTGTTAATTGGTCTGCCACTGCTGTTGTTTATTGATATGCAGGTAGTTGTGCTTAAGTTCATGTGGCCTAGTCATTTTGAAGGTCAGTGCATTCGTTTCCTTGGGCTATTATACACATTCTGGTTACTAAAGTACCAAATCATTTATTTATGTTGGAAAACTTTAATACTTTTTGCAAAATAAAATATGACACCTGTGGACATCCACAAGAGGATTAGTCAGCATAACATAATAACTATAGAGCAGCATAACAACTACCATGGCATGCTAACGAGGCGGATAACTATCTCGAGTCACAGCAGTAATGCAAACTGTGACTTAAACTCGATCATGAAACTTCAAATCCAAGGTGCAGATACAGCCTGTGATGGAAAGAAGGTGTGATGAAGTTTGAATCGAGGATGCTCAAACTACTTTGTGTTTCCTGTGAGTTTTTTAATGAATGAGTTCTGTGGTATGTTGAGCCAAATTTGCATGATTGTGATTTGACAGATTTCTTGAGCCATTGATCTGCACCCATATTTCAAGACCATATTTATTCTACATTCTGATCTTGCATAATGTAGTCTGCCTTTCATGAGAAAGTGGTTTATTACACTGTAAAAAGAAACATAATAGATTGTTTGTCAGTGTTTGGGCCTACCCTTTGCTTAAACACTAAGGCTGAAAATCATATAACATTTCGTTGCACATTCATTCTTTGTTGTCCTCCAACTTCTATTTTTGTTATATCTAAAGGTGCTTGAGTCATATTGTAAACACTGCGTCATGAATTGATTTAAACAGTGAGAAAGAATGTTGTACCGTCCTTACTCAAGGTCTCAGATGAAGCTTGGGGGGTTGTCGTGAGCTAAAAAGTCAATCTGATCAATCAGCCAACCGCTGTCAGCCTTTTCAAATGAGAACAGCCTCCATCTGTGGATGTATACCACAAACACACAAACAAACACACACACACACACGCTCCTCAGGCTAGCCTGCACCTTCATAGGCAACAGAGTGTATAGAGGAAGAATTAAAAAACAGCAATTTGCTGTCTTTTCTTCAGAATGTGCTCTGTGTTTCGAAAAGTGACTCTGCCTTTGGGCTGTGGTGTCTCCTTTATTAACAGATTAAAAGCGAAAAAGTAATTGAGAATTAGCAATTCATCAGCAAGCTATTGGCGGTTTGGTCTCGCCAAACTGGGCCTGAAATCATTCAGGCCATGGGCTCCTTTTTTTTTTTTTTAAGCAATCCTATTTTTCAGCTCAGAGAAGGGGTCATTGGAAATGTTGCCTGCTACTGTATTTCTTTTTGAGGTTTGTAATGTCCTTTGACAGACACGGAGCCCTATTTAACTGCCTCCTACATTGACACGCAATTTAGTTTTTGCTAATTATAGGGTACAGCGGTCATAAATTATTCCCTGCTCTTTAGCTCTCCCTCACCCACTCTCTTTCTTCATACACAGACAACAACACACACACACACACACACATACACACTAACCATACAATCAAAATTACCCATCTGCTGATTTTCACACTGTCACGTACAATGAGATGCCGCACACTGACTCTGGGTGGGGGCTGAGAAGCAGAGAGAGCAGGCGAAGAAACGAGAGCAGGGAAAATCCAGCAGTTCATCTCTCCCCTGCTGTTAAAGGCCATTCATAAATACTCAGCCTTCACTCCGCCTCACAGTCACAGATTCTATGAGACTCCAGTGCCTCGGCACATCACAAGCAACGCTTTGAATGATCACAACACCAAAAGTTGGAAACATAAAATGTGTCTTGACAAGAGAAGAAGAGTAGGAGCCAGAAAAGGACAGCACAAAAATAGCCTCCTAACAGAAGAACACGCTAGACCCCAATTATAATAATGAGACAGCCACAAATCTGCTATATTGAGGCTGCATGCAGCAGGAAGGTGCTAAAACTTCTATTAAACTGGCTTTCTGCTCTACATGTGTGATACCATGCAAATGTGTCACTATGTCATGGACTTAATAAGGTCAACACAGACAGGCAAACAACAAAGGTAGTGGGTACATCCACAACATATATTTCCTTGCAGAATAAATTTTTCTAATAAATACATAATAAAGTCCTAGAAAATTAAATCTGAATGCTTAAAAATGTTAGCATTCAACAGCTACATTTCCCATGAGGTTTTGTCATAATTTCTGTGGCTAACACTGAGCAACAACGTTCTTGCTAGTTGCAAACAAAATAAGCATTGTTTTATTGTAAAAACATGACGAACTGCTCAAATTTTACTGGCTAGTAGCAGAAACACTAGCCCAGAAATAGAAATTACGTCCATATTGGACAGTTCGGCACCTCATGATTTACGTCCAATGCCAACGTTCAGTGCCAAAGTGGCAAGTACAGTGCCCTTAATGTAGTGAGGCGGAAAGTAAAGTTGTGGAGTTTGGGGTGGTAAATAGTCATGTAGCATGTCAAACTTTCATGCAGAAGATCGGAGTTTATTTCCTGTCACAGACCTATAATTGAGCTTTCGCTGTTTTATTAACCATAACCACAATCTTTCCCTATCCTTAACCCAGTGTTTTAGTTGCCGAACCCCAACAATACCTTAATCATAGTTTATTTGTCATAACCACAGTCTTGCCCTCAACTTACGCAGCCATACGCAGATATTGTAGAGCTAGAATTTTAAAAATGTTGTCATCAAGCATAATCCAGGGTTCTGTAGAGTCGTTCAATATTGATGTTCTTGTCTGGCATATAGGGTTGGAAACATTTACCTGGTGGACAAATAACCCAAGTATGATGTTTCACCTTTTCAAAAAGACATAAATAACGTTATGTTATGTTACCCTAGCACAGAGGCTAGCTTTTAAAAGCGGTGCGATTTTGGCTCTCTGTGTTATTTCAAGATTAGTGGCATTAATTGCAAGCTAGTTGCATGTTCCCGAATGGTCAGTCTGGATCTGTGTTATTATTTACTGCACCTCAGTTCTCCCTCGCCTGGACTAAGATGACTCTTGTGTCAGGAGTTGGAGAGCTAGCAGTAGAGGACAGATTTAGCCTAAAATGCTAAAGAGAGGTGCCTAACTCTAAAGCTGCACTGGGTAACACACATCAATGTGAGCAACAAACACAAACACAGGCACAAAGAATACACATACTCTGTCTTTTTTCTTGTCTCTTCTTGTCTCTCTGTCTAGTCATATATGTTGAGTATCCACAAGGGGAAAATGCTCCAATTCTCCCATTTCTCTCCTTGAGCGAGCTCACAGATTCCTCGTCTCCTTCCCACTCTCTCCTTCCACGTCTGTGCTGTCCTGGTTTCTTCCTTATTTCACAGAGCCTGTTTGACCTGCGCTAAGGGGATACGACTCTGCCCTCCTCACCCCACACAGAGCTAACAATCTTCTCCTGCTCCCTATTATTCTGAGCATTCACCGTGCACACCTCGCTCAAGGTCATTTATTCAAGGCTAAGATCACGCTGTTTATATTTACATAGCAAGAGAGGAAGAACAAGTGCTTGGAATCAGAATTGAAGCTTCACAACATGCAATATTTTTTTATAATGACTTAAAATAGTAATGCACAGAGGAGGATGAGTAGCCAACCAGCATGGCATGTTTAACAAAGCATGTTAAACCCAAATTCCTTTGTTGCTGAGGTGACTGGTCTCCTGACAGAGACTAGGGTGTGATATTGAAGAACAGGGCTATAATGAAGACCTGGCTCCCTGGAGAGAAAACACTCGTGGCCAGTTTCACAGACATGGATTATGCCTGTTGCTAGACTAATTTGCCTTTTCAGAGGATGTCTCTGTTGAGAAGTCTCTTCAGTTGGAGTCTATGAGTAACCGCCCCCCTGTGTCTCACTCCTCAACTTATCCTTCAGGTCAGCTGTCTGGCCTCTTCTCACTTTCTAAAAGCCTTGGACCAACATGGACTCGCTCCATCCACACTTTCACCCCTCTACCCCTGGCTAGGACTCTAGATTTAAGACCTTAGCAGATAGCACAAGTTGTATGGCTCTGGCTTATTCATCATGTTAAATATCCCTTAGCCTTCCGCTCCCTCGGTGTAGATTATTCAAATGACGGCTCCCTCATATTTGGAATTAGGCTGCAGACCTATCGGCTCATAAATTGCCTCTATCTGACAGCACACTCCAGCTGCAAAGAACTCCTGTGATGTATGCTCTTGTGTGTCATAATGCACTATTATTCCATTTTGAACATGCTAGTGGGTGCTGCGTCTGTGTCAGCCACCCAGATTAGAGTCATAAAACTTGGTGCTGAGACGATGTGACATTTTGCCTGGGCTGTAAAATCTCTGCAGGCTGATTGTACTTTCACACTGTAAATTCAAAGCCTGCAATAAGAGTACTGAGTCAGGCTTGTACATGCTAATGGTATGTTAAATGTGTGCGTATACAGTGGGAGTGGTTGTGTCTAGTTTGTATGTGCAGTTATTCCATTTACTTAAACACATCCTCTGGTGATGTCTGCATGAATTTATACATACACCATTTACAAGATCTATCAAGAGATGCATTTAGGCGTCTCAACTCTCTGCATGAGTGTGTTCAGCCATGACTGAACATATGTGCACACTATAGGCAGTATGTGCATGGCTGTGTATTTGCCTCTCTGCCTCTCTCTGTTCTCCTGCATGAGTTCCTCCAAAACTCTTGTACTGTGTGTGTGTGTGTGTGTGTGTGTGTGTGTGTGTGTGTGTGTTTGTGTCTGCGTGGCACTATCAGTATCTCCCCAATCCACCGGGTGGGGTGGCAGCGGGTTGTACAAGGGAAGGAAAAGGGACAATGAATGACATTGACAGGCAACGTGCTGTAGAACGTCTCCCCGTTCCAGGGACACTGAGCTGATCGCTGATAGCAGATGTGTGTCTAATTGCGGAGGGGTTGGGCACCCTGTATACATCTCTGTCTTCTCTGTCTCTGCCTGCCAGGAAGCTAAGCCCCCTCCAGAGCCCCCAATCACTGCTTCTAATTAGAGGCCTTATCTCTGTCAATCACCGCGCCTTTCGCTCTCCTCTGCGGCCCGCTGCACGGATAACAGGCTAACAGTCCTGGCCAGGATGGCGTGGTGGTCACAGAGGACAAGAAAAGAAGATAGACAGGGAGAAATGCTGGAGGGAGCTGACAGAAGGAAAGGGAGATTCGGAGAGGGAGGATCAAAGAGGTGTGTGTTTGTATGTCTCTGCAGGTGTGCTGAAGTGTGAATGCATGCACTGTGCTTATACAGGTGGTGTAAAACTGTGTAAAAGTAGAGTATAAAGGTAAGGTTTAATGTGTGTTTGATTCAAGTAAACTCCGCTCCCTCTGATCCATCCATACAGATCCACTGAGCAACTCCACTGGAGCAGTTGGAGGTTAAGCGCTTAGCTCAGTGGCAACAGTAACTATTGAGTGAGAGGACAATAGTAAGCATTGAACTTCCTCCTCCTACATTTTTATAGCTGCTTCTATAGATGGTTTTCAGTCACAAGACCAGTTACCTATACTGCCATGCTCAAAAATAAACTGATAAAATAGTGGTATGCATCGCAGACAGTCACTTGGACCAGCTGACATGCTAACGATGTTACTACCCTTGGCTATCACGTCTAACTCAACTCACAGATAAGTGTTGAAGCCCATTTAGTGATTGAGTGATTCCAAATTCAGTTAATGGCTGTTTTCTGACTCCAGGTGTATGAATTTTAAAAGAAACGCTGCTTTGGTTGAAATATGAACTCTATAAGACTACTCTATGATGTGTCTTTTGGTGGCAATGCTGGAAAAGACTGTTTCATTATATGTAAATTTCCACATTGCAGCAAAAGTGGTGGAGCATCTAATGTATCATGTGGTATGTCATTTTGCCTCATTCTTCTTCTTTGCAGTCTGCCATTCAACCAGTGGAACTTTTAAAGAAATATGTGAATATAAGCATCACTACAGAGTTGTCCTTGGTTTTAGTCCATTGGTCATCAGATGTCAACTTCCATTTACACATAACTGAAATGTATTCATGCTCATTTTCTGTAGTTGGTTCAGATTACATTCTCAGTCCAAATAAACCAGTTTGCAGTTCACCTCAAGTTCAAGTTTTAGGTCCTGTACATATATGATTGTAGAGTAAAATGAGATAATAATAAGACAATCACATCGTAAAGGTATGTGAACAGAAATCGAGGGTAGAGGGAGGTGAGAAGTTGAGGTTAAGAAGAGGAGATTGAAACAAAAGGACAGCTGTGGCGATGAAGCTTAAGTTTGGGATAAAAAGCAAGATTAGGCCAGAGGTGAAGAGGGCTGGAACATGTCCAGAGAGAGAGAATGAAAGAGAGAGGAGTGAGAAGGAGGAATCCTCTCCCTTACCTCATCTCAATGTCTCTCCATGCCGGTTCTGTCTGGGCACCTCTTCAAAATCAATTTAAGAAATTACCATTCAGCCAGAGTTCCGTCATTAGGATTTTATAATTTCATCTTCCTCCTCCAGTGCCTTTATCCCAGAGCCCCTCAGTTCATCTCTGCAGCACAACCCCGGTGAATAATTAACCGCGGCCGTGAGCAGAAAGACGATGAGCGACACAAGCGTTCTATCATTCACACACAGCAGCACACCTACAGTGGTGGCGGCGGCGGCGTGCTTTTAAGTCTCTTCCTCTGCTTCTATCTCTCTACGGTTTTACTTAAATCTGACATACCATGTCTCTCGCTGTCACGCTAACATGCCAGCGTTCCGACACACATACACAAGTTCTCACACGAGAGTATGTCTCACACATGCACAGATGCTCGAACACACCCACTCACATCCACCTTATCATCTGCACACACACTTTCTTACTGTCTGTCTCCTCTGCCCTTCCTCTATTCCCTCAAGCCATTTTAGCTGAGGAAGCAGAGGTAGGTGGGGCAGGGAGGTTTTGGGATGGGGGTGTGGGTAGCAGCACCTCACCCTCTAAGACCCCTATGTGGCACAACAAGCGGGGGAGGCGGGGGATGCAGGGGAGGCAGAGCCCTGATCTGCCCTCTCTTGCCTGCAGTGTAGAGCTCCATAAGCCAGGGTGGGTTGTGTGAGAAAAGGATGGGGGAGCTATTGAAGGTGGGTACTGGTTAGAGGTACACATGGTGTGGCTCTTAGCCGGGGCTTAGCCTTAAAACCAGATGTGGGCGAACATATTTCTCAACAATCAATAGGAAGACTCAGTCGGATCCTGTGCAGTCCAGCCATTTCCAGACCTCTGAGCCCAGCTGACTCTTTTGGAGCCAAAGACATTTATTCTGGTGCCATTTGGCTAATGGGCCTGCGGTGTGTAATATCTGTAACAAACACCGGCTATTATTCCTTATATTCTGGTAACATAAGTCCAGCATTTCTCAGAAATGCGTGCTAATATTTTGCCAAATAATACAGTACGTCTAAATCAGCAGACTCATGCAATGGCACGCAGTCAGGGCCTGAGAGGTATTTTTAATAGATTTATTTCTGCAAAGTGAATGCATTAATTGTATTTGCTTTATTCCCATTAACTGTATGCATATCATTGTTTTTCTCCTTGTTGCAAGCTTGTTGTTATTTAAGTCAGGCTGCTCATTTTGTTGATGTCTTTAGGTTATCGTTTTAATTTGTTTCTGTCTTTCTTCTTTGTTTTATAATTGGTTCGTGTAAGGGAATGATATTTGTGTTTTTTTAAACTCACTGTCACAATTTTTCCCCTTCTTTTTATAGCGCACTTTTTTTTTATAGTCTTAGCAGTGCCAGCAGATATACACTCTAAGGATGGCAATGTTGGTTGTTTGGTCTGTAGAGACATTCATGTTCCCCAGGGGATGAATCCTACTGACTTAAGTGATCCCCTGACTTTTCCTCTAGCACCACCATGAGGTTGACATTTGTGGACTTTATTGAAATATCTCAATCACAGATGGATTGCAGCGAACTTTTGCATCAATATTCATGGTCCCCAGAGGATGAATCTCACTGACTTTGGTGAGCCCCTGAATTTTTATTTTACTCCATCAGCTAACAGTTACAATGAGCATCACAGCCTCACAGAGCTGCTAGCATGGCTGTAAAAATGAAAAGTGTTGTTACACTTGCAGTTGAGAGTACTCAATGTTTTTAAAGGAAATAAGAAATTGCTTTTATCTGTACAATAATAGAAAAACAGAAGCGGCTCTGGCTGGCTCCACAACCTCTGGAAAGCCTACTAAGGGTAACTGATTGGTTACTGTCTCTGTCTGGAATCAGACCATTGCAGAGAAAGGAGACAGTGCCAAAAGAACAACGTTCCAAAGGATGTAATCTGGGAACAAATCAGTCAGGAGCTGCTGGCAGATGTGCATTCAAATCACAACTCTCAGTTCTGATAGCAAGTTAGAGGAAACCAAAAGTTATAAAAAGTGTGGAATATTTGCTATTCAGTTGGCTTGGTTTCTGTGAGTTGTTTTACTAATGGGTAACACTTGCAAGAAGTTGCAGACAGAGCTGAGAAAATATGTTTGCTAAAAAATATATTTGTCTGGATATTTAGCTGCCATCCTTTTCAGGATGAAAACAGGATAAGCCTCAGTGATATTGTTGGCATGTGGAGATGTGTGTGGGTTTAGTGTGGCGATGTCCGTCTCACTGAATACCCTGCTCTTATATCTTGTTCAGTGTACTTAATCAACACTATTTACAGTAAGGTTAGGCCTGTAGGACAAGTGTAAAAAACTGTTGAACACATTTGTTTTGACTGCTGCAAACTAGGTGGAATTTACAGATTGGAAGGGGCACGCCATCGTTCTTAATAATGCACATTCCCCCAAAGTGTTGACTAATTGGAACCATTAAAATCTTGACACCGGTGGTTAATTTGTTTCCTTGTGTTTTATAGCGATCATTTGTCCCATCGGAAAGCTCTGATGAAACATGAGGTGATTATGCCAGTAAGTGAGTCTGATGGAGTTAGAGCGGGTTGAGCAAGGCGCAGGCCAAAATCTTACACTTCCCAAAATCCCTAATGTCATCAGTCACTGACATTTTTGTCACGTGGAAATACTGGGCCCCGATCGTCGTTGCCGTAATGAACAAGACCTTTGTGAATGCTCTGAGACCTAAATGGGAGAATAGTCAGCTTGACCTTTCTGTGAAATCCTTGAGGAGAACACAGTGAAATATCTTAATTAGAAAGAGATGGAGTTGCTAAGAACATACATTGATCAGGCAGAAACCACAGTTGTGGAGACGGGGCTGGAGGGAGGGGAGGGAACACAATTCAAGGCTGTGGTTGGACAATAATCATGAATCACGTAATTCTGCTCTGGAATGAAGAATGGGGTGGCTATCTGTGCAAACTAGTTTTTAATACAGATACAGAAGAATCCAAGGCCACAGGATGAAAAAAACATTGTACATAACATAATTCCATTTCAGTCAGTTCATTCTTCATCGTTTATGTTCAGGATAAACTTCAAACATAAAATTTCACACAAAATATACAGTGGCAGCTTAATTAGGTACACATGTGAGATCTAATGCAATCCAAAGCAGCAGGGATAAATTCTACATTTACAAAGATGATAATGTTCAGTTTTGATGGATACTGTCAGAGATCTATTCATTTAACTATGTTTATTATTGAGGTTGTAGTTTTCAGTAGTGTTGAGCTGGGCTGCTTTATATTGAGAGGTGTAATGTTTAGCCCACCCCATTTCCTGCCTCAATTACCACATTACAGTCCAACAGCTCAAAATGTTCCCTTTACTATCAAATAAGACACTAAAAAGCAGCAAATCCTCACAACTGAGAAGCTATAACCAGGGAATGTTTGACATGTTTGCTTGTAAAATGATTGAATGATTAATTGATAATCATAATAGTTATCAATTTTTATTCTGTTGACTGACTAATCGACTAATCGTTTCAGCAATAAAAGTGCATATTGATTTTTTAAAATAAAATCTTCAGACTTCAAATGTCTTGACTCACATTTTAAGGTACTACTGCTGTTTCTTCCCCAGTATATAGCAATGATGAATCTTGTTGTGTGGGTAAAGTAAAATCCTATTTGATAATTTAAAAAAATATATTTTTAGTATTCCTACAAGCTTCTAGTTTTTCTAGTGTTTATTTTAAGGCGTTTGAATCTCTTTGATTTGTTTCTTACTCTTACCCATCCTAATTGGTGCATTTTCACATCTACCTGCACTTTATTCCTGTTTTGTTTTACTTCTGTATTTTATCACTGTGCAAATACAGACTGTAAACTCCTGTGTGGGCCCTGTGGGAATTGTTAGTGTTATGCTCTGCCCATTGAGCCTCAGTGTACAGACTCACAGGTTCCCCAGTGCAGAAATGTCGCTTGTAGCTTGTCATGGCTATTGACAGAGACCTTGTAAAACTCCAGACCTTGTAAGAGTCCAGTGAAGCAAGGCACCAGTCAACCTGCAATTCACGTCCTTGCCTCCCGTTGACCGGCTCCGATGTAAACAGAGTGCCGGCAGAGCACTTGTTTGACCAATGCAATATGCTGTCTGTCTGCTGCTGTGATGCAACTCAGCCCCTCGTCCAATTTCCAGCCTGCACTTTGGATTTCCATCAACTTGCATCACTGAGTGACTGCTGTGATTGGGATTGTGAGCATTTTGTTATTGTTACACTTACACAATTATTGGCGAGAAATTAAGAGCTATATGAGATAGAAGAGATATTATTTGGCCTGACAGCATTCAGAATAAAAACCTACTGGAGGACCCAGATGCTGCTGGTTTCATCAGACAACTCCAAAGAGTTTTTTAGATAAAAAAGAAAAATCATTACTACAAAGTTTTAGGGATTGCGAACAGACGGACAGGGAACGTAGTGATATTGATCTGCCGAGGCTAAGAATAATGTTCAAAGACGTCAGGCTTCAGGGAGTAGGCTGGTCGGGTTTCATTAAGCGTAAACATTTTCAAGAAAGAAATAGCCTGAAATGAGAGAAACCTAGGGAATGGGAGATGAGGGAGAGATAGAAAACCAATGAGAAAAGAAAGAGAGAACAATTCATGTTCTCTTTCTAATTCCTCGAGCCATCTCTTTTACTCTGCGGCCAGCTCAGGATAGATGAGCGTGTTTGCTGGATGATGGAGCTTTTCAGCCCTGGTGGTGGCTGCAGTCCCTGTCTCTGGCTCTGACATGAAACTATGGGCAGCAGCCCCGGGCCCACAATGCCAGAGCACTGTGTGGACAAGGATGAAGCACCCACCACCGCTTTAGCTCCGGTTCCAGTAACAACACCCACATAAATGGTCTATATGGGCTTTTAATAAGTGTTTGAACAAACAGGCACTTGCATCTGCTTTTGTTTGATGTGTTTCAAGGGCATAGTAGTGTCTGTTTGGCAGAGTGGGCTTCCACCTGCTGAAATGCATTGCCGTGATGATAATAGCATTTGACTTCGATTGAGGGCTTTGCAACGGGCAAGGCGTGAATTGTTTCATCTTTGTTTATCAATGTTTTTCCCATGTTTTTCAGCTAATTGCAGAGCAGAGTGATTTGCAGAATGCCTATTAGTGCCGTGCTGAGTTGAGAGACAGGCCAGTGAAAAAGACTGCTCATCACAGAAAACAAGAAAAACCCACAAGCACTAACACACATTTGTATGTAGAATAATTCTCCTCTACTTTCTTCTGAGCGTGCACAGGCATACACATGCTTGTGTGTATCCACATACACACACAGGCATAAAAACAACAGGCAAAGATAAGAAGGACAAGCCTTTTGTATTCGAGCCCACACACAGAAAACGAAGCAGTACACGTGAGAGTACATCACTGCCGGGTGTGTGTGTGTGTCCTTGCATTATCTTCTGCCTGTTGGTGCTGGTGTTTAAGTGCTGCTGAGGAAGAAAAAAGGAAGGGAGGGTAGACAGGGAGGTGAGGTGAGGAGAGATAGAGGAAAGGAGTAACGGAAGAGGGGGGAGAAGGAGGGGAGATGAGCCCTGTATCCAGAGTCCCCCTCCACAGCCCAGGGGCAGTGACACAGCAGCAGCTGCTTCTGCCTCAGCCACGGTCACAGTCATACGAAGCAACGTTTATCCCCGCAGCAACAACTACCATCAGCCGCTGTGGATTAATCAGTCCACCAGTCCTGGCTTCAGCCTGGCCAAGGGAGTCTGACTTTTCCCCTCGTCAGACTTGATCTGTATCGATGCTGATAAACACAACAGTTACTGCGCTCGCTGGGCTGAAACGTACAACACACGGGCAATAATGTCCTACAGACGGGTCAGGTGGCCCCATACAGCAGGGTTAATTCCCTGCCATGGTGGCCACCCGCCTGCACCTCACAAAGCCACTGAATTTGTGGAGGGCTGGCAAAGGCCGGCAAGTGACAAACGAGAGGGGAATACAGAGAGCGAGCAATACAAGAGAGTATGAGACATGGTCTGTTGGCTCAGCGCTCTGTGTGTGCATGTGTGTGTGTATGTTTGTGCGGTAATTAAATCATGAGAGCCTCTGTTTTGGAGCACTGCACATGGAGCCTAGACTAGCTTGGGTGCTGAATCCATGGGCCTGACTTAATTACAAGCAAACACACACTGTAATTACACACAACCACACCTGCACTACACCGGCTCCTCTGATATTAAGCATGTTTAGAGGACGATCCAATGACGTTCCCTTATTATCTACTGTATGCATTCAACTTGGACAGTGCTTTAGCCGATATAACCTTTTCTTTTGTTGTTTTTGTCCATTCCTAAATAGATAAACAATACAGCAGGATACTGCCAGCACAATATGTTGTGGTATTTTAGTGTCCTCCAGCTGGTTGAATTTTTTCACTTATGTGCACGTGTAGACTGCTATTCAACTTACTGGACCACGCCATGATCAGTTTGAGTAGCACACAGTTGTACAGACAGACTTATGGTGACACATCATAGCATACACACACAGACACACAGATTCCCCTTTAAGGTCATCTACACACTCACACTTTACACAAACATACCAAGGCCCTTGATGTATACTTTGCATTAAGCTGTGTCTGGCTGATTTTCAGATCAGCTTGTTTTCCAGATGCTCTCCATTCGTCTTGCTGCTTAAACAGCATGGCAGCGTACAGGCAGGGCCACCAGAAGGCCAAGCCTTCTTGTTACCCTGGGACCCTGATCTGAACCCAGCTGTCACTTTCATGCTAATAGAACACCAGGACAAAAGGAAAAAGTGAAAAATGTCATAACTCACTATGAAACGTGCTATGAAATTTTGATGTCCCCCATTTTTAATGCCCTTTGTCATGGTTTCTACCAGCCACTGGAGGGATGAACCAGTCTTCAAAATATACTCCCTCATTTGGTGTTTTAATGATAGTAGTGGAGGGCACTGTCTGACATGTTGCTCCGAAATCTCCCATAAATGTTCAATTGGGTTGAGATCTGGTGACTGCAAAAGCCAAAGCACATCATCGCTGCCCAATGAAAACCATTTCAGCTAGTCAATTCACGTGGATGATCAGTTGATATAGAATATGTACAGTGTAAATGTATGGTAGACTGCCTAGGCTCTACTCTTGTTACTCCCCACCAAGCTCAGCACAGCAGGGAATAGGGAGAATGTAGTCTTAGACGTTACAGGTGGATGCTTTGTGACGAAGCGGCTTTTGAAATGCTATAGAAACAGATGTAGTGGCAGCAACAGTAGCGGCAAGTGACAGCATAGCTTTCAGGTGAGCGGTGTGGCAGCAGGCATGGCAGCAAAGAGTGAGCAGAGCACTGACAGCTTAAGTACACTGCCACGGTTGAAAGGGTGCACTGGATATATGTTGCAGTGAGAGGAGTATGCCATGTAGCGACTCGAGTTGGCTGCCTTAAGTAGCTTGCAGGCTTTGCTTCGTGCATCTCCAATTTTGGTGATTTTTGAAATTTTTGAAGTGTTGCTTTATGGGTTGAGAAAATTCTCCTACCTGAACTACACTAAATAAACCATTTCAAAACCCATTGGGATTATCTGAAAAAAGCATCGTCACAAAGCTGAAAACAAGGCTGTTTTTCTTAGCTAATGGAAAGGTGATGTTTTGGAAATACATGAT
This sequence comes from Maccullochella peelii, assembly GCA_002120245.1. Lineage (NCBI taxonomy): Eukaryota > Metazoa > Chordata > Actinopteri > Centrarchiformes > Percichthyidae > Maccullochella > Maccullochella peelii. The sequence goes on from LKNJ01000542.1 coordinate 76,866, forward strand.
TCACATCACCTGTATGGAAGCATCCTGTGTTCACTTTAATTTGTCACCCGTCTGCTTTCAGCTTTCACTAGTGGAGTAATAGAACCCCAGAGCCAAAGAACTGGAAAATGTCATCACACTTTTAAATGCTCATTTGATTCCCCTCGCCTTTAGTGTTAAATGTGTGTTATTTACTGCACTGTTGTGTCATGTTGATAGTGATTCAAAGTTGACACCTCCCTGTCACTGGTAGGGGGCTTCCTACCCACTCACAAATGCACAAACACGCACTGTTAAACACAAGCACAAAACCTACACACACACATACATATGCCCACACACATATCCAAGCACAAACCAATGCAAGCTAACACATTCTCTCACAAACACATGCTCAAGCAGATTCCCAAACACATGTATCCTCACAAACAGGAAGAAATACACTCATACAGAGAGCACACAAGCGCGCGCACACACACACACACACACACACACACACACACACACACACACACACACACACACACACACACCACCTGGACAGGTGCACATACTTGCAGTAACAATACGAGAGGATGGAAATGAGAAGCGAACACATGCAAACAGGAGCAAAACATGCAATACGGTTTATTTCCTGTCTAATAGTATTAGATACCAGAAACAGGAGCACTGCTGTGACACTCTCGTTATGCATGGAAGTATGTATGTGCACATATGAATTCACAGCCAAACACACGTGCTGATACATTAAAGTGGATGCTTGTCATGCTGACAGTCCAGGTGTTTAAGCCGGTAAGGTTACGCTTGTTGTAAGGTTACGCTGTTTCCTGTAAGAGCCTCTGTAAAATGGGAAAATGTAATGTGGAGCATAGACAGACACACACTTCCTGTCCCTGCCTCCCGTTAAGATGAAGCCATTGAGAGCTCTGCATGAAAATGGGTTTACATTCCTACTTAAATTGACAATAGACACCTTTTTTTGCTTTAACTTATCATTATGAAGTAAATGTTGATTGCACAATGTAATAGCTATAAAATAATGACACCACTGGCGTTTAGACTGGTTTCCTATAAGCCTCGCTTTCACTGTGCAATTCTGTCTGCCCACGGGTACGATCTCCCGGGGAAAAAGAAGAGTGAATCTCGGACTGGCATTCACTCAATGGAGAGAGCTGTGGGACTTGAGAGGGTCCCAAACCGACTACTGGGTGTTTTACTCTGCCTCTATCATAGCACTGAGATCAGGGTTTCTAGTTCATATTGGGATTCTTACGGTTATTTCTTGCTTTGGACGAGCCTGGCTACCGTCCAAAACGCTACTGCTAGCAGCCAGAAAACGAACCAATTCAGTTTCATTTATACAGCGCTAAATCATAACAGAAGTTATCTCAGGGCATTATAGAGCAGGTCTAGACCGTAACATTACTCTTTATATTATTATTTACAAAGACCCAACAATTTCCACCATGAGCAAGCACTAGACAAGTGTTTTCTTCTACTCCAACCTCCACCTCTACGCCAACCCTTTGTAGTCACGTACACTCAAACTATGTTATTATTCAATATAAAATAATGACAATTTCACTTTACCTCTTCTGTGAACATGCTTCTTTCTTCTCTTTTATATCCAAAGTGGTGTTGATCGTTTCTTTACGGAAAACATTTCCACAGTGTGTCCTGTGTTGTTGGTAGTAGCTAGGGGTGGTAAACGCTGAAAAGTTGTCTCTTGCCACTTTAAAATCATTATAAATGAAATAGTCTCTGTGGAATAATATGGCATATTAATGTTTATGGACACTTAATTCCTCTAGGGCCTCCAGCTACAGTACATTACCTCGCCCTGTTCATTTTTGTATGTGATTCAGCTTTGGCCAAAGCTGCTACCACTGCGCCTCATAGCACATATACGCAGCTGCAGAGCAACAAAGTGCATGAATTAGACATGAGGTTGACATAGAGATGTAACAGATCTGTTTGCTGTTTGCCTTCACACCGCACGGCCACTTTACACTGAGCTGAGCACACACAAACATACATATATACATACATACATACAGTAAATGCATGCATGTTTTGGTTCAGTGGTTGCAACAGTGAGGCACAGACATTAAGGCGTGCATCTGGAAAAGACAAGACTCCTCTCTTCACCACAGGCCAGGCCACTCCACTTGAGCTGATTGATTTCCCATCAGTTCTGTATCCCTGATAACTGCATGCCTGGAGGGCTGCAATGGCTCCAATATTTCACCGCTATATACCCGCAAAGCTACACTCGGTTTAAAGCATGGTTTTCAATGTGTGGAAGTATGTGTGTGTGGAAGAGGTGTGGATGGGTATATGGGTGGCTGTAACTATGTAGGTGTATGTGGGGAATGTGTGTGTGTGTGTGTGACATTTGCGGTGATGGCATGCCAAACATTCCTGCATGTATACAGGACAGAAAGAAGCTTTGAATTCTGCTCCTGCTACAAGTCTCTTTTTTTTTTCTTGTCAACAATCCTCCACTGAAGAAAATTAGCTGAGCTAGTGACAAGAAAATACCCACAGTCAAAACAGTGATAAGGAAAAATCTTTAACCACCATGCAGATGGTGCAGAATTTTATGATACCATAACACCCACCCGCCTTATTCAACAACTCAACACTGGCAGTGATTGGTCAAAACCCACCCATCGGCATATTTGTTTTCTCCTCTAGCACACTCTCAGATTTTAAGTCTTTGATTTATAAACGTCCAGTGTAGCTATTGTAACTCTGCTTTATGAGATGCTGAGCAGATTGCCAAATTGCCCTCCAACAGAGAAACTACCATTAAGGGTGGCAGTGATTTTTTTGAGACTGGATCTAATCATACATCGGTTCTTACTGTGTTAAAGTGTGGTACCGACAGAAAGATAAACTTCTTATCTTCGATTCAGGGCAATTTGCTTCTCTGTTGGAATAACAGCAGTAACTGAGCTCTAGCTGTGACCCTTACCTAGTTACCTTTCCAATTTGTATTCTTGCCAAAACCATTATGCCTTTTTACTGTGCATAATATTATCTCAGAGGACGCTGCAGACAAAACATTTCAAACAGCTGGATAGTTTAAAGGCCTTTATTCTAAGATATGAACATTCTAGCTGTTTTCTCTCAGATAAAACTGCAGAAATGTTTTCACTGCTTCCTTCTTACAAATAAAACATTTTATCTTAGAGTTCTTTTAGCTAGGCTTCGACAAAAGCTTGACTAACACTTAAAAAGCCAATGAAGGTTCTGGGTTCTCATGGAAAGTCAACAAACTGTTAACTGAATAAGTTGGATGTGTGAGCACTGCTTTCTAGCCTGATTTTTGAAAACCTCTGGTTTGTGTAGAAGTGTGCCAAGGAGAAGTCAAGGAGGGGTATTTTAACAAGTATCTAAATATTTTGTAAATGCAATACCACTCTTATCTAGAAAGAGTGAATCTGTTCTTTGCCAAATCATGGATATTTACTAAATGCAAAGTTTTATATTTCAGTTTTGGCTTTACTTTTGTGCTTCTGGATGCATATGGGTGTGTGTGTGTGTATTTGCATGTGTAGTGATTAGAGAGAGAGTCAAGCAAGCAAGCGAAGTGGTGCCAGTTTTTTTTTTTCAAACTGCTGTGCTTACATTAGCATAGATCATGCAGCAATCCATAATACATGGCTCGTTAACAAAGTTGGTATTTTTGATCCATAATTAAGGAGTATATTTTCAAAGAGTTTCCAGAGTTAAACATGGTGATGTGATGGCTGCAGGCTGCTTTCCCTTCTGCCACTCCCAGGCCACGTTATTGTACAGTATGGTAGCTATTGATTCACTGTGCCATTTGGCTATTGATTGGAGTGGGCGCCATTATGTCAGTGAGATTATAGCTCTCCGAAGCACAGTGATTCTGAAGTGGAAAACCAGTGGCTGAGAACCGATGAGATGAGCTGAGTGCTTACTGCATCAGATGCAACAGCAGCTGTGTTTCAGCTAATGACATAGAGCGACGCACAGCACAGCACATCACAGCACCATACAGCTTAGCGTAGCATGGCACAACCTTGCCCAGAGTGGAGCCTAGCACAGCAAAGACAGAGCACTCTCATTTCTCTACTTTCTATCTGTGCCAAAGGGAGCTATAGAAACACACAGGGGAGTGAAAAATCACATTGACTATTCCGGACACACAGATTTTTTATTGGTGCGGCTCATTGCGGCCTAATATTCTCTGTGACAGCCATTGCCTCCCAGATTGTCTTCGGTTGATCATTCAAATTGACCACAATTCACTATGCGGTGGGGTGAGTGGGAGGGGTTTTCAGAGGCCTGGGATGATTGGGAAGGGGGTTGTGTGCGTTCACTGCCTCGGCCTGCTCTCTGGGTTTCACACCGGCCCGTCATGTAGTTATAGCAGTATTGAATTTAATTGCGTTTCTAGCAGGGGCCTGAATTTTAAGAGACCCATAAATGGAATTCCAGGCATACAGTAACATGATCCACTGTGCAATGAGCACGTAAAATGCACACTCAATCTGGAATCTGTGTAATGCAAAAATATAAAGCAGAGCCCATCAACCTGCTGCGTCCAGGATGCCGATGAGGGCTTGTAACTGCTGACCCCAAGGTTGTGTGCTGTTCTGTTTTTCAATGAGTCACATTTTTAAATAGTGTACCGGTTAAGAGGCAAGCAAATGACTGTAAAAGTGGCCTTGCTTCTATGGTACGAGAAATACCTCCAGATAAATGCACTGAATTCAGTGCCCTTCTTACATGCCCTCCAACCCTGGGAGTTTCATTTCTATAGACAAAGGCAGTTTAAAGAGATGTAACATGCAATTCTGTGGCCTGCCCTCTGTAGGGCCTCTATTCAAATTCATAGTCTGTTACTTTGATAATAAATTGAGCATGAAAAATAAATTTGCATTTAGTTCATCATCCCCATGATATAGAGCAGCAATTTCTATACAGTAGTGCCCAGAGCTTAATAACCCAGAGGCAAAAATGGCAAAATGTGCTTTCTTTCTTTTAAGGACGCTGGACTTGGAGCCCTGTGGCAACATCCCCGCTATGATTCACACTTCTTGCTTCCTCCTACTAAATTCTTGTCACTCACAGTCTGAGCCGACATATCACACACACACACACACACACACACTTAACGCCGTGCCGAGAGTTATCACACATTCAGTGTAATCAAAATCCTAATGAACATCATTAAAATCAAGGCTTTAAAAACCGAGGCTTACATCACTGAGTGTGTGTGTGTGTGTGTGTGTGTGTGTTAAGGGCTATCAGAGCCTGTTAGAGCGCCGCAGGCAAAAAGCATGGGGGTCACCTCTTATTCAAAGCAGGCCTGACATGGGCATTTTTCTTCCTTTACATTTTTAGAATTAATTTCTCCGTGTAAAAGAGCTGCAGCGGACAGTTCAAGTGATGCATGGAGCGAGCGAGGAAACAGAAGCTGGGTGGCCACATCAATTTCAAGCACCCGTCTGGTAACCAAAAGGTCACATGTTTCATCCCAGCAACAGCTAATTTGCAGCTGGGATTACAAGGGTGTAAAATAAATAAGTCCTTGAATGTGACAGTATTTACTAACACTTGCGACATTAGGGTTATAACTATGGCTCCAACCAATGATTATTTTTATTATCGATTAATATGCAGATTATTTCCTTGATTAAGTGTTTGGTTTATGAAATATCACGAAAAAAAAGTGAAAAATGTGCATTACAATTTTCCAACTACATATAAATGTCCAACCACTAATCACATAACACAAAGAAAAGCAGCAAATATTCACAAGGAACTAAAGCATCTGTGCTTGGAATATGACTTAAACAGTGAATCGATATAGCTAAATAGTTGCCTATTAACTAACGATTCATTGAATTTAATCATTTGAGCATTAAAATGGATAAACCTGCAAGATCAACTTTTGGACTCACTTTAAACACGTGCCACAAAAGCCCATAAAGAGGGTTCATGCAGTAGCCATGCTTCCTGTTGAAGTGCCATTGAGCAAAAAAGAAAGCTGAACCCACAGGCTGCCCACTCATAGTAAATCACGCTGGATTAATAGCAAGAAAAACCCCGTTATATAATGTAAATGGATAGGTTAAAAGGAGCGCCTGTCTCTTGCTCAATAACCGATAGCCAGTCTGAAATATCGGTGTGGTGAGAAAGCACTGGGGGTCGTGAGGGTTATATATTTTCTTAGTGACTGCTGGCTGCGTGCCGTGGGGGTGGTGTTAGCATATGTGTGTGTGTGTTGGGTGGTGGGCCCTCAGAACATGGATGGGCTGATTTTCCTCGCAGACTGGAGGCACGAGCCGCTGCTGCCTGGGCACGCGCTGACTCTTCAAAATAAACAGCTGCCTTAAATAAAACTGACGGAGAGCGAACTGAAGCTCGCTCTCGGCTATGCTACCGAAGCATAGCACTAATGATAATGATAATAACAATAATGTGTATAGATGACTTCACCTTTGCCACATCACACCACAGGAATTCACTATTAGTAGGCTGCAAAGCGCCTAAATATACTGGTTTAACACCGAGAAGAGCTGCGGGAAGAGTCACAAACTAGACCGGCAGAAAGTGGCAGCATTGATGAAAATATTCCTTTAAACTCACAGGCTAAGAAACTCGGCTGAACTGCTTAAACACTAAAACGAATTCACCCTAACCTAGACTATTCCCATTTGCAATTGCTTGTCTCTCCGAAGCAGCGTTGAGAGAAGTCGTAGCACGTTCAACACATTTTGGTGATATTGAGTGATTTCCCCCCCCTTGTAGCCTGCTGTTTCCAACATGAAGACACAAGCAAAAAGCTGCTGCTCAACTCTGCTGGCTTACCTCCAGTGGACGGTCAGTCTCTGTCCAGGGTGCTGAATATCATTGCAGGCTCCGGAGAGGCTTTGTAAATCCGCTGCCAGGAGGCGCCGAAAACGCCGGTCCAACAACTGCTGCAGCCGTTAAGTTACGTTAAAGAAAATCCCATTCCCAGCCGCGTGCCCAACACACCGCAGACAGCGCGAGAGACACAGCGACTGTGGCTCAAAAACGTATTCAAAATTGTGATGTCAAATATAAACGGTGAATCTTAAGAGTGCAGCCTGCTGGCTAAGTGGAGCCGCTTTGGCAAGTGCAACTGCTGAGGCTTCTTCGCTAGTTGCTTCTTCCTCCGGATAGGCTCAACCACCTCTCTCTCTCTCTCTCTCTCTCTCTCTCTCTCTCTCTCTCTCTCTGTGTGTGTGTGTGTCTCTCCCCGCCTTTCCCATTCTCCTCGCTCTATCAATCACTATTCAATTCAAATATGTTGGAGTGACAAGAGGAAAACCAATAGCCGACAGTATCCCATAAGCTACAATACACACGAGCAAATGACTGCCAATAGTTAAACAGAAATCATTTAGCATTAGCTTTATTGGCAGTGATGTGATAAACAAACATTCAATTTGACTTAATTCAATGAGACTGTGCCAAAAAATTATGTCCCTGCTGCATATAAGCTATAAGATGAACACAGAGGTACATTTTCTCTCTGTCTCTCTCTCTCTCACACACACACACACACACACTCATACACTGGATAAATTGAATTGAATTTATGGTCAATTTACTTATGCAGAGGGAACAGCCATCTGTTTAGTGCACCTCCTGCCCTGTCATTTTGTGCGTGTTTGTTTTTTGTTTTTAACTGAGCAACAGTTTCCCACAAAATAGTCTGTGTTAAATGACAGGCAACAACACTGGTGGAAGGATTAGTCACTAATGTGATAATTAGTTTGGGAAGTGGCACTATTTAAGCAGCAGTAGATGAGCGATGTCATAGGAGATCAAAATACCATAATGAAAGGTCAGGTCACTATAAACTCACCCAGTAAATGGGAGCAGCAATACTGAAGTGGTTCTACAGGAGATCAAAATGAAAAGTATAGTCACTGTTAACTTATATTATCTATATTACATGATACCATAAATAATTAAAATGCCACCATGCAAGAGAAGGTCGTAAGATCAAAATTAAGTACCAGTGTGGGGATCACCAAAGGAAGTAGCGTTCATCCTCTGGGGACCATGAACTTCTGTACAAAAGTTCATGCCATACCATTTAATAGTAGATATTTCAGTCTGGACCGTTGTGGACAAACCGACTTACCGACTGACTTTGTCATCCATAGAGTCATCTGTATAAACGGATAATGAATGACATTAAAGTAAAATACAGCTGAAATAATATAACTTGTAGCGATATTTAGGGTGGCTAAAGATATTAAGCATGATGAAATACCTAAACCCACAATTGAAGAGCAGAAACAAAGCACGGGACAGGGAAAATATTATCTATATGCTACCGTAAGACATTAAAATGGAATCATGTAAGATAAGGTCATAAGTTCACAGTTGAGTGCATGGACGCATTAACAGTGGCTATCTTATAGCACTATTGTAGGATTAGGAGATGAAACTGAAAAGTATTACATATTACATGACGCCATAGTTCATTCAGGCACACTGTAAAGTCACATTTGAAGTACCATACACAGTCCATAGGCTTGCTATGTCCCTGTCAGGGTATAATAGGAATATTGTAGTGTTTTTTTCGTCAGGGATTTGGCTGCCCCCTTCTCCGTAGAGGAGAGGAGTCTGCTCTGTCTCATTAGCTTTCAAAACAACATCTATATAGAGTGACTGCGCACAGCTACTTCAAATCAAGTAGGCACAGAAAAACCCTCCTGCACTCGATCGTCATTTCAAAGTTATTCAGAACCCACACATACCGGCATCACATTAAAAGTAATTTTCAGTGATTAGGGTTTTCATAAGCCAATCAGTGCCGATTAGACTCGGGGATAGAGGGAGATGTGAGGTGACTGTCTGAGTGAGCTTTGATGGGGGAGATCAGAAGGTTATTCCTCGGTCTGAGTCAAAGTGAATGTAGGATGAGACATGTTAAATATTGAGGATTTCCCCCCTCCTTCCCTGTTAGATCTCAACTTCACTGTTATGTAACAATTTTTCTCTTGTTTTTGAGGTGTGGGAAAGATTGTCCTCTGGCTGCCAAGGAGGGGAAGTTGACCGTGTGATGCATGCTTTCATCATACAGGGGTGAGACTCTACAGTCCTCTGTAGCTACCTGTGTGACTCCAGCAGAATTTAAAGTGCCTGAGAAAACCATTTGATACAAATGATGTCTGTTCTTTACTGAGCGTTCAGTAAAAGAAAGAAGCAGTTGTATCACAGTACAAATCTTACTTTAAAAATCCATCTTTGTATTCACACAACTCCAAATCGTTCTTGTATGCAAATCAATGTACGATATCACATGGTGGAAGATCCTATTAGGGAAGTTATCTCTGGGTTCCACATTAGTCTCAATTAGGCAGAATGGACTTATGCAGAGTTATTATGGCCATATTCTGTACAGTGCACCCAAATACATCATTGTTATCATAATAAAACATTATCTGGAATGTTTTTGTATGCAATTAACACATCAGTTTTACAATAACTGCAACAGGATTAAGATTACAACATCTGTGCCACATGTTGTTGCCAGACTTTGTGTAACAGAAATACAAGTGAGAGATCAGCAGGTGCAAAGATGAAGCCCAAAGCTGTAGGTAATTGCCTTATACTTTATAGTGGCAAACGCAGCTTATTTTGGTGGCTCTGTTCACATAGCAATGGGTTTCGTACTCAGATTACATCTATGTTGTGTTTGCTGACCAGTGATTAGCTATGTGAACACACAACTCTTAATTCTTAACACAACTGAATGCAGCATAAGACAACAGATAGTCTCTAAATTAAGCAGTGGTGGAAGAAGTATTTAGTAAAAATACTCCATTACGAGTTAAAGTGTTGCATTCATAACTTTACTTAAAGCGGCCATAACTGATATTTTTAAATGACAATGTGAAAACAATGTGACAATGGTGAAAGAGGTCACTTGTCTCGTAGTGATGAACCTACAGAGAATTTAGGCTCTACAGAGCTTTATAGCAAGTTTCAGCTCATTGTTTAACTGTCTGGCCCGCAACTTTACTGTTGTGGTTCACTCCTACTGCTCTCATAGCGTTGTTTTGCAACAGGAAGCTATTTTCAGTGAAAAAGTTCTAAAAACCCTCTGTACATTACCTGATCAGCACCAAACAGCAGATAGACAAAGTTAGCGACTAGCTGGTGAACATAGTGAAGCATTTAGCAGCTGAAGAGCCAGATATTTCTCTCAGCAGTTGGTAGAGACCAAAAATAGAGCTGAAAGAGAGTGAATATTGCACTTACATTTGACAGGTGGCCAGGTGACTCCAAATGAATGATAATGTTGCTCCATAACTGCTGGATGTGTAAATAAGCAATTGTTTGTTTGCCATATAAAATTAAAAGGTGATGATATGTCAATGTTGTGTTCACAACTTGTTTCCGCTGCCCCCAAGTGGCCAAAAAAAGACATATTGTTGGAAAAGTAAAAGTACTTGTTGCAGAAAAATGTCCCATGTGAAAGTTATTTTGTCATATATTATATCATTTGACTGTTATTGCAGATGCCTTCATGTGTAAGTAGCATGCCTCTGTTGTAGTTGGTTAAGGTGGAGCTAATTTTAACTACTTCACATAGCGTTGGATAGTTTAATCTATAATAATGTACTGTATAATCTATAATAATGCATCATATTTCACAAACGTGTCATGTGATTTGTTTATTAAATTTGAATCGCCAAAGGAACTTGTAACTCTAGCTGTCAGACAAATTTATTGGAGTAAAAAGCACAATATCTGCCTCAGAAAATTACAGAATTAGAGGTCTAAAATAGCATGAAATTGACACACTTAAGTAAAGTAAAAGTGACTCATAATTGTACTAAAAGTACATAACTGAGTAAATGTACTGTGTTACATTCCATCAACACAACTCAGTAGCTATGTGGACATAATAATATTCACACAATTGTGTTAGCACGTAAACATAATTGCAAAATGTTTTCATCATTCATCATCAAAAGGGACTGCAGTGTTGGAATAAATGAAAATATAGAGACTTTTGTATTTCAGTCTAGAAGGCTGCCCTTGGCCCCACTGACTTAAGAATATTGGTGGGTGCAATTTCTTCCAAACAACAGAAAAACAACATGCACAAAGCAAAAGTATCACTAGTTGAGTAATTTATTTTAGTGTTTGCTCCCTTCCCTTGCAGTTTGGAACATCAAGTAACTATAAAACAGCACAGCATTTTGCAACAGCAACATTTTATGAAGTGATGAACTTCAGAGTCAACAAGCTGAGATCACATTTATATACAAGTCTTACATGTCTTAATTTCCATAATTTAAACTCATCAAAGTCATCAAAAGCTTTTAGTTTGAAAAAGTATTTTATATCTCAAAATCAATTTTGTGTTTATATTTCTTTCTTTATAATTGAGCCCGGTCATGCAGACCCAAATTCTTAACACATCTATTGATCTCAGTTATCCATTTATTTTGCTGCTAAATTGGTCCTTTATTAATTCCAACTAGCATACAAAGATATTTAACATTACCTAAATGAAACAACTGAAATAAATGAGTGTGTTTACTGTGCGCTTCTTTGAGATAATGACTGAAGTGTCCTTGAGTTTCTGGCAGCAAATGTGCATTTGTTATCGAACCAAAGTCAGTTCAGTCAAACTTCATCACAGTTTACAAAACTTGAGAAGATAAGTTTCTCCTAAAAATGTCTGTTTGTACACAGCAGTCATTCTGAAAGTGTAACATTTGTTGTGACTCTTCACAGCTTGACTGCAGATGTTTGTTCTGTCACAGCAATTGTCACTTATTCAGAAAGAAGTGAGGAAAGTTTTTGAATGCTTATTAAGTTTATTGGCAAATTACTGAAAAGATTTTGACAACTTCAGTAGAAGGACAGAAAAGGACAGTCTCTTCTTTGCCTCCATTTCTGTCTCTGCACCAAGAAACTGTACAGAAGCTGTAGTCCCTACTTTTTTTCACTTGCATTCTTTTAATATTCTTGAGTTCTGCAGCAAATGTGCATTTTCAACGCTTGATGCACACACTGTGACAGCTGCAAGCGACCCTCCAGTGACCAGAGGCGTTGAAGCCATGGTCTCCCCTGGCCTGGCCTAAATTTACTTGGGCTTAGTACTTAGGTTGAGCCCTTGGGAGCCAAAGAGAAACTGGTGTAAATTAGGTTAGCATTTTAGTCACTGTGTTTGTGTGGCCAGCAGCTACTTCCACAGTTCCAGCCTCGACCCATCTGCCACTGACCCTTGTTTTGTCAAAAGACCAATTGCGGTTTGTGACTGCCAGATTAGTCTGTGCTGACATAATGATTTTGTCCCACATAAGGGTGATTTGACATGCTCTGCTCGTCTGTCTGTTGCTTGCAGGCTCTGCTGCTCAAATCCAGCACTCTGCCTCTGCCTCATTACTGTCAAACACATCAGGAGATGGTTCCTCCGTTTGGTGCACATTAATATGTGTGTATGTGCCACCATATCCACAAAGATCTTCTTTAGTTGTGTGTGTCATATTGTCTGTTTCAATGCAGCTCTTATTGGGAGTCTGTTATTTGTTCTCATCTGCATGATTTCTACTTGCTATCCATTATTCATGCTCTCCAAACACAACTTGCTTTTTCTCGCTTTTAGCCCCCCCAGCTCCCCTTCTGTGTTCGCTCTGAGCAGTGCTTTGATGTCATGGTGCCGGCCCAGCCCAGCTGTCTGAACCAGGTGAGTTGGGATTTATTCAGAATTTCTTAATAACAGTTTACAGTACTTTAAATTCAGTTGAACTTAAATACTTTTCATGGCCAATACTCTGCAGACATACCGAACTTGAATTCTCTGTGTTGCGGCTTGGAATATTTTAACAAAATCAGAATGGAGTCCCATAAAACTTTTAATAAAAAAGCCCAAAAGCTATGAAAGGAAACCCTGAAATACCCCTTTAAACCTTTTAAAGTGTACTGATACTTTAACTTGTGGTTCATTAAAATCATAATCCATAATCAACATGACTATGGATTGATTTATCTTCTGTGCTCTTGTGACTGAGGATACCTAATAAGGTACAGTAAGATGAAACTTTAATGATACCCATGGGGGGATTGGGCGGTGCAGTGTAACAAAATGTAGCAATGCAGTGTAAGTAAAGAGAAGGAGGCTACAGTGCTCTGCTTCTTTCTCCTCACAGATACATAATGCACATAAGTACACACTCTCATGCATAATTATGTAGGAACAAAAATGTGGAGAATATAGATTTGTGCTGAACATAGCCATTTGGATGGCCATGCATTTTGTACCTCTCATTTTCACCTCTATGGGAACCTGTTTCATATTTTTTATCCTTTATCAAAGCAGCGATAGAGATAGAAAGATAGGAATAAGGAGGCAAACAGATAGAGAGAGTAAATCCTTCCAGGTAACAGTGGCAGTAGTGTAGCTGAGGCGTTGGCTGCCAACACAAGTCCCTTCTTATCCTCTCTTCCCCTTCTATATACACATCCTCCTGCCACTCCCACCTCCCCCTCGGCCTTGCGCATCTCCTCGTGGCTCAATTTCATCTGCACTGCACTATAAACAGAGCTTCTTACCATTTCAAAGCTCATACCTGCAGCTGCGTCGGGCCAAGGGCGGCAGCACACCGCAAGTACAGTGGGACTGGACCTGATCGCACAGGTGGTGGGATTTTTCCAGGGGTAAAGAGTGTATGAGGGATGATAAAGAGACAGAGAAGAAGCACAGAGGCAGTCAAAGTAAAAGAAAATTATACATGGAGTATAAAGGATTAAACTCGCAGAGTCTGACACATGTATCCTTAGCTTGTTTATAGTCAACGACTGTTTAAATGTGGGAGGAGTGAAATACACGAGGAAGTGGCTGCATGTCATTATGTGTATGTTAATGCATTTGTGTTTGTATTTATTAGGCATTTGGCATTTGGAAGCCAGCTAGGGGGCTTTGAAGCATATTGTGTGCATCCGTCTGTGTGTGTTTCTGTGCAAACTAATGTGTGAGTGGAGGTGGCAAAATGCATTAAAAGCCTGCCTGGCACTCTCTGTGGAGAGACAGGGGGCCCATTTCAAGATAAAACTTGACTTAGATCAGCAGGTTGAGTTTTTGGCAGAATTAGCTCTCTAAAAATCATTAGCATATTTATTGTGTATTTGATAAAGCTGAATGTAAAAAGTAACATTGTTTATTACAGCCAAGGGACTAATATCCAGCTCTTGTGGCACATATGGTTTCATGAATATCAATCCTTTGTTGCTAAACTTACTTTGGCTGAGAGTAAATTTGACGGCTTACCAACTTTAATCCTTACTCATATTTATAGCCTGTTGTTTTATGTTTTCCCATTTATTTCTTCTATATACATGTTTTGGCAAGATAAGCATTTCTTGTCCTGTGCTAATATAGCAAATGAAATTGAATTGCAGGGGTGAATTGAATGGATGTGTAGGATGAGAGTGAGAGTGAGAAAAGAAGGGAGAGTGAGATTAGAGGGGAGGGGGAAAAGAGAGAGGGATTAGTGGAGAGCAGAGTGAAAGAGAAAGAGTATTGCTCTGCCAGGTGAGCCGTGAGGTGAGCCAAAGCTTTTGGAGATTATAACAGACTGGCCACAGGTCAATCAGGGGGACAAGTTGTTAGAAACCCGGGAGGCTTTTCACCTCCCGCAGCTCAATCACCATAGTGACCCACCATCCGTTTGTGCCTCATTACCCGTTCTTGGATCAGCATGTTCTGAAACAAGTTGCTGAGCAGAGAGGGCAGCAGCTGATTGAAGGGATGTTGATAGATGTTGATGGAACAGGACTGGGGGGTGTGAGAGGAGGGTAGATGAAAAAAGGGAGGGCTTGTGCTCAGTCTAATCTTGTGTAGGCGAAAGCGTTCCAGCACAAACTGGAGTAATTCTGGTCCGAAAATGTGAGGTTACGAGACCTTTTCAAGCTGAAAGAAGCACTGACCGGCTCTGTGTTTAAAACAGAATTGTCTAACAAGCCCTTTATTTGTTTTTTGTCTGCATAGAGCAAGTCACAAAGGATGTAATATTTTATCAAGTAAATTGAAGTTACTGTATTATTATGGTAGTAAGAATTACAGGAGGTGGACAAAAACACAAAACCTTCATAAAACGGACTTAAATGATAAGGCTGGCAATATTCTATTTTTTTCTTATTGCCAACAAATCCCATGAAAGGAGCAAAACCAACAATGTGTTTGTCCTTATCTCAATACTTTGACTTCACTGCCCTGTCTGTGACACTCAGCCCAAAGCCCATTTGTTCCTGCTGAACAAGTAAGTCTTTAAAGATCCCCTTCATACATGTTTTGAGACACTTAATATTTGAGAATAAGATTTTTCCACAAAAATAAGTTAAATTACCTTGTTAAAAATGAATAAAATTACATTTACCCCTTCTCACAGAAAAATTCCAGAATCTATGAATATGCAAATACTGCTCATTTCAAAAGCTTAACTACTGGACAGGTGATGTCTCCTACGTCATTGAAAAGTCCATTCTCACTGGTGTTTCACTTGTGTAAATTGTATATTGGACCACAATTGGCTTCCAAACTACACATGTTATACTCACATTTAAGGCGAGCACAGAAAAACTCCTTCAGCAGATGAATGTAAAAAAACAAAACAACAACCCTCCAGCGTCAAACTCGGCACATACATCATTCTGCACACTGACGCTCAAACATCTAAGTGAAGTGACAAAAAGCAAAATACATTTTTGAGTGGAGAGGGATTTTAAAAATGGGTTGCAAATATATACTGTCACCAGGACGGTGTACATGGGTTTGACTAAAAATAAACTACAGTGCCCATGTTCATGGTAATGAAGGAACATGTCGCCCAGTGCAGTGGCTCACTGTTGTGTTTTTACAATGGAGGTCTATGGCACAGAGGAATACGCTATATCAGGGTTTGGCTGCACAGATAATACATTTTACAGAAATCTCTGTTGGTTTTGGTCTCTTCTTGCTGACTGTAACAAAAATATAGAATGTCCACGCTTATCCTTTAAGCTTTGAAGGAACTTAATCACTATTGCAAACACAGCTACACAGATGGATAATGCTATACTGCATGTCAGTTAGCAGAGTCAACCCCATATAGTATGTTCTGTTCATTTTTAATCTCATCCCTGTAGGTTAGTTTGAACCAATGTTCCTGTTTGTAAGTGTGGTTCATCTGCCTTTGGCATTTGTTGTCATGGTAGTCATGTGATTGTTTTTGAGCAATGCACCTGCAACTTGTGCACAGATCATTTAGCCTCTTGTATCTCTGTTTGTCATTAAATTGTTTGTCTATTCTTTCTTAATAGACAGAAGCTCCAATTAACTGGCATTCAAGGTAATATGACCCACCTCTGATTTTAGATTTTGCATTGTATTATTATATTTTGAACCAGAGTAAAGTCTCTGTCAATACAGGCAAGGACACCTGATGATAACATCTTATAGACACATATTTTACATTATTCATACCAGTAAATGTCAGTGTGTTTTAATATTCTCTTAGGTTGGAAATGTGGAAAAGTGACAAAACAACATTTTAAAGCAACTACATACTGAGAACTGTCTAGAGGTTTTGGTCTCTCCCTTTTTAATAGGATTCCTTTACTCCATATTCTCTGGAGCTTCATACACAGTCCCAGACCACCTGTTTGATCAGCCTCCGGTGGTGTGAAGGTGCAGCCAGCTAAGACCAGACTGAGCAGAAGGCGGGCTAACTCTGATATGATTGTCTCCTCATGAACAGACCATGATATCTGTGCACTGACGAAATCTTGTGCAAGACAGCTCAAACACACAGTTCCCTTACCATTACTAACACTAATTAGCTTTTCCACCAGGCTTTCATCTCACTTTGATTGATGCTGTTTCTTCAGATTGACACTCTCAAATTGCAAGTTTGCCTGGAGGTAGACAGGCTGATTAATAACTTGGGTCTGAATGTAATTACTGTGGTCTCCGCTATGACTGCTGAGGGGCTCTTGAGCACAGCGAAGCTGTTTAAGATGTACAACAGGTGACTCTCCAGACTCAAGAAATTTGTGCTTAGATGGCTATGTGTATGGAACTGAAAATGATATGTGGAAAGACAGATTTCAGCTGCCTTTTTTAAATGGATACTGAAGTGAAAATCAGCCATTAACCCTTTAATTAGCTGTTAGTTGAAATTCCAGTGATGTTTGTAACATGACTAAGACTCATGCTAGCAGCTCTGTGAGGCTGTAGTTAAACCCTAACGTCAGCATGCTAACAATGACAATGCTAATGTGCTAAGTGTTTACCATCATAGTTTAGTGTGTTTAGTGTGGATGCTAACATTTGCTAATCAGCACAAAGTATTTAGTCATAAACCAAAGTATTGGATGAAAATTTTTGACCTAATGATGGCAGTATATGGAAAGTAAGGGATCACCAAACTACAATTATTACAATTCATCCTGAGGGGAACATGGGTGTATTTATCTATCCAATAGTTATTGAGACATTTTACTTAAAACCACAAGTGTCGTGGTGCAGCTACAGGAAGACAGAGGATCACCAAAGTCAGTTGGATTCATCATCAGGGGACCATGAGTGTCTGTACAAAATTTCACTGCAATCTAATCTACAGTTGATGAGATATTTCTGTCAGGACCAAAGTGGTGGACAGGCCGACATTGCTATTCCTAGAATAGCCTAGTGTATGAAAACCATACACACTATGTCTTAGTTCCATCTCAGCCCTCTCTCTTCAACAGTTGAAATGAATGTAAGCATCATTTTCAAAATAGCACAAATTTCCCCTAACAGCTTTAGCAGCATAAGCTGAGCATTTTGAAGAAAAGATCTGCTTGCTGCTGTAGAGTGAGTCTGACTAGGTAGTATAGGAGAGCGTGAGGTAAATAGTGGAGCTTTGAATCCATAGTGCAATCATCTTGCTGCAAAACACTCAAATTATATGCAGGGGTATTAACAATGACACTGGAGGTGAGCAAGTAATGGCAGGAAACTGTTTTGGGGTGAACTATTCCTTTAAAGCTATTGATTCTCTGGTGACAGGTCAGCTCTCATTTGTGTCACCGCGTTGCTTCCCTGAGCGCCTCTGAAGTAAAGTGAGAGTTTATTATTTATTATTCTTGTCTAAAATGTATTACTAATGTATTACTAAGACAAGCATTACAGTATGTTCTTAAATAATAAATGCCTTCTGTTGGGAATTACATTTAAAATGGCCACTCATGGTGCTTCCCAGTATTCTTCTTGCAGACCCATACATTTGGAAGGCAAATCAACAGAGGCTAACTGCATTACAACCTAATAAATTTATATTTCATTGGATTCCTCCCTTCATTTGTGAAACTCTTTAAGTTTGACAGCCCGGTTTTGATTTTGGACACAAAGTCAATTCATGTCCAGAAGTCACGAGTTAATGAATTTTATTGACTATGAAGCTCACATTTGCTTGGCTGATCACAATTCATACAGTCTGATAGCAGCAAAAAAACCTGAACATGTCTGTTATGTTAGTTGCCTGTAAAACTTAATGTTATGTTAACACCCAGTATATAAAAGCTTATTCTTGCAGTAGAGCCTCGCTTTCAAGACATCTCTGTAATAAGGCCTATTTGAAATAATGAAATGTTTAGAAATTCTGGTTCTCAGCCCAATTAAAGTGTGAAACTTGCATGCTTTATGAATCACTGTCCTCAATCTAATTTGTGGTTTAGAATTCTTTTAATTGCATGTGTAAACCACAACAGCTAGTCAGAGCAATATGTTTTTGCTTCTCAACATTTTTTACTCATTATGCAAATTCAATAACTGGATCAGATTAAAGGGGACCTATTATGCTCATTTGCACGATTCACAGTTAAAAAAGAATTCCTTATTTATCTTACACTAGCCCTTTATGTAGCCCCTCAGTTCATCTGGTCTACAACAAGCAGTTTTAGCGCCTGTCTCTTTAAGGCCCCCCTCCCAAAAAGCCCACTTTCCTCTGATTGGCCAACTTCCAGGAAGCCTGTGGAGGGCTGATTTATCCTGTTGCTGGTGTGGAGGTTCTGAAAGCAAACTGTAAACCTACTAAGTAAAATAATTTCTCATTCTTCATTGGAAATGGCAACTTCATCTGTACGTGTTGGAACCCGAATCCGATCCGGGATATGAGAGTGGACAGCACAAACATCCGCAGCAACAAAGAGTACAGCAGGACATCTCTGTTTGGTAAATTTTACGCTCATTACCTGCTCATTGTGTGACATAACGGTGGCTTTAATTTTTCAATCACAAGCTGTATATAAAAAAATGTCTATATATGCCTGTGTTAATAGGTGCATATGTGGGAAATGTAATGTGCTAAAATTGCGATCTAAGTGGAAAACGTCTGCTGTCAGGAAATAACAAGTAATGTAGCTAGTAAAATGTTATTCTGCTGTCGCCAAACAACTGTATAGTATCTCCCTGCACCGTCAGTTATTTGTATGCTACGTACTGTGCCTGGAGCAGATGACCATATATAGAAACCCATCAGCTTGTTGCGAAAGTAGGAAAAAACGTTGGAAACCTAGTATTCAGAGCAGTCTGAAGCCTTTTACATATGTTTACCTCATTATTTTAAACTTTGCCCATGTTTAACATGAACATCCGACATTGTAACATTATTTATATGACAGAAAATAAGGAAAAGCATAATAGGTCCCCTTTAAGAAAAACAGAAGCTCGGACAAATAAATGTTAAGAATAGCAAAGTTCTGCTGGATATACTGTGTTTTTGTAATTGAATGTGCATTAATTCTACCTGTAAAAGCAGTGATACAGTTAAAATGTGCGAAAGGTCCAAGGGCTGGTTGAACAGATGATGGATAGTGTTGCAGGAGGAGGAGAAGTGCAGGTGAAATAATTACAGACGATACAAATGGGAGCAAAGATGTGACTGGAAGATAAAGGAAGAAGAAGAGGTGAAGGACAGCAGAGCAAGATAAGATAAAAGCAAAAGGGAGATACAGAACATTGATGTAGAAGTAACAGAATGAAGAGTTTCTTATGTCATATTTGTTTCATTGTTTGAATCAAGGCTTTGACCTTTATGTCATGTTTCCCCTCTCTTTCCCATTTTTCACAGTGAGTCACTCTGGGTAACAGTGCAAAAGTCTAAATGTAGCTTTTTGTTTCAAAATGATATATTCACCATTTGTGGCGTGTTTGTGGTGATTCAGAAAATGTATGATTATTCTTTTTTATTTGGTCCCATCTTTGCTGCAGTGGTATTTTTCCACTGCTTTTTCTCAGAAATCTCTTATTAGTGTGTCCACTGTGGTTTTTCCTATTTCTTTTTTTGTTGACGAGGTTGGAGTTTCTGTAAGTGCTGCTGTTTTATATGTCTGTTTATCCAAGGTGGCTATTATTGTTACATGATGTGCCTGCTGGAAACATAAAATGCATCACTCGTTGTGTGGCAAAACCCCCCCCACTGGTTTTCATAAAAAGCCTTAAAGATTTTTTCTTTTTTTGGATAGTGACAGTAGAGAGAGATAGGAAAGGCAGGGAGGAGGGAGAGAGGGGATGACATGCAGCAAAGAGCCTGGGCTGGATTCGGACCCGGGCCGCTGCGGTAAGGACTCAGCCTTGATACGTGGTAGGCGCTCTACCAGGTGAACACCCCCACCCCCACCCACACACACACACACACACACTTTAATTGTTAAAGCCTTTTTTCACACTCTTTTTTTGGACATTTTATACACAAACCGATTAATCAAGTAAAAAAGTAAAATAACCTGCAGATTAATCAATAATGCTAATACATCGTTAGTCGCAGCCATGTATAGAATGATGAACTCAGAATTCTATAATAATTTTTCTTCAGTTTGCATTCTGGATAAAATAGCTAATGTTCGTTATCTAATGTAAACAATATAAATAATATCTAATAGCTCTTAAAGTACTCAAATGACACCACCTAGCTAACTGACACAAAATTGGACCTCAGGCTAAATGTTTCTTACTAGAGCTGGACCAGTAAATACGGGCCGATAAGTCAGCTGACATTAACTTATTGCCAATACCATATATTAGTGCCATTGTATAAGTTAGCTGATAAGTAACAACAAATTGCAGTACAGAAATGCCAAAATATGTTTAAGGTAATTTAGAAACATTACATAGTTTGTCCACCAGAAAGCCTTGACAAGTTTATGTTTTGGTTGTAAAATGTTCCACTCAGTCCATACAGTACTGTGGTCACAATTCTTTTAAAATGTAACTGAAGGGATTTCTTTAAAAAAATGTTTGTTTGTGTTATGTGACAGGCTGATATGTCATTATTGGATTTTTAAACTCTCTAATCTTGGTATTGGCCTTAAAAATCCAGTTGGGCTGTATTTCTACCATCAAATCTAATCATTGGGTTTAATAATTCTTCTTCTGGGTCATACAGGACTGTACAGTATCCCAGCATGCACTGGGCTTCAGTTTAAACCAAAGACATTCATGCCTATTGGCAATTTAGAGATTCAAATTCACCTGACCTGCATGTTTTAAGACAGGGAGAAGAGGCTGATGCAGCTGAAGATGATGCAAATTCAACAAAATGGGAGCTTTACGTCTAGTGTATATCTTCATAAACTTTAAAAAGAGACAGTTGACCTGGCCAGGCTAGAGTAGGAGACAAGGCCAGAAACAGCAGGGTGGCAGCCAACTCTAGTGTATTAGCCTTCTGGCGTTGTAGTGATAGATTTACACAATACTCAATCTCTGACCTTTCAGTATTGCCAAAGCAGCAGAGGATGCCCACATTTCTCTCTCTGTCTCCTCCCTCCATCTCTCCCTCTTCTCCCTCTCAGAACCCATAAGCGCCCTGAAGACTCCCCCCCCGACTGGTCTTTTGCACCTCTTTGTGTTCAGTAAAGGAGAGTTTGATCTGACTTAACTGCTCCACGGGAAGAACAAAAGAAGAGGATACATGTAAGAGTTAGCTCAGCCGTTTTTTTTGTTTTTTTTTTTGCATATTGTATATTTCCCGATAGGAGGCCATGCAGACTGAAATCTATCCAAACTCCAGCCTGCGCAGGAAAAACAAAAAAATAAACCTTGTATCCATGGCTGCCTGTAATCATGGCAGCTTTTCTAGGAGGTATCAAAAAACAAAATATCAGCTTATTTCATGCAAACTGTGCTCCTGCTCCCTGTTTTTTATTGCTCCCATTTTTTTCTGCTTCTGTTTTTCTGCTTTCCTCTGCTTGTCTCTTTCACATAGACCACATTCTCATTATTTATCACTCTTCCTACCTCGCTGCTTATCCTCCTTTCTCCTTACCTTTTGTGCCACTCTCACTTAAAAGCAGGCTATGTGGAAACTCTCCTCCCAGTAACAGTGACCCAATTACTCTAAGTTGTCCCTCCCTGGTAGGATGTAGCAGTGTCCCTCCCTGGAGACTCAGCCTGCAGCACGATCCATCACTCTCCGCTGCCACCTCCCTCTCGCCACATTTATTACTGTCACACACACACACACAGGCTCAGAGGCGTACACATTCCCCACCACATAAATGGATGCCCTCACATGCTCTCAAAAACAGACATACACATCAATAAAACACACATGCATGCATAAGTAGACATGAATTTAATTTACATGAATTTGTATATGCAGACATACACATATTGTTGCATAATTACTGCTGGGTGTCTGACACATGTTGACAATTATTTCTTTTTGCTCTGACACCTCATCACACCTCCACTCTTTGTTTGTATAATCCTGTGTGGGTTTTTCACAATCCTGTCATTAGAATTTGATGAAGGGGGCAGGCGTTATGAAGGCAGCGTGCAACCATTAATTTGCTGAAATGACCCACTGCTGCTGCCGCTGCTGGAAAAAAAACATTCTGTTCAAAATAGGTGTTGGCAGGTAGGGTTGCATGTAAAAGTTTTTCATTAATAAGTTCACAAGAAAGTTGGTAACTGCAATCCATTACAATTATTGTAAAAACAGATGTCAGTCCTCTACTTTTATTAATATTAATCAAATTAATTAGATTACTCTGAAGTATGTTAAAATTGAAAAATTCTTTTCCTTGTTGAATCTTAGATTCAAATGTAAACAATAGTTTTAAATGGATGAAAATTAACTGTATTAGTTACAGAAAAGCTCTATTGGCATTGCCTCTTACTCCACAGAGGAGGGTTATATAAAATTGGACGGTGGGAGCTAATATGACCACTTCCTCCATTTTGGACTGTCCAGTCCCCCCCATTCCCTAAATGGTTAGTTCCAGTTGGTCAACAGTGCAAATTTGCGTGTCAGAGTTCACCAAAGTTGAATTTCAAGCTAAAGCGTCTTGCAAATTTACTTGGGCTCCATAAGCAGATCTACTGATTGTGGTAATTGCATTTAAATTAACCTGCATTACTGGATTTCTTTGACTCCTCAAGAAAATATCTGGCTCTTTAGCTGCTAAATGCTCCACTACGTTCCCCAGCTAGTCGCTAACTTTGTCTGTCTGCTGTTTGGAGCATGTCAGGTAGTGTACTGTGGGTTTATCAGGTTTAGCTGAAAACAGCAGGCTTCTGAATCCAGAAAAATCACTGATGAGAGTGGTGGCAGTGAAACAAAACAGTAAAGGGGGATATTTTTTGTGGATTTGTTGCTACAGCAACCCGCTTTACATTACATGTGGTCGGTTGAACCATTGTTTATATAAAGATATCAATTAGTGCAGCTTTAACTGATTTCTGTCTGAAATGTTGTAAATGCTGGTGTGACTAAGCCTTTAGAGAATATACATTTAATACTTTGTATTGATATTCACTTAGTACTATAAGTGAAATCAGTCAAATTACCTTACAGTTGATGTCAAATCTACATTATCAATTAGGCCTACTGTTTAAAGGACATGAATGTAACATAAATTCAGCACTGAGCATTTCACAGATAAAAAGAAATACAAATGTAATGAAACATTTCTGGACAGAAACACAGACCCAGGCCCAGCAGAGTACGTAGTAACAGTATGTGACAGTTTCGGCACCTTAGTCTTTCTCAGCAACTAGCAACTCTGTCAAATCAGCAAAGCAAGGAAGCGTAAATAGGGCGCGTTGGAGAAACATGATTATCTCCAAGCAAGAAACTAGACCAGTCAATAAATGCTAATAGATTAATGGAGACAACAGGGGACAGAGTTCCATCCCTAACTCTGGACATTAGTTTAATGATCAGAAATGCTGACACAAGCTTCGATTGAGTTCAGCCAATGCATTGCCTGCTGGACCCCTAATGGGTCCAAAGTAGGTTTCTACTTATGTCTCTCTGTATATGTGTGTGTGTGTTTCTGTCTTTAATCCTTTCTCTGTGTGTCACTTCCCTCCTGGCTATACAGCTTTTTATGCCCCTTGTGGCTCACAGGCTCCATGGTGATTGACAGATGCTGGGGAAGGGAGGCAGAAGGGCTATCAGCCCATCTGACAATCAAAGCCCGCTTAATGTAGCAGCACACAGCCTCGCACAGAAAATAGGCCCAGAAGTTGGGAGGAAAGATCTACTGACGTTTAATGGATGGTTTTTTAACCACTTTTTCCCAAGAAGGCTGACAAATAACACACTCCTGCTTGCACACGCTGTGAATAACATGTGACCAACTTGATAGATCCGCTGTCGTGTGTATCATGGCCAAATGGCTCAGAGATGATGGAAAACAACGCATGGAGGTCTCATTATGGGACATTGTCTGATGTGGAGGCCCCCAGGAGAGATGAACGTGCTGCTTCATGTTCTCCCAGCATGGCAGCTGTCCAAGCAGGTGGGTTGGCTGATCCTTGAAAATCTGTCCCACTGAGCATAAAGGGGGACGAGCAGGGGGTTGTGGCCGAGAAATCTGCTTACCTCCCTGGAAATCACCTCCGTAAATTCCTTGGATACTGGACTTGCTGCAACTCCTCTTTTTTTCTTTTGTCTTCCTCATTGTCCTCCTTACCTGTCATGGCTGCCCACGGCTGAACAATGAATTTGGATGCTTTCCCTGGACAAGCATGCTGGGCCGGAGATGTTCCAGGTGGTGGTCGGGAAGTAGGAAGTTGTGCTCTGTCCACAGGCTAGCAGTCTCAGCCAAGCCCAATGGTACAGCACTAGTGACCACAGTTGAAACTGCATGTGACGTGCTTGGGCCCTGAAAGACGTTGTCTCATATGTAACAGGGTCTGTATAGTGTGTGATTCCACTTCCATCTATCCAGTAGTATAGGTTTGCTAGCTCACGGGCGCACTCTATCAGTATGGTAGCTGTGCAACTTTCCCAGTTCATATGAGATACGAGATATGCCCGAGGTAGGTTGTTGAATGTACCCTGTATGAAGTGTTGTGACTTATTAAAATGCTACTACGAAGTGTAACGAGTGGATGTAGCGCATTTTACAGTGCTAAATTGGTCATATAATATGAAAATAACTTGTTGATCTTTCGTAGTGTGTTGGCTCTGAGGCGACCGTAGTGAGGCAACTGTATGACTGGTCAGTACATATATTCTTTTCCTATTCAGACAATAGCTAGCCGCATAAAAATAGATCCAGGCCTCCAATCCATCATTCCTCCACCTAACACAACACAATGTAGACGCAAGGGGTTGGTTAACTAGCCAGTTACAAGGACCTCTGGCTGTGCTCAGTCACATCAAGTTACTCAAAAGCACAACAGCTGTGAAACAATGCAGAAATTGTACTGACTATCACTGACACCAGGAATTGCTCTTGTCAAAATTTAAGCCATTAGGTCCAAGAAACAACTAAAAGCCCTGTCAGAATATTATTCTTGTGCCATTCATGTGTGGGAAGGTTTCAGCCAGAGAAGGATACCAATGTGGATTTGCTATGGACCCCAAAACACAGAAGGCTGAACACTTTCTTGGCGTACAGTATGCAGTCAGTGAACAACTTTCATTGGAAGGAATGGGGCAATATTTGGAATATGGCACATTGAACATAGAAACAGATCTACAAATGCTTCCACATACACAGACTTTAGCAGGAAAAAAATCTAGCGCCTAGCTAACCATACCATTAGTCTAGTTGGTAGAATGGTTAGCAAGCTTTTCAGGCAAGAACAGTCTGCAGAGATGTGAATTTGTTTGATTGAAAAATGACTTGCAGTGTGAATTTTTTATAAATGAACCACCTCAGTAGCATTAATAAGAACTTGAAGTAACATTTTCCAAGCTTTGTTTTTGAGGAGTTGTTGGAGATCTTCCCCTACTTGAGTTTTCTAACAGGATAATGAAGTCGTCCTCAAACCTTGACATCAACCCTAGGCGTATACAAACTTGCTAATGGAAAATGATCTTTTTTTAACACATGCGAGTTCAACATATCGCCCTCTTTTATATTTGTAGACAACCAAACGGAGCAATATTTAATAAATCTATTCAATACCATTATCCTTGCATAAGCAGCTTTTTCAATCAGTCTGAAGGTGAGAAAATGTTCTTAGCCCAAGAATATAAAACATTTAAAAGCAGTGGTGTGAAAAAACTAAAACTACCAAATATTGCATATCAGTAATCCAGTTGGGATAGGGGTGTCTGATTCTCAGACACCAATGCTAAAAATACTGTAGGGTGTTTTCCATAAAGTCACCCACCACAAGGCCATAGTCTGACGGTAGATCTGACATTATCCTCTGGGCAGCTTTTCAAAGGACTGATTTTGTTGGAGCTCTGAAACATCGTATCACATTTCCAAACATTTTTATGTAGCGGGTCCTCAAGGCGCAAATTATGTCTCAGAGGCACATTGGAGTGTTTTGGTACACACTGTACTGTCTGTAGACACTAGCAACATGGGGGTGACGGTGAATGCTGGCTTGCTGTACCACAAATTCTGTTCCAGAAGACTCTCTGTGGCAGTTCTCTGTACCGTTCTGTTTTCCCCACTGTCCACTGTAAGCCACAGCCTCATTTGTAAAAGAAGAAAGCTAGACCTCTCTTTGCACGCTGCGCCCTTTTTTACGAAATGAAAAAAATGGAGAGATTATGTGAGCTGAGTTAACTTGATGTTGTGAGGGAGCTGTGCATAATATGGTTCACACGCTCAAAGTATGTGTATTGCGTATATTTCCGTGTGGGTGTGCTCACTAAATTAATGTGTGTGTCGTTTTCTTTCTGTGTGTTACTTTCTGAGTCACTGTGTGTGCACTCCAGCACTCCTTGAAATGAAAGCTTTGCATGTGCCCGTGTGTGTCTCTGTCTATCTCGAACGTCAGTGTGCCGGTGTGAGTGTGCGCGCGCATGTGTCACCGTGCTTCTGTATGGGAGCTCAGCAAGACAAAGAACCCATTGAGTCATTGCGTGAGACTCCCATTACAAGCATTAGCTCCTATTTTCAGAGCTCCCTCGCTCTCATTACGGGCTCACACTGCAGACTGAATATGGCTGACATTTAGCCATTATGCTCTGCCACCGTCCTAGCCTGTCCTAGCTCCTCTGCACTAATCGACTGTGTTAATGAGCAGGTTAAAGACCATGGTAAATGGCATTAATGACAGGCCAGTGAATACAGTGAAGGAAAGAAAGCCTTCGCATAAATAGAGCGGGTAAAGGCCAGCTCAGAATCAGGGAGTGGGTTTAGCCAGAAAACCAGGGGCTTTGTAAACTCTCTGAGGATATAGAGCTGTGCTGGCCATGAGCTCAGGAGATTTTAAAGGGATGCTGCACCATGTGAGAGTCACAAAGTCCATGGCAAGGCAATTAACACAGAAGCACTTGATGACCTTTGCATGTAAGGCAGGGGTGCAGAAAGCAGTGTGACATTTGTGTGCAACTGCCCTGCTCTGCCACCAAACATGATCATTTCTTTTGTCAGGGTGTGATTATCTGCTCTGAGCTGGCTCAGCCCCCCCCCCGTGCTCTGATGGGAAAAAGCCATCAAGACATGAAGGCATGATGCCTGAGCCAGCGATGCTTTCCCGCAGACGTATAGGAATGGGACAGAGATCTTGTGTTGCTATACGTTAATGATGAGCATCATGATGCTCTAAGAATGCTCTGCCCTGATGCTTTCGTCGGCTACGTCCACAAGGCCTCGACAGTCATATAAAGCCGTCCACTGGTATGAGACGAAATAACTGGGAGCACAAAAAGTGAGAGGGAGGGAGGAAGGGTGGGGATGGCTGAGCTGACTGTTCCCAGTCACCATGGCAACCCCTTTGACATGCAGCTGCCATACCTGCTGCCAATATCAGAGCTTTACTCAACCATTTACTTTGTGCCTTTGTATAAGACACACACCATCACATATAAAGAGAGAATATCATGTTTATTGAGTACATTTACACAGTATGTATGTGTGTGCGTGTGAATCTTTTCAGCCTGCCAGTATTAATGTACCTTGAGTGCTTGCAGTAATTATGTCTGTGAGCTGGTGTTTGGCAGAAAAAGCTGCTTTAAAGGGAGTTTTCAGACACCTCTCACTGGTAATTACTTTGAATTATTACCATAGTTTAAACTGTGGGGCCCTGGTGTATGCATATGTGTGTAATGTAAGTGTTTCGAGGTGTGCATTCTCCATTGAAAAGGTAAGGCTTCAGGGCAGATTTCTGAACTTAATGCACCTCTCATCTTACCAGAAATCCCCCTGTGTGGTGGTGCTCTGTGCTGAGGAGTTGGTACTTGATAATCAAAGGAGGACTGTCAGTTCTGAGTTGAATGACCAGTAGGTACTGCCTGAAGGTGGGTGACATCTGTACAACCTGGCAAACTGAGCCAAAACACCTGCCGCTTCACAACCACTGCACACACACGCGCACTGCATGCAAAAAGCAGATCCCTGCTAAGCTTACTGTGATATAGATGTATTATGCATATATGTACACACACTGGACAGCTACCTGCACACATCTGCATGAGCATACACACACATACGTGCATGCTGACAGACGTGAAGACAGAAGTGCTCTCACCGGGCCCTCAACACCTTGAAAAATGCCTGCAGCGATGTAATTCTCCTCTGGGTTCTGCAGAGCTGCTGTGTTTGTATTTTAGTAGAAGTGTTGTTTTGGCCCCAAGAGATACCAGCAAGCCAATACACACACACACACACACACACACACACACGGACATTCATAAAATATATCCATACACACGCACAAGCGCATGGGCTGCTCACACACATGGCACCATACACACGCACAAGCGCATGGGCTGCTCACACACATGGCAACCAAGAAGGATGCTTTTGAGCTTTGAAAAAAAAAAAAAAAAACTGCAATAAAATTCATAAACTTACCAATGAATTAATAATGGTGCTGTCAAAAGCAACTCTCCACTAACACTGCTGTATCCGGGCAAAACTCTCCTCACATGTCACCTCCTTGTCACTCAGCCTCTTCACACAGGGATCGAGACACAGATAGTCACGCAAAGCAACAAGTAAAGTTGCGCTTTCTTTTATCTTTCAATACCTTCAAGCAAACCAGCCAACTTCAGTTGAAAGGTCAATAATTCGCTCCAATATCATTCTTTAGACGGTAGTCTTATTTAAGTTTGTTGCCATAGTGAATTATAGGTGTCTTGGGAAGCCACTGATAGCACAAAATTAATAAGAATTGGGTTTGAGGTTGAATGAAAAACACATTTTCTTTTGTATTTTCCATGTGTGCAGCATGAAAACGCCTGATTCTCCTTAGAGGCTAGCCAGCAAGCTAACAGTAAATGTTAAGTGGAGAGTAGCTACGTGTTTACTACAATATGATCCTTTATCATATTAACTTGCTGTATATAAGTGCACACGTGCTAATTAG
Organism: Maccullochella peelii; assembly: GCA_002120245.1. Taxonomy (NCBI): domain Eukaryota; kingdom Metazoa; phylum Chordata; class Actinopteri; order Centrarchiformes; family Percichthyidae; genus Maccullochella; species Maccullochella peelii. The sequence continues at coordinate 106,633 of LKNJ01000542.1, forward strand.
TGCTTCTGTATAAGAACTCCTGAACTCACAGATTTACATCTTCTCATTTAAATAATCTTTGATGGAACATGCACGCGGGAAAGACTGATGGAAGGGTGGATAAATCGTTTTGTGATTTCGAAGAAATTATTTCAAACATCAGTGATTTTACAAGTGAAAACTGAGTGTGTGACAGACAACTGCTTTTATCGCAGAACACCAGCTTTCACATACTAATGGAAACAGTCCCCAGATAGCAAAAGTTGTTACTTCAACATTGAGTTATAGTCAGAAAAGTTGCTAGATCGTTGTGATTTAAATTCTACTTTTAAATCAACATTTTTACAGTAGTCACAGTTTATATGTTGAAAACATTTAGTTAATATTATCTTAATGTGCCTACTGCCAACTTTCAGTGATACAGATTCATCGGGGTAGTTAGACTTCAAGTCCTTTAGAGAAACAAAATTCTTCAAAATAATTTTAAAGTCATTCTTTCAGTTAAAAGGGAACTTTCTACGGGTCCCTTATCAGGATTCATGTTAACAGTATCTACAATTCAAGCTCCTTTGAGACCGGTGGGAGCTTCCTACATAATTTGCACCTGACTTAATTAATAATGGTAAGTGAAATGAATTTTAAGTGTTTCACAGTATTGTATTGTGCAGAGCTGCTTAAAATGTCTTTTCTTTGCCAGCAATGCAAAGTAAGTGTATTTTTTTTAATTACAGTTATGTGTTTTCATAGGGATGCAACAATCCACCTCATCGAAAAGGTCTGGTTTCGGTTTCTTCTTTCAGTTTGGTTCAATGTCAGGCATCAATGTAGATTCAATACTTCTGTCTGACAGTACTTCACTGTTCATTAAATCACATTTTGCTGTCTAGGCCTACAGCCACGCTAGCTGCTCTGTGAGGCTGCAGCTACACTGCTCATTGTAAAGAAAGCCAAACTGTTAGATAGATAAAAGCTGAGTTGTTTTTTTTTAATCTTTAGCAGTCATGGTGAAGTTAATGTAATAATTATTCAGGAGGAGGTCAGATTAAAGGTCTTTAGCAACCTATAACAGAAGGGTTTATTATGTTGAGCGTAAAAGTGTTAATAGATGTACATGGCAGTATTACATAGTTTATTTGCATAACATGTTAAGTTACATGCCAGATTTTATGATATCGTATGTACAGTAGGGTCAGCGTTCCTTGGTTTGGCTTGAAAACAACAATAACAGATTCAGTATTCAGGAGCTTTCAGCTGTATAAGTCTGTTACTTTCATCTAGTTTTCTCAGATTCTGCCAGATTTGTCCCACAGCACAGCAGGCATGCATGTCATGAGTGTGTGTATCAAACTGCAGCTTGTCTGACAGAAGGTACCGTGTGAAAAATACAGGTTTATGAGCTAATGTTAGCTCCTGTCAGCTAACAGTCGACTCAGCACATTATCGCCTGAATCTGCTCCTCTGCAGCTCTCGCTGAATGAAACTTGAGAGCAGGAAGGATTTTCTGAGACAACAACTGATATGACCGCAACAGCAACATAAACTATATCCCACAGCGGCTTGTATCAGCAATAATCAGCAGCTAGTTAGCATGTCATCAGTGGATGTGCTTAAATATTTCAGTGACATTTCATCGTCATTAGAGGCTTTTAGCCTACAGGAAGCTTACATTTTCTCATTACAGAACATGCTTTCTTTTTTCTACCAGTAGTTAAGATAAACTCAAGCCAGAAATAAACATTTGTAATGTTCATGTGCCTGTCATTTAATACAGACAATGTATAAGATTCATTTTAACAGAAACAAATGTCTTGATTTAAGACTAGAATTTCATTAGATTAAGCACAGTACTTGATGCTCTTGGTTATTGTTCTGATAATATAACCTCAAGGGAGTCCATGTGAACAGGATGAATTCCCTGACTGAGTCTGAATAAACTTTGAATTAACAGCAATTTTCCATCCTTTACAGTACCAGAATAAGAAAACAGGGAAAAGCTCTCAAATGTGGCAGTTATTGTTTTCATAAGCACACTAAGAGCTTCAAGTGCCACATCAAACCACATAAATGCATCTGCTATGTCCTCAGTTTGTTTGCAACATCAAAAGAGGCCCAAAATGACTACATTTGGCGAATTCTAACTTGCAAAGCTGACCATTCACTGAGCTGCTGCTGATGCTTCAAATGTTCCACCTGCAAAGCAGAGGGACAGGATTAAAAGCATAAATAACATGCATCAATTACTGCTGTTCGTGTGTTAATTCTTATTATATCAAAGCTTGAGGATAAATGTCAGCATACACACACACACACACACACACACACACAGGTACTGAACGTGTGCTCAGTCCCAAAGCTAGAAAAGCAGAATCTGCAGATGCTTACATCTGTATACGTTCTGTCTGTTCAGACAATGTGAGTTTTTGAGGATCCGGGAAATACTCGTGGGATCTGCTGCACAATGGTAGAGTGAGTGTTTGTTATTGTTAATCATTTCTATTTCTTGTTGTGTCTTTGTCTTCAATATCGTTCATTAATCTTTACTCATTAAACATGAGTATTTTACTTCAGTAAAGCTCATTTAATTTGGATTTGATAAAGGAACAAAGAGAGAAACAGAGACAGAGAGAGACAAAAAAAGGAATCGGGGACAATATTCCTGCCTAACTCTGACAGACTTGAGTCTTTCACATCTATGCTGACTTTGAAAAGTCATGATTGGAATACTGAATATGAATATTCGCATTCTCTTTCCATTGTGTGCTTGTGTTTGTGACTGCACTTCAAACCCCAAAGAGTGACGCTTTCAGCAGCCTATATTTTTTGCTGTTGAGGCGATACGGTAACTGAGATAGAGGGTTTTGTTGCAGCTCATTGCATAATGTCAATAGACAATTAGGCATTTACTGGAATCTACCAAGCTAATTAGAGCTACGTAATTAGCGAGAGTCTTAGGGAGGGCGAGTCTTAAGTGTTCCCAAATGGAGCACCAGATAGCCATTTACGCAGTGCTGTGCTGTGCTGTGCTTCGGCCTGACACTCCAATCACAGCCCCAGAGACACCCAGACGAGGACTAGAGGTGCTTGACAAGGCTCAACATGGCGTTAAGTCAGGATAAGTGGTGTTCGGTAGTGACAAGACCACAGTGCTGTGTGGATTTTTTGTTTCCAAAAAGGGTCGGTGCTGTATCTGTATGGCCTGAGCTCACATTGAGAACAAAGTCCTCAAGCAGGGAGGAGAAAGACCGAAACTGAAAAGCTTTACACTAGATATTCACTTTGGAAAGAAGTGCTGCTGGTCTTTGGAGAGTTTTCCCTGATAATACTTCTTCGCTGGAATGACAGTGTTCATATACGTAATTGTCTTAGTAAAAGTTGACTAAACAACTTTTGAAGATGCACCACTTTTCTTAGTTACACATTCCACTCATGCTCATCCCCTTGACCTCGCCTCATCTTACAACTGATCTTGATCCTTTGACTCCCTCCCCCCATTTTGTTTCCTTTGGGTTTGTTTCAAAAGTGCCTCATCACTTTTGCTCTGATGGACTTTCAACTGTGATGCAAGAGTTTCCAAGACTGGGATGTCTCTTTGCATCTCCCCTCTCTCTCCCTCCTTTACATCTCTCTATCTATCCAAACTCCTCCATGTGATGTGCTCGAATCAACAATTCAGTCACATCTATCCCTGGCTCTCTGTCTCCCATCCATCAGTTTATTCACGATTCTTTGTCTTGTTTCTCCCGCGGCTCAGCTGGGGGGCCAGAAAATGGCAAATTCAGGTCAGGCAGGCAGGCGGCCATCAAACATGAGCTTTCATGGCAACTGTGAATGAAAGGAGCATGTATGTGAAATGGCATTTCTATGATAGATCTGCAGGTAATCATTGACTGCTACACCTGAACTGTTGCTGGTTATTAGACGTTTTCAGATGTTTTCAGGAGTTGTTACATAAATGCTTTCTCAATACTAAAGCAACTAAATTAATCTATTTTGGGGGGTTAATGGGGGCATCATTTTTATAATCAGTTAAGGAAGTAACATAATTTTCTTTAAATTACAGCATCCCTGAAGTGAAAGTGTTCTCACAGAATACTGTAGATCAGTGGTCACCAGCCTTTTACAAGCAAAGATCACTTTTCAAGTCCACATATAAGCCAAGATCTACCATTTACGTTTTGTCAAGGGAAACTAACACACTACATGAAATGGAAGACCCTCACCTGCTCCAAAAATAAGCCTTGAAGACCTTCAAGTGTGAAAGACAGACATATGGAAATGTATGGGATCCCAGGCAACAGGTCAGTAATAGGAGTAGGATGGTTTTAAATCAGGCATTGGTGTATACATGATTGCAGTGAAGCACATTTTTTCTTAGGACTAAGAAATAACTCTTTTTTTTACTTAATTATTCTCTGTTTATAACAGAATGTGCCAGCCATGGGCCTGTACAAACTGTCTCCTTGTTCAGATGTCTTTCTCTTTTTCTCTTCTTTATCTTTTGCATTCTCCATCCTCTCTTGATCGATTTCCTCTGTCTTTCCCTTTCTGTTTCATGCCATCCATAAGTGTATGGAAACCCCCAATTCAACGGCCTATACTGACAGTGGCTTGCATTCAGTCTCCCCTCTGAGCAGAAAAGGGTTTGCATTTGGACTCCGGCTTCAAGCGTGAATCTGTCTGCTCCTGATAGAAGCCTCAGCCTCACTTGTTATCACCAGACACTTCATAAGTGATTCCCAATTGGAGGCTTTCCTGAACCAAGACCCAGAAATCAGATTGTGAATGGCTGTGAAACTGCAGTGTCCCTCCAGCAGTGTGTTTAAACCGCTCTCTCTCCTGCTGAATGACAGCAACCTGCCAATAAAGCCCATTTAGTGTTTGAAGAGGGGACGTTCTCTATGATGCCTGCCTGGACCCAAAGTCCTATTTAGTCTCTTACTGAAGTGTCAGTGGACCTCTGTCATCCCTTGATAGTCAATCAAAGCCGCTCCTTGCTTGTACTGCTGAAACTAGTTCACTTCTGATTCACAGAAGCTGGCTTTCCATCCAAGGAGTTCTGTGGAAATGATGGTCCACTGAGTTATAAAGCTTTAAAATTCCAGTAAAGGTTAATCTAGTGACTGAAAGCATTTAACAAATACATAATTATAGTGGTCTTTTTTGTTTATATTTAGTACGTTCTGTATGTGTAAGTTTAGCCCATTCAATTTGAAGTGTGTGACTCAGACACAGTGTGGGTCCAATTGCAACAGCAATTGCAACTGTCAACAGCAAATCAATGTGCACCCATTAAAGTTGAACTGAAATTTGAATTCTCAATTTTTGTGTCAAAAAATATCAACTTTAACAATACTACAGGTATCGTGCATATTTTTCCATTTTCCCAAGTGGAAACAGTGGCTGACAGTTAGGCCACAGTGGGCATTTGCCATGTCAGTGGTTGACTGACATCTGAGGGCGGATGGTGCTAGGAGACATAATGTCAACCATGTCAATGTGGTGCGTTACTGACTGGAGCATGCCATACTGTATATAATACCAATGTTGATGCAGGGCATTTTCCCCCTCTTTAGCAAGCCAACATAGCAATGGTTATGTACCATTTAATGTGATTTAAGTCCGTCCCCTTACAACATTCAACATTTGGAGGACCCATCACGCTGTTAAGTTGTATTCCATTCAAAAAGTTAAAGCTAGCAGAATAGGCTAACTAACTTCCCCTCAGAAAATGGAGGCTAGTTAGCCTAGCTTGTTAACATTAGCACTAATCCCCACTAGACATTAGCTGCCAATGACTCTGTGTCATGAACAGACTATTATGAATAAGCAAAACTCCAGAACATTTAAAAATAACACTTTTTGATGTCAAAACTAGAGCGGAAAACTGCAGATAAAAAAATGCATAAACAAAAGAATTATATTATGAGGTCTGATTAGGTCTATTTGACCAAAATATTGCATTCATAATTGACAGGGAGCTAACCGACAGTGTGTGGATACTTTTAAAAGGCTACAGTGCAAATAGTTTTTTTTAGAATCATTATCTCACTTTGTCTAAAAAGATTTTTTCACGGAAGCAATGACTGTAAGGGATCCTACAATTAATATGCAGATAGACAAATCAAAAGGCCAAGCTATTATCTCTCTGTTTAACAGAGGCTCTGTTTTAAAAGCCCAGAGTGGACATCTTTCGCTACAAATGTTTCTTCTATCTCTGGTATAATTATCATGGAAAGCAAGGCGTTTCTACTGATATATAAATATGTCACTGTTTTAAAAAAAAAAAATGCAGATGACTCCATTAATCCAGTGACCTGACTGATCAGCAGACAGACCGTTAACACGCTTTTATCTGATCCTCTGAGCTGAACCTAGCGGCAATTGTTTGTAAAATGTGATGCTATTTGTATACTATCTGCATGTAAGCAGCAGAGCTTTGGAGAAACAGGCCCTAGGTTAGCTGAGCAGCACAGGTTACCAGCATTGTGATCTACCAGACAGATTTGTGATACCAGAAAAACCTGACTTACTGTGAGCGCGTGGGCAGAATCTCACTATGTGATACTGGCCCCAGGTCTGATGTTAGTGGCCAAGAAATGGATGCACACCTAAAGTTCAAACTCTGTTTCCTCATGATGCCCCCACATTTCTATGATGTTGTTTTCCAGCACAAGGATAATGTTAACAGCCTCCCACATCGTCAAATGTAATTATCACTCAACCTTTGATTATAAGTTCTGCGTTCGTTACCCCTCGAAGAGCTGGAAGATTGAAGAAATGTCTGGTATCCACTACACACAGCTATGGAAGCATGTGACAGAAATCCAAAGAAGCTGTTCTGAACTCACATGGTGACTTTAAATTCTTTAAATGTCTTATATTTTTTCCACTCTCTGCACAATATGTCTGTATATTCCTTCCCTCTCCTCTACACTCGCTGTCTCTCAATCTTCCTCTCTGTTTTGGGTGTCAGGCAAAGAGGAAGGAGTGGCTGCTGTACCGGCGTGACGGAGTGGGGTTGCTGCGCTTTTTTGTAGCTGCTGCAGAGCTGTCAACCGGTCGCCTGGGGAGGTACACACATAAAGACAACGAGACAGGAGTGTGTCACACAGAATTGAGTTGTCACACATATTGAGGAAAGACTTCCGTCATCAGCTCTGTATACTGTACAAGAGGTCACATGCAGCAGGACTGAATGCTCAGAATGCTAAGTATTCCATTTTATGCATTAGTGATTAGTTTGACATGCTTGTGTGGGAGGCTGCACAGCCAGGCCAGCCATATGTTTTGTTTAATGTGTGATATTAGAATTGTGTTGTCTTTGCTTAATATTTAAGCGAAGTTCAGGGGTTGAAATGCATGTGTGGGAGGTTCTGCGGGACTCTTTAGATTGCTTGCTCCCATTTGTGCAATAAGGGTAATTATGGTTATTTAAATCCCTGACCATGTATATGTGACTATCTAAAGTATAAGTGAGTTACACTGTGTTGCATGTACATAGGTTTGATTATTTTCATACTTTATCACTTTGAATAATGAAAAAATCTGGTTCAAGAAAATATCAATGATTCAAATATCTGAATAAAAATCTAAATTTAAAAATGCCACTCTGTAGTTAAACTTAAGGACTGCATAATCAGCATCTCATTTGCGTTTTCTACCCATTTTTCTCTTCACTTTCTATTACCAGAAGTCTTTCTGAGGGGTGTTTGTTGCAAGAGGACATTGTTTTTAACTTTGATAGTCAAAGTTGTTATTGCAGCATGAAATGTGAAAAATCTGAGGTGCATGGGGATATAAAGTCTAGGTGAAAATCAGTTCAAACCTGTCTGTTTTTTGACTATTTCTTGGTGAAAATTGCTTAAATCCAGAATTGACATCTCTTACATGGACTGCATGTCCTTGCCTGCGGTCATTATGTGTATGTGTACACTTTGTGTGTTAACTGTGTGTTTGGAACATGGATTGTCTGCTGTGACACTGATAAATGGCGTTGCACTTTGAGTAGCGGCTCTCAGAGACTCAATCCCTCCTGGCAGTCTTTGCTCCTTGCTCCCTCCTATCATTTATCTGTGAAGAAGAGAGGTGGAGGGCCGGCCTCTGTCTGTCAGAAGACAATCCATCTGCACGGAGCCCCAGTCCTGTCACCTGGCTGCAACGTCCACTCCCTCTCTCATTTCCTCACACTGTCATACAAAACTTTGCCACACCCAATAATTCAACACACAAAGGGCTTGTAGATGATAGAATGTCCCAGTGAGCTGTGACAGTGTGACATTGAGCCAGCGTGCACAATCATGCCATCATTCATTTTATTATTTACACCAGTGCTTTTCATACGTTGACACGTCAAAATATTTTCTGGGAAAAAGGCCTATTACAATTTTGACCAAAGTCAAAGCAAACACCAAGGATATACAGTGAATTTCAATTTCAGCTCAACTTTAATTACAGCTATTCTGTTTACTTAATTGGTCTACTTAATGCGGTGTAGTGCCAGTATGTTCCAGATGCAGTGTAATTCCATAGTCCTTGGTAAATTAAATCAAACTGGTGAGAAAAGGATGCTAATCTGGGAACATGAACAGGACTGTTGTGTTTAACTTCAAAGACATGATTGTGTTACATGTCCACCAGTATTTTAATTAACTGGGTCAAGAACCACATCTCCACTCCATTGTGCCAGTTTGAAAGAGACTGTTATGCATAAACAATCAGTTCTGCCCGCTGGTCCTCCGTGTTATCTGATCGCAGTGACCTGGTTCAGAGAAAGGGCAGAAAACCCACTGTTTGTTTTTTTTTGACATTTTGAGACATTTTGTGTGGCCAGCTGGGGGCGGTGAATGACGAGACAAATGATGTGGCAGCTATCTTTATGTGAGGGGAAATACTTCAGTCATTATTCAGGATGGCTCTGTGGGGCTTTTAGATGCATAAGTGGATCATTTTAAAAAGCCAGATGTTGCTTTTCTGACGATTTTGTAACCAGAAGGTCAGAGAAAGTGATGTGCAGAGGAGGAGAGAGAGAGATATGAAGGGAAAGAAACAGAGACTGTGTGAAAGGTACCAGATAGATAGCCAGAAACTATACACAGGCAGGCAGCTGCATCTAATCCCCAAAGAGGAAGAGCAGAAAAAAGGGAGCACAACAAGGAGGGAAAATGGAGTTGGGAGGGTTAAAAGAGAGCGACAGCCCGCTTCATCTGCCATCCATTGGCTCATGTTCTGGGCATCCATTCCCAAAATGTGAGTCCAGCCCGCCAACCTGCTTCTTGTTCTGCATCTGCCCCTTTCACACTTTTCACATGCCTGCTGCTAATGGATTTATTCTGTATAAGAGTTCAGCTGTCTGCTGACAGTTCCTGTAAGATGTGTAAATCAGCTTCAAAAGCAGTCAGAGTTTTTGTTTATGAGTCAATGCGAACATGGGTAAACAATCCTTTTTCTGTGCGTTGAATCCTTTTTAAAGGTTTTTAGCCACGTAGAATGTATACATTTTCATTATCACTACTTTAGTATGTATTTTTAAGTAATCCAGGATTGGGAAAAAGGCTGTTTCAATTTAGATTTCAGGTAAGAATCCAAATAAAGTCACAAAAGTACATAAACAAATGCAGCAGCAACATTTTATTATTCCCCAAAGGTAAAAAAAAAAAAAGCTTGGTCAATTCTGGTGGCATGGATGGTGCATGACATACCAGTTATTAATTATTTTACAGACATTTTACCACCATTGTTTCTCTTAAGTAAATCCATAGGCCTTTCTCCCTACCCTACATCTGCCCCTGCCAATGGGTAAGACATTGATAACTTTCATTTTCAGAGTTTTGCGCTTTTCAAAACAACAAAATTAAAAGCTTGTGCAGTCATTGGTGTGTCATTGCCTGGAGGGTTTGGGAGCCCATTTTCTAATTTTGAAAATATTTGAGCATAAATGAGAAATTAACTTTTCTCCCTCCACTTCTGAATCACATACTTTCTGCAGATGTGACTTTGTCCAAGATTATAAGATTATTACTGTGCAGTGTGAGGGCCAGCTGGTTATTGATATGAGCTGAGGAGCAGGTACAGTGGCCGGGTTAATGAGGGTCAGAGCCACTGCTGGCTGTCAGAAAGCTGAAAGCAGAGAGGATCCAGTACATATTAACACAATTAATTGTGGCTCTAATACAACATAGCCTAGGGTTGCCCTCTCCTTGTAAAAGACCTGAACCATACCAATGGCCCTGTCTCTTAGACCATCACCATGAGGTCTGGACCAGCATCACTATTAACACTTTACTCCTGTGGTGAAGGTTAAGTATTCAGCACTGAAAATAAAAACTGAAATAATAAAACTTTATAGGACAAGTATTAAAGTACTGGAATCAAACCATAAACAGGAAAACATTTGGCATTAAAAAACATTTGCAGAGTGTTTTGATTTTTGGGACATTTTCCCCTGGGTTTTCTTCCAACGTATCTGTCCAGACGTCATCTTTTCCAGTTTGGTGCATTGAGGTGTTTTTTTTTCTTCCTTTTTCTTTTCTGTGGGGACATATCCTCTCTACTATCTTGGATAAAAGTTCTTTTTGAGCAGTGTTCACATCCTTTATCCGTCTCATCTCTCCATCTGTGTCGGCTATTGTGTAGGGCCACCCGTCTGGCTTCCTGTGCTGCTCTGCTGTTGGTGGGTCGTTAGAGCAACTGGCTGTACCTGAGGGGTGGGAGTGGCAAAAGGCACAAAAGGGCTGCTCTGCCGAGCCAAGCTCTCTCTGGCTGGGCAGTCTCAACATCTCCTCATGGCCTTCATATCTTGTAGTTTAGTTTAGGTTTACATGTGTTATAACACAATATTCTGTGCTTGCAGTGTCACCTGTCAGCATTTTGGGTCTTTAACTACATTTGTAAGTACTAATGTTAAAGGGAGTTCCACACGTAGTGGTTTTCATTTGAGTTGGCCCAGTTAGAGAGATCTAGTGTCTTGTCCACACCATAGGCCTAGCTAATTCAATAAGAGTTGGTCTGGTGTGTTTCAGAGCAAGCAGTGCTATTGGTTGGAGCTTTCCCAATAGGCATGAAAAATGTGGTCTTTGTAACTGGACCCGTTGTTTGTTGTTTTAGTTTATTTTTCTGCATTAATGTGGCTAGAGCAGTTGGCTCGGGAACACCCCTATGACTGTCCAGGTGGTTCGCCAGCATGCTGTTTGCTTAATTTACCCACCACAACCTTTGCATGAAGTCTAGGGGTTGAGTTAGCTAGTTAGATACCTGGTTAGGTAAGTAACTAGGGGAAAACATTCTCCATATGTGGCCGCTTTTTTGCATCCCAGTTTGGGTGTTGTTGTAGCCCATTAGGCCCAGTAGTTTGGAAGTGTAGTAGTTTCTAGGCCAGCATAGCCGTTTGCTAAGCCATTAGCATGCCAGGCGTTTCTTTTTTTTTTTTAGACCTGATGAATTTGTTATCCAGTTTAATTGGTGTCGGTTAGTGAAATAGCAACAAGTATTAGATGTGGAAACGGCCTCTGCGTTTGTGCAGAATCCTAGTGAGCGGTTATTAAAGACCTTTAAAATGGCAAAGCATTTTGAAATTGAGTGCTCTAAGCAATTGTGAAAAGACACTTTTTTGTCTACTTTAAAAGCACACAAGAGTGCAGCGCTGAGAAAATTCCCACTGTAGTGACTAGTTCTCCACAACAACCAGCTAAACTAGTTCCTCCTTTTCGTGGCTTTAGAGCCAGTTTAACATTTGAGCAGCAGAAAGAACTGTAAATGTTACAGCATCAGCAGGCATTGGAGCGTGAGGAATGTGCCAAAGAGCATGCTTTTGAACTTGAAAGGCTAAGGCTAAATGTCCAGCTACGCGAAGCTGAACTAAAACAACTGCATGAGCAGCAAAGCTTAGAGCTTACAGCTATCATCATCACATTGTCGTTCAGGCTCTGTGAACTACAATTGTTATGGCAGCCTGTCCATCATGCTCTTGGCTGTTGTGTTTGAAAACTACTGCCTCAAAATCAATGATGTTGGTGCCTCTGGCAACAAGACTAATGCTGGTACACTCTGTGAATCAGCCTTTAGATAGACAAGGACAGCTCCCTGGTAATTCCACTACCTACACCTTTTCCTGGAGCTGAGGACCTGGGACAAGTCCTTCCCTTTGAGATTAACCTGATGAGTCCATACTCTGGATGCCAGCTTCAAAGACCCAATCACATTTTTTATTACGAACTGTACAGAGCACAATTGTTGGTTGAATTTTTGCATCTCAGTGGAGGATTTATCCAACATGAGAAAGCCATACGTGCCCACCACAGCTACTACTGGAGGACTGCCCTGAAGCCACCAAGCATGAGTTGGCCATGGTGAAGTGATAACCTGTTTATTGTCACCACAGCAGACACTCGAGGCAAGAGAGAAGCTGACCCCGTCTGGTCCCTTAGCAGCACATTCACTACTGTTCCAATGACCACTGTAAAATAACTATTTCCTAGTGACATAATATCATATATTGTCTGACATATATTGTACAGATGAAGAGAGGCTTGGAAAAAACATTTATTAGGCTACATTAATCTCTTATCTTTCCCTCTGAGACCTTGCTTCTCTGAGCTTAGTGCTCCCCAGGTCCGAAAGTACGAGTGTTCACAAAACCATGAACCAATGAAGATGTTATTAGATAACAGACTATAACCTTTTTTCACCCACTATATCTAAAAGGTAACACATTCATTCTCACATATCATCCTCCATCATATGTCTACAACGTACACACCTTATCAAATCCCAACACACAGAGATTGACCTGATCCTGAACTGGAGTAGCCTGGCATATTGTCAGTAGTCTGCACTCTTTTCATTCATTTAAAAAACAGCTACTGTTGTCTATGGTATTTGCTGATTTGTAACGCTGGCTTCATTCAAAATTAAATTATATGTATGTTGCCTCTGATATAACAGGCAAGATGGTAAACTGACTAAATTAAAAATCAAATCATGAAGAAACTGACTTTAAAAAAATAAATTTCACTGGTAAAAGAAAGTGGATAACAGACGCTAACAAGATCTATAAAACCACAGTCTCTCTTCAGAACTGAGACGGAACATCCATCCAAATCTTTCTGTTCACACTCACAGGCCTGCTGGCAGATGAATACTGCATCAAGAGAGAAAAACAAAAGGTAAAGCAAAGCCAAAGATGATGTGTTTCATGCACAATCCACTGATTTACATTTTCTAGTTAACTGTCAAAACTCTCTTATTCCCCATGGTAGTGTGGTGTCATAAATGAAGGATGAATATTGTTTCAGCAGTATAAAATGTCTTTTTATCATTTTCTGTTAAAGTTACTTCAACAAGAACTCCAGAACTAAATTTCTTTCAAACATGAAACCACACAGACTTTGTGAACACCATTGATTCAAACTACTATAATATTCCTCACTATGATAATAAAATGACTGAATTGGCAATTCTTGTCATTCCAGGAGAGTTTTGTCAAGAGCAGCATGAAGAAAAAACTATTTTGTTATATAAACCACACAGACACTAAACTAGATCTATTGGCAGCCAAAGATTGTGTGATTTTCCATGTCCTATACTTGAACACAAAGTAAAAAATAAGTAAATTGCTTACTTATTGTCAATTGTACCATTTAACTTTAAGGAGTTCTGGGGAACTTACGTTGTGTTGACTGGATATGCAGCATTGTTCTGTTGCATTTGTTTTTGGGGTTTGTGTAATTTTCACTTTGCATCGTTTCTGTATTTGCAGCGTGTTTGCTGTTAATGTATTTGTTCTGGCTTTCTGCAGCATGTTTTTTCATTTGCAGCACGTTTCCGTTGTTGTATTTGTTTTGGCTTTTCATACTGCATGTATTTTTGACTGTATGGTTTCTGAAGCTGCAGCACATTTCTCCTAGTGGAAATGTTTAATTATTAGCTGTGTTGCTCCATCTACTTTTATTTAACCTCCTCTGTCGGAGGAGTCCAGTACTTCACGCAGTGGTTTGCAGACAGTCACAAGCCAGGAATGCATGGTAGAAATACGTCTCTTGAATTAACCTCGTTATTGTCCTGTTAGCAACTGGCTAAGCTAACAAGGTCAAGAGCTTGCTAACTGAGAGTTTCACTGTGAGTGACAGCAAGAAACTTCACCTATGGGAAAAAAACAACTGGCAGACAGAGACAGGATATCAGAACATTTGTCCGCATTGGATATCTCATATACCTTTTTTTTTTTTACCATTTTACCTAAACACATCAGTTAAACAACCAATCTGTGTCATGAAGCAGCTGGTCAATTTTCAGCTTCACGGTCTTTTGTAGTGGGAGCCATTTAAGAATTGGCATGAGGCTTCTGGCAGACAGTGTGTCTTCATAATTTCTTTATCTTGTGTCTGTTTGGCATCTCTCTCCAAAGGAGTTAAGAGGAGCAGGCTGGTTGGATCCATGGCATCTGATACCTGGTTTCACCTGGCACCAAGAACTGTAGCTGAACCAGAGGGTGCACAGTGGACTCCGGCACTAACAAGAGAAACAGTGGGCACAGGAGGGTTAGTCGCGGGGGCTGTGGCAGTGCAGAGACATATGGATGGTGTCATAGAAGCCATGACACTAGAGAGGGGCTCCATGTCTGTAATGATGGAGAGAGGAATAAGGGCTGCAATGTTAGAGAGAGTCATAGGACCCCAGGCAGTGCAGACAAGCAAAGGGTCCATGGTGCTGGTGTCATGGGGGCTGGATCATTAAGAACAGACATGGAGCTAAAAATGTTCCCAGCAGGCATGAACTCAATGATGGTGGCAGCAGGAGACAAGGCCACAGTGGTGTTGGTAGGCAGGGAGACCTCAGCAACTAAAAGTAAAATACAGCTGGTGTCTCTCAGGTTGCCTCGATCTCCTGAAGAAAGTAAGTAATTTTCCTCTTCTCCCTCCTTTCAATACTAGTCCCCCAGCCAACACCAGTTTGATAGCAGTCAGTAGATTTTTCCCACTTATATTTGTGACTCATGAGGAGGGACTGTCATCTGCAGGGTGCTTCACATCCATGACTCTGTGTCCCTGATCACTCTCAAGGCTGCCTGACATAGCTCTTGAAGAGCTTTCAAATACAACTGGGGCCAGATGCATAAAACTGCGTAGATTCCCAACTAAAACTCTGTGTATGCACAAAGACAGAAATTTGCATACACATTCTTTTCACCAGATTTATAAAGCTGTGCATAGGCCTGATTCTGTTTTTATAAATCTCAATCATTGTGGAACTGGGCGCACATGCATGAGCCTCATTTCCACTCCCACAGTTCGTACAAACACCATTAAACCGCCCCATCCCCTTTGTAATTTTGCTTACAAATTAACATGTCCTGCAGCAAGTGTCAATTTTAGTGCTCTAGCAAGCCACTTTTTATCTCATGAGATGTTACCCAGTTGGATTGTTAACTCTCCTCAGTAAGTTGCCGTGTTAATGTTAGTGTTAATACAGGGGACAGGGTGTCTGCAGGTCCTGAAAAAGTCCTAATATTCCTTAAATTTAAAATGTACAAATTGAAAGTCTGCACACTTGTTCATGCACACCACCTTAATCAATCAAATGTGACAGCACTGCTTTTGTAAGCATCAGAGCACAAATACTCATCTTTTTATCTTAAATTTATTTTCTATTAGTGAATAGAACAAAGACAGAATAACCCTGAAAATCCTTATTTTCATGTTTTTATGTTTCCGGTTTGAGAACTTTGCAGGTTTAATAGCTTTTCTTTGTTATTTAAGAGCCTTTTGTTTATTTTGTTAGTTTTTTTTGTTTTGGCTGTTGTAATTAATTAATTTTGTTATGCTCATTTGTTTTCATCAGGTCCCATTTTAGTAGTTGTTTGCATGGAACCACGCTTCTTTTGTCAGCTGCCTGATTTGCAATTGGTTTTCTTTGTCACATGTGAATGCATGTGGATTTATGTGGACTTCTGTTTGGTGCTTCCCTACTATTTTTAGTACTGATAGACTGGTGGCCCGTCCAGAATGTACCCTGCTTTTTGCCCCCAGTTGATGGATTTTAGGTCCATGGACAAAGCTGAGTAAGTGTGCTACATTTATTTTTTGTTCTAAGCTGTGATGTTTTAATGCCAGTTTCTTATTTTTCATTTTAGTGCCTGTGCAAATTTTGCCAATACAAGTTTCTTAAAGCCAAAGCTTCTTTTTTTCCCCTTTCAAGTTTTGATTTCAGTGCCAGTGTCTTATTGTTTAATGCCAAATTACCAGTGCCAAAATACTAATGCTACTGTTTTAGACTTTAGACTTTATTGTCCCCGGAGGGAATTCTTTTTCACAGCTGTGTACATGTGCATCACCATTTACACCCATCACCACCCACACCAAAACAAACAATATTCATACAAGTGCATCACAACAGCATACAGCACGACATGACAACTTCAACAAACATGACGAGTGGAATAATCAGTGAACAACAGACAGCTGGGGCCCTCAGTTTTCCCATCACCGAAGTGTGCTGTTGAGGGCTGCAATGGCTGCTGGTACAAGACTTTTGCCAAAGCAAGCCCTTCTGCACCTCAGGGACCTGTACCTGTAGGGACCTGAGAAGTGGCAATTGAGTGGATGTGTAGTGTCCTGTGCTATTGTTGTTGCTATGCGTGTCATGGATCTGCGGTTGAGCTCTGAGAGGTTGTGTGTGGGGAGACCTATTATTTTTGCGGAAGTGTTGCTTACCCGTGTTAGTTTGGCCCGATTTGTAACAGAGAGCATGTTAAAGAAACAGGAGGAACAGTAGAGCAGAATGGGTTGGACAATGCTAAAGTATAGCAGTAGGAGAAGGTGAGGGGGAAACATAGAGTCCTTTGATTGTCCTTTGCATGTGCTGTCCCTTGGTATATGTGTGTCTGGATAACATTTACATCCCTGCATCAATATTAAATGACCTGACAATCCATCTAGTTCCTACTTCCATGGCATTTCTGTAAACTTATTTATTTATTTCAAAAGTGATTTCCTGCCTTGAAAAATTTAATCCATATCACAGGCATGAACAGCTTGTGTTTACGGTATTTGATGTTATAGTTCGCAGATAGTCCCCATAGGAGCCCTATCAACTACATACTGCCTCTACATTTATATGAGGATTATAATGATAGCAACTCAGAACAGAAAAGCAGTCGCTATAAGGGAAATCAAATGCAGCAGGTCTCACTTATCATATCAAATTACTTGTTTGTATTCCTTTGCAAAACTCTGGGTAAATTCGAGACAAACAGCTGTTCATGTACTCATATACTGCAAATTAATTCGCCCACGCTTTCTGAAGTTCTTTCTTCCAGTGTCATCATTTGTAATATCAACACGTTTGAAATTATTTTAATCACATGTGATAGCGGAAATGATGGATAGACATTGTCCCTAGTTGACCTGCCCACACATGTACACACACACACACACACAGATACACCTTCACCCTTGACTCCACTCCAAAGTAATTTACTACTGGGATGGCCGCCATCTCTGAAATAGCCTCTCAGTTTGTTTGGAAGAGAAACAACATACATAGCTGCAGCCAGAGGCTCCTTGTCTGTCAACAGTGAGCAAAACAAAGAAAATAATCTCTATTAATCATTTACAACGTATTGTCATTAATTATTCTATGTTCTGTCAAATAACATGCACAGACATGAAGGTTCTGTGTCAACTCAGGACTACAGTTGCATGTTCCTGGGAGCTTTGACAGACCACCCCACTAGCTGTGAGTATCAGTGTTAGCTAATCCACCCAGAGGATGCATTATGTCCAATTCTGAAACATATTTCCTCTGGCTACAATCCTGCTGAACTATTTCTTACATGTTCACCATCCTGCCAGCCTTAAATCTTGCTTTCTTCCAGAGGAATCACAAACGCGAAGCCTGTTCTATCCACAGGGGGGGATCACAGAGGGTTTCGTGCTGAGGAGAAATGTCTAATGCACTAATGTACCTTGCTCTTGTGACTAAAGCCTGTTTGTGTAAGTGTGTGTGTGTTGTGAGTGTGTGTTTGTGTGACATCTCGGAAATCTCCTTGTTGCTCCAAACAGCCCAGCAGGGATGTACTGTACATTAACTGACAATTTGTCAGTTAATGTACCTCGCCTTTGTTGAAGGGATGCCTTCAGATGCTGCTCCAGAAATCGTCTGTGTGGACCTCTCGGCTGTTTGACACCCTCTCATCCCACCACTGGGGTTCTCCAAAGTCCTTGTAGTCCCCATCACAATGACTGCACCCCACCTTTAGAGCTTCTTTGGTGACAGAATCAGGACAGCTCTGCCGTCAGCAGCATCAAAGCCACAGCGAGACGGAGATGGATTAATAAGTAAAGAAAAGTGTGACAGAACAAGAAAGGCGCCCAGATCACACAAAGGCGGTAAAGTCACCTGGGGTCTCTATAGGAGAAGAAGTTTTCAAACCTGTTTGTTTTGTCATACTCGCTCAAAGAGTTTCTATGCATGCACGTCTACCATTCCAGGAACAGCAGGAGCGGAGGAGGAGGGAAGATGGACTACCACTGCTGTAGCTGGCATACAGAAGTTTGAAGAGCAAAAGAAGGCATGTGCTTACACCCGCATTCACTCAGCATGCCGCTGTTCATTATTCCACCAATCTGTCAGCTCCCACTGCTGAATCATCATGGCGACGCAGAAGGAGGGCGCCCAAGCGTCCTGGTACCGTACAGTAATTTTTGATGTTTGAGGACATGAATGGCTCATTGATTGTAAGAGGGAATTTGAACAACGCACATTGATATGCATGAGAAAAGACATCAAGTGAGTTCAAGCTTTGTGCCTTGGAATGATAGTCTACTCATGACACATTGGATTTGAATTGTCCTCATGTTTTGCCCTTTGTCTTCTCCCACACTTGTTCTGTTTCCCAATCCTCTTCCTCACTGTCTCTAGCCCTTGTAATTTCTCCCATCCATATGTGTCCAGGTTTAACGCTGTCTACAGCAGCACATCTGTCATAACTGCAATAGAAATTCTTATCTCAGAATTTGAGGCAACATTTCGTGGCTGAGGCCCTGCTCCTAGTATCAGAGTAGAAAACAGCCGCAAACTCCGACACTCTATTTCCCCTGCAGTCAATCACGCTGTAGTTCAACCCTATTAAAAAAAAAAAAAAAAAGCCTGATGATAAGGGATACTTTTTTTTCTTTTTTTGGTATCAAGTCCCGCTTGCAGCAAGGGGTTTATCAGATGCTTAGAAGTTTATGAGGCATCACTGTTTATCAGCTGCTATCTGGTGTTTAAGTGTAATCTTTATGACACCCGAAAAACAGCTGTGAAATTTACAGAGCGGCGGTAAGGTCACCCTGCTGATGGGCTGTGGCTAACTGCTGCCGGAGTCAATCGCCTCTCCGGTGCCTCGCCGGGGTGCAACCAATCGAAGCCTTAACCCGCCCAGCCACTCGTGTCACAACAACCCAACTCCTATCACGGTTTATTACCAAAGACACACAAACAGACAAGCACATAAACGTACAAAGTCATCCGGTGAAGTGCAGACGTTCTCATGCTGCTATGGGATGGGATCGTAGCACTTTATGAAGTCTGAACCAAAACACACAAACGCCACACTTTCACACTTAACTTTCCGTGATCTTGCTTGACCCAGGAGCAAGGGAGAGGCGTAATGAAGCCAGCTTTGCTCCCTTCCTAATCTGGTTTGACAGGTCCTGACTCCGAGAGTATGATTAATGTGAGCTGCAGCTGCAGCCGGACGCATTTAATGTCATCTGCAATATCACCCTGCTCCAACAAATGAGGGCCCAAATGTCATAAATTCCTGTGGCACGTTGTCCATATCCATTAACAAACAATTTATTGCAGAGGTGAGAATTTTGTTGTTATTTTCTGTCATGCAGTGCCTCCATATCCATCAGTCAGTCAGCCCGAGCCCTGGAGTGGCGCAGAAAGTCAAAGAGTGATAGCCTGTATCCAGCTGCCATGAATCATTCCTCTAGTATTCGCTCATTAACCAGGTGGTGGTTTGAATTAGGCTTTCATGGGACCCGTCTGGTTCTCCCCTGAGGAAGCAGCAGGGAAGCAACCTGAGCATATGGGCTATGAGCATTCATACCGGAGTCTGTTAACTTGTGTGCCCATGAGTAAAGCAAGTGTTTATTGCTGTGAGTGGTAAGGAGCAACTTTTAATGAGAAAGGAAATGCCATTGGTCAAAGCAGTGATTAATTCAAGGATGCAGCGCTCCGAACAGCTGTACTTGTCCCAGAATTCATGAAATTCTTCTGCTATCATTAAAAAGTCAACATGAGCATAAAGAGCTCACAAAGTTGGATCCAAGCAGATGAATTTTAATTTGAGAGCTAAACTTTCTTATCTTCCTCATCTGTGGCTGACCTTGGAGCTTAATCTTCAAGTGTTTTGTTTGTTTGTTTGCTTTTTCTTCCCACTCCCTGGTCCCATCTTGATAATGTTACAGTCACCACCAAATAGCCTACCTTGATGTGTTTTGAAGAGTGTGAAATGCTGCTTTTCAATTCTAGTTCTTGACATTTAGCAGTTGACTCTACAGAGCTCTGAAAGTTAGAGTAAACAAAAGGTTTCTGTCTCAAATGGATAAAGTAGCACAAATTACAGCCGAATCACTGTTGATGTTTCACAGCGTTGCCCTCAATCCGGCAGCTGCCACACCTCTCGTACACACCACTGCCCCCCACCCCAACCCCTGCAGACTTAGCCTTACAATATTTTCTCATTCACTGCACGTTGCATGGTACCACGCATCTTAATCTGAAGAGACGGTTCCATTTCAGCTCGCTCCCGATAACCTTCCCATTCATCGCTCCCCGTGTACACCTTCACTGAAAAGAGGGAAGTGCCCAGAAATAGAAATGAAAGAAGATGATTTCAGTGGCTGAATCATAGATTTAGTGGGAACAACTTGAGAGAAGTAGAAAAAGGGAGAGAGGAATAAAGAGAAGGGAGCAAGTTGAGATGAGAACAAAAGGAAATGAGGAGACGTGCGGAGAGAAAAATAGCTACCGTGTTTGGCTCTGTGGTGTATTAACTTCCTCGGGTTTGGAGTATTAGAACTGAATCTTATTGCCGTCGCTGTCTGCCTGGTTAAAAATACGAGGAAGCAGTCTTTCAATATTTGCGGCGAGGTGAACAGAATGTTGCATCATGACAAATGGACTGGTTAAATACTCCACTCCCTCTATATCATCTTGTTTAAAAAGCAATCAGTCTGCTTAAAAGACAAACCCCAAGGGAGCATCCGGAATTTGAGAGACAAATGAGGTTCAAATCGGAAATGAAATAGTCTAGAGGAAAGTAATGAGTGGATCCCGCTTTTCTGATGAGCTTTATGCTGCTGACAAATTACTCGTAGACTTAATATAGAGTGCTGATAGACTGTGCAGTAGTAAGAAACCCTGTGGCGACTGAAGGCCTGTAGGGTCTTTTCAATTTCTCTGTTGTCTCCTGGAATGAAGACATAAGGGTGGCTAATAAAGAGTGGCCTTGATTGTCATTGCACCCTGTTTTTTTGTCGCCATGGAAACATTTCAGTCAGACTTTGTTGATGTCATGGCTGGTTGATTGTCTCGAGCAGACCTAAATAGGCCACAGAGACTATATTTGAGTATTACTGTTGTGATTGTACCCTCCTAATAGGTAACCTCAGCAGGATTTTTGGTCAAATGAAGGAACACTGTGTTTGTGTAAGAGTGAAAAATGGAAAAATAACAATAACAACAGCTACACACCTTTTCCCTACCAGTGGGGTGACAGAGCAGTGAGATGTGTGTGATTTTTGTCCTCAGGCTGCCAGAAATGTCAGCAACACACACCGGTGGTCACCAGCGGAGGTGGCAGGAGGGAGGAGGACAGAATGCTGATGAGAGAGCTGAAAGCAGTGAGCAAAGGCTTTGCATACATGCCCCCAGAGGCACATGTGTAAACAGACGGCTGAATGCACACACATGTCCGGACACAAGTAGTCATGGTGCAGGCTCAAAGGAGGTAAAATACACAGACATATGTCCATGCACAAATTCATACGGTAGCCTCAGTCTGACCTGTGAGGCTCCTGTAGCTGCGAACCGGCTGTCACTGAGCTGTTGTAGAGAGCAGCAGGGGCAGACAGAGCTTCAGAGGGAGCTGACCTTTTTTGGCTGCACCTCTGACCTTTGGTGAATAACCTGTTCTGCTCAGCTACATCTCCAGGGAATGTTTGCTCTCTCAAACCGCTCATATCCCTTGTTAGCCCGCTCAAAGAACACACTGTATTACTGATGCAGTAGATGGGCTGTATGGCTTATGAAGAATAGATACATCTAATAAAGAAGCTCCAAGAAACAAGAACCACTAGCACCAACTTAAACTCGAATAAACATCCAGGGGATACCTCAGACTGAATATTTTAACTTGTTAAACCCCACTGACCTGCCAGCAGGTTAGTCATTATAAAGTCATGCTCTGGGGCCAAACATTGTTCAAACTCCCAGAACATTTCTCTTAATATTCTAGTGGAGCTCACAAAGTTTCCAGAGATACTAAATATGTAGGCGTGTAAAGAATAACGGATATGAGTCAAATATTTGGCTACATCGATACACAACCACAGATTGGACTTAAATTCTGCATGAAATTCTGAAAAAAAAAAAGGGGCACACGCTCTAGCCCACCATGTCAAGCTATCCACAACATTCCCACACTAACTTCCGTGCACAAAATGTACAAATGTCATGAGCAGCTACTTAAGTTACTGAGTTACTTAAGTTACTGAGAAGAGCAGTCAACACAAGATGAGTGACGCTACTGTTAGCAGCTAGCCCTAGCAGGTAGCTAGCACTAATGCTATTTCTAACTGGCCCAAACTCCTCCCGGTTACTGAAGCCATGTGCTATTTTATTATTATTATTTTATAAGGACATGCTCCCATAGAGCTTACATATAAATAGCATATTCAGAAGAACGACACTGACCAAAGAACTTAGGTAAACAACTCATAATCAGCAGCATTTTAGTGAAAAATTCATCCTCCATGGGGACTGGCTAAAAAGTTAACCAGTATATCACTGCCCATGTTTACTGGGGTATTTCTGATTCAGTATTTGAATAGAAAATTATAGAAATAATTAATTCATGTAGTCACACTTTTATTGTTAAAAAATCATCTGGAATCTGTTTTGAACTGCAGTGTATCACATTGCTACAGATTGATCTGTATTGTTTTTGTATCGTATCGTAGACTGTGCATCTAGTGGATGTATCGAATCATCTGAGAGAGAGACATACACACACCTACAAATATGTCAGACTGAATTTTAGGGAAATTTATTGAGATGTATGAGCAGTATGTAAACATTTAATAAATTGTTTATAATACACTATATAGGAGTACTACTCCTCCTGTGAAGCATCCATAATTGGAGGCTGGTATATAAACGGGTAATGAAGGACATTATAATATAACACAGTCATAATAATATAAAATATTTGTTAGGGGAGATGTTATAATTGTTGAAAATACTGTACATTAATAAACACTTCACATGTCCTTATAAAGTATAAATGCTACTCTCACAGTATGGAATAAGATGTTTTTTCAAACTTTTAAGGGGAAAATAAATATAGAAAAGTGAATGTCAGGCTGTTAAAAGATACACATAATTTAATCTCCCAAAAAAAAAACAAGTTGTACGCCAGTCAAGAAAGGTGGTGAGTCAAGTACAGTAATATGTTCTAATTAGTGAGAGAGGGTTGTAATTTTGGGCTAAAACTCACTTACAACCCTCATTAGTGGAATCATAAGGTAGATAGACAAGAGCCAGTTTTCCAGTAGAAAAACCCGATACCAATTATGGTTTAGAGTTTTCTTCACCTTTCTCCTTTCTTTTAGCCACATTTTCAGCCTGGCTACCCAGGCTATCCAGGGAAATCACAAACAGTCCACAAATTCACACTTCATTCAATTGCAAAATGCTAAATGCCTGTTTTAATGGGCAAACATCCTCACATTCACACTCTTGGTACGTGAAAATGGTTCTAATCATGATCTCAGCTCAAAGTTGTTACTACTGTACTTTGTGAAGCTTGTAAAATCAATAATATCCCCTGATGAGCTTTACCTCTGCTCAAGGCCTCGCTACTAAAACTATCCTTTGAACTCGCGAGCTGAATAAATGAAAGCCCATTTTCCAGTGGCTTCACTACATCCCTGCATATCACAGTACGTGTGTTCATTATGTGTCCCACCTTCCTGCGTTCTTGTCAGCCACATTGCCCTGGCTATCGCTGCCTTGTTGAGCTGTCTGTGTACCTCTCACCTGTCTTTTTCTCACCTCACTCTATCTCCTTTGCTGGTAATAGATGCTGAGACCTATTGATTTTTATCCCGGCTACTTCTCACTGCGCATCTGGCTGTCTCTTTCACTTATGCTGTGAGCAGTGCAAAAGGCCTTTTCAGGTCAGTGAAGGAGGATCAATTACACTGCCTAGTGGATTTTAATTTACAAAATTTTAATTCATGAGGTACAGCTGACATTGAAGCTCTTCCGCGGCATCCAACCAAGGGGGTTTTCAAGGTTTTGTTGTGAGGTCTCATATAAGTGCCCCTGCTGAGATACTTCAAGGACTAGCTCCCTACTAAATGATAGGACAGTTTGGAAATAACAGACCATTTGTCCCTTAAGCACGTCATAAAAAGCCTCTGATGTTGTTTTCTCCCCATTAATCCAAAAGTAGTTTTAAATCACCACAAATTGACACCCTTGAGCAGAAAGGTCCTAGTTGCTCTTTAGAAAACGATGCCTCTCCCTCCTTCCTCACTGCATGTGGTAATGAGGGGAAATTGAGCAAAATGTGTTTTTAATTAAATACAATAAAGCAGCCATATTTCAAGCCTGAAATGCACTCGGAGATTAACTAAAGATGCAATCGAGAGTGGGCAAGTCAACAAAGTCACGACTAAAGCCCGAAACAAAGGGATCGGTATGCCCAGACATTAATCAGGCTGTCAAGGGGTGTCCAGATAATAATCAGAGACGATGCACATCATGCCAGTGTGTAGCATTTAATTACTTGACAGTCTCTGACTCTTGGACCCTGAGAGGCAAAGTGGATGAGAGCAGCACGAGAGCAGCCATCCCGCTGCCTGACACCTCTGGGCTATGCGTTTGAAAAGTATGATTTTTCTGGTGCGCTGCAGCTCAGTGATCATTACTCAGAATGGGAACAGATACTGTAGCCAGGGACTATTGACAAGGGTTATTTTTACTGTGCAGCTTGGCTTGAGGGAAAGGATAATGATTATAGCATAAAGGGTTTTCTTGTTGCCCCCTGCCCTGCACACGCAGCGGGTCAGAGGCTGTTTCTCCAGTTACTCAAAGAAACATTTGCACTACAATAGCCAATTAGGTCAACTGTAGACCTAAATGTAACTACAACTTAAATATTGGATTTGAATATATTCTTAAATAGTACAAAATACAATCTTCTTTACTGTAACACTTGTCCCTGGACAAAACACCTTTACTAACTGGAATTTTGTTATTATGCATACATAATAATAAATAATAAAATAATTTGCCCGTGTTCATGATGATGAAGCGCAACAACGTGGCTCACTGATGTGAGTTTTTAATAGTGTTTGGACAACAATGGAGTTTTATGGCAGAGGAATAAACTATATCAGGCTTTGGCTACACAGGCAAAACTTGCTAGTGGGGTCAATTGATTGTTGGTTTTGGTCTTTTCATGTGATTTGTTGACAATAAGAAATATACAGAGGATCACCAGACTTTTCCTTTAACAATATAAAATAAACACATAACCAACAAGCTTAATTCAACATGTGGTTCACCCATATTACAGCAGCGGAAAGTTTAATAACCATGACCAATATCATCAGTAATTTCTGGTACATTTTACACCAGTGGACACCCACAAGACCAAAGGCATAAAACATATCTCTTCCTCTCTGCTCTCTCTTTATATTCCATGAGGACACACAAGGACAAAAGCACACACCCACACACACATGTGTACCGTACTTGTTATCAGGATATGCTACAGCTGCTGGGAGGGTGAGTGATCTGTGTGCTTGTGTGTATCTGTGCTTTTTATCTCCATGTCTCTTGCTCAGGCAGTTGGCCATAGCAATTTTGCAGGAGTGAACAGTGACCTTTGACTCCATTACAGCTGATTGGATTGGTTCTCCCCCTGCAGCTGGCTGGCTGCCCGGCAC
This sequence comes from Maccullochella peelii, assembly GCA_002120245.1. Taxonomy (NCBI): domain Eukaryota; kingdom Metazoa; phylum Chordata; class Actinopteri; order Centrarchiformes; family Percichthyidae; genus Maccullochella; species Maccullochella peelii. Next base: position 132,840 of record LKNJ01000542.1, read on the forward strand.
TACAACTTGCACTGACACAGCTAGGGCCACACACCGCCTTCAGTCCCCACTTACTTACCCCCTCCCTCCACCTCTCCCTCTATCCATCCACCTCACCTGTCCTATCGTAGCTCCTTCCTGCTTCCATTCATCCATCTCTGCCGCCATCTTTTTACTCCCCAGCTACTCTTTCTTTCCTACATACAAATCATCCTGGATGCCTCTTTTCCTCTCTCTATGATACATCTCTCCTCTTCATCCATCCATCTCTATCTTTAACCCTCTCTTCCTTCCTTCCTGTATCATGTCATCCCTCAGTTCCTGCCTTCCTGTCTTCCACCCCTTATCCTTTTTTCAAACACACTATATGGCATTACAGCCACATGTGGTTGCTGAACAACTTATATTAAAACAATATGCTGCTGTAACATCCTTCTATGAAAGTTTTCCTCTTGCCTTTCTCCATGTCTCTCCTGCTCTTTCTCTTTCCTCCTTCCAATTATCACTCTTTTTCCCTATCCCCTCTCCTATCTCTTCCTTCCCTCCATTCGTTGTTCCTCCCTCCTGTTACCTCCATCATTCCATCCCTTCCTTTCCCTCTTTCCTCCCACTCTCTCTCTGTATCCCTCCCCTTTCCTGTTTTCATCTCTCTCTTTTTGTCTCAATTATCACCACAGAATCAGAATCAGAAAACAGAAAAAGTACCAGAGAGCCCAGCACTGATGCTGCCACCCACGGTGCCATCTTATATTTGTGTTGTATTTAACCTGCTCTCTCTCTCTCTTTCTCTCTCTCTGTTCCAGCTCATAGCCCAGAGCTTTGTTTCCTGGTTAAGGTCATTGTCAGCTTAGATTAACTGTAGCTCAGTAAATCCATCACCTGATCTCTGTCCATGTATTACAGCACACAAAAACAAACACAGACATGTTGCTCCCAACAGTCTATGTAGAAAACATTTCAGGCTAGCACATATCCTCATGTATTTTGAAATACACACACACATATGTATATATATACACATATATAATGGGTTTTGAAGGAGCATGTGTCCTCCAGTGTGACCATGGATTTGTAAAAAGATAATTACAAAACGTCAATGGCTCAGTGTTAAGGGTTGAATCACTTTTCTGATTTAAATCATTTGTTCAGTTCCGTTCAAAAATTTGTAGCCAATGACTTTCAGCTAGCGACCACATAAACTTTCAGAACATTGCAACGTTAAAGCGCTGCTTCTGCTGTCTTTAGTTCAGTCTTGGAGTCTCCGCCGAAGAGTACTCCGCCGATTTAACATTGCAGGACTCACTCAAAATTGATGCAGCAGAACCAGAGATATCGTCTTTTTAATTCCACGCGTTCTTCTTTCTTGTCAAAACCTGGCACCTACATTACCCACAATGCAACTCGACCGGCGACAGTTTGGTCAGAAATTCAGGTGTGTTATGTTAGTAGCCTCAAGCAGAGATGAGGAGTGGGCTACAGAGGTCTATGTACAGTCTCTAAGTAATAACTTTTTTCACATATGCAGTAGTACACCCCAAGACCTGTAAACAGACGTTGATGAGTTAAATTGTTGGAGTTGTCTTCATGATGGCCATATTTGGTAGCCTTTCTTCCAGACGTCCAGGATTCAAATGCAATTGGTCTGGAGTGTTGCTTATTGCCGACTATTTCCCCCAATTAGGGAATTCATTAACCATCAGAGCTGTGTAGGCAAGATTAAAATGTGGACATCATCTTCCTGTGCCAAAGCCAGAATAACAGCTATATCCATTTAAAAAATGACAGAGAAATTGCTGCAAAAATGGCAACAAGCCAGGATCAGATCGACACAGCTGTCTTAAATTGGGGAATTACTTTGATCATTGTGAAAAAAACTGCTCTTAGGAACTGCTTCCGTAGCATCCATGTTCCACTGAAAATGACTACTTTACTCACTGCTGATTGTCTAGGGGAAACCTAATCAAAATCAGTCAGAAATTGGCTAATATGAACATCAGGATGCTTGAATGAAGTGAAACAAAATGGCAATTTAGTCTGAGTATCAGGCTACAGATTTGGACAGTTAAGTTCTGCACAGCTGGCTACCATTAGTGGTTAGGGCAAGAAAGAACCTGGTGCGTAGTAGCCTACTGTTAGTGGTGCAATAACACACACCCTTCTAAGCTAGGAGAGTAAGAAAGTTCTTGATTTTCAAGGCTGTTCATCACTTATTAATACTGCTGGTGCTACTGGCAGAAGCTACTCAGTTAATGTAGAGTTCACCTGTTTTTGTCAAAGTACTCTCCTACATCTACAAATACCACACCACCAAATAAGGGTCGAGCTCACTTCACCTTCAGTAATGTCAGGAATGTGGATTTTTCTCCAAAGTAAGCATGAAAAGAAAAATGGAAATCTCCTACCTTTAGAAATGGTCAGTGTATACAGTCTCTTAAATAAAAAGAGGAAGCTCTGTCATTATCGTGTGGAATGCATTTAAAATTTTCAACCACCTGGTGACCTCCAGTGGCAAAATTCTGACGGCAGCATGTGTGATTGAAAACGTACCTGTGCCAGTGTTTACTTACATTATTATACACTGTTTGCTCTGCGGTTGTACTGTTTTTAGTGTGGAGTGTACAGTGCAATAAGGCTGAATAGAACTTAATGTATGTATGTGTTAATGATGCTGTAACAGGTAACCAGACATTGAGGCTGTGAAATTGCTTTGTGCTTCTTTATGTCCTTAAACCATGTTTTTGATGGATTATTCAACAGTGAATTCAAGTAAAGTATTTAAAATCTGTGTGGTTGTATGAAAAATGCTTCTGTATGTTATGTAGTGTGGCGGACCCAAATGCAGACACTGGCTCAGTATGACTGAAACACACAGAATGATGGTATGGAAAGGAATGGCAGGAATCCAACTGGTGTCGCTGGCACTGGAGAGACGAGGAAGCTGGTGTGATGAGAGCAACCGCAGGTGGAGGGTGAGTAGAGGATGGGACACCGGTGAGCGAGTAAGCAGGTAGGTGAAGAGACTTGATCCACAGACACTGGGAGGGAGGGAAGACAGGAATTACCAATAGTCGTTTTCACACAAGAAAAGTATACATTAGAACAGCTACTGTGGTGGCCTGAAGCGTTAACCACCACAGTAGCTGAGACAACAGCCTGGCGAAGAGTGGGTGAAGAACCGGGGTAGATATACTACAGACTGATCTGTGTGCGTAAACACAGTTGCCGTAAGGTGCATCAGGGAGGCCGTGTCCACGTCACACACAGACACAAAAACAAACAAGGGATCACAGGAGATGTAAGGGAGGGGAAACATAAGGGGAAAACACTAGAGATACGGCAGTGACCGTAACACTGTATGTGCGTGTCGGGATCTATTATCCAACAGCGAATTCAAATAAAGCTTTTCAAAATAGGCCTATACATGCATGCATGTGTGTCCCTGCATTAATGTGTGTGTGTGTTATTTATATGCTGCCCAAGAATCAGCCTTGAGTTCATCAATCGTGGACCGTGTCCACAAGGGCACCGTTAATGAACCGGGAACTTTGCTGCTATTACTGAAATTAAAAACGCAGCGTGATTTACATGGTAATGGAAGTGTTAGCTGGTCTTTGACACAGTTCCAAATGGACAGAAAACAAATATCAATTATCTCCTTTAATCGTTTGATGTGTTTCATATTCATAAGGAATTGGGATGGGGTGGGAAGGACGCTTGTCCACTTCAGCCCGATAAACCTTCTGTTGAAAGTAAATTGCAATAATAATGAAGCATTAATGGACAAATCATTGCATTTCCTGATAACTGTCTAGTGATGATAGTTTTTGTTTTGTGTGTTTACATGCAGTTTAAAGAGTACTCCTATAACATTGTCGAACTCAATAAAGAGTTGTATTTTTAGATAAAAACAGACTTGGAGTGGAGTTCCCCTTTGCTGAGAGAAACCAGGTTTGGTAGGTAGTTGGAGAACGGGTTGACGTGCACTGTATAACCTGGTTATTGTACATGTAAATCCACTTATGCATGCAGCAGGTCAGTATTCCGTTTCTGTTACAGAAACCAGGATTGACTTCATAGACATAGCAAGTATGGAACACTGGCCTGCCAACATGTACCAGGCAAAAACAGAAAACATTTCACAAAACATGCGATTCGTATAATAAAATCCTTAATATAATTGTTCTGTGTGTCCATAAGGTCCAGGTGGCTGGGGTATGGATATGGCAGGGGGTTGGGGATGGAAACAAATGCTCTTTTTTTTCTTTTTGCTTTGGTTGATTGTCAATTTTGTGCTGATGAATGCATGAACATTTGTGATTATATTCATATACTTTATTTGTGATCTACCAACTTGTAATCACACCCCTATGTAATTATGTTTAAATGCCAATACAAAATTGAAATAGAAAAAAAAAAAAGAAACCAGGATTCTTGTTTACAAGATGTTTAAGAAATCAGCTTACTGGAGAAAGTTGTAACCCGGTCTCTTAAGCGCATGTAAACATACTGACTGAGAGAGATGTGGGTTTTTTAACAAGACAGTAGCTGAATCCAAATCAGATCATCACAGTAAAAGGAGGTGGTTTTCTGAGTGAATTGGAGACTCTTATAAAGCAGAGAATCAAAAGGAAAATCCCATTAGCCTTGAAAATGTCTGTACAATGTGTGGGGGTGTCCAACTGTTTTTAGTTTGTTTAACTATTCCCAAAAACCCTGTACCCCCTTAAGAGCCATGAGAAAAAAAATGTGTATGCCCACATGTTTCTAAAAGAGCCTTTGTGTTTTTTTTTCTCTGTTGTGCAGAGTGTGTGTGGAGGTTATCTCCAGCTTCTTTTGAGTTTGCCCTAGAGTCTTTGACAAAAACCCTGACTGGGCTTTGATCACTTTCCTCTCTCTCCTCTCCTCACCCTGCTCTCCGCCATCCTCTCTTTCTTTTGTTTTTCTCTCTGACTTTCTCCTGATCCCACATTCCTCTCTGTGTCTCCATCTCACCCTGCCTCCTTTTTCTTTCTCCCACCCCATTTCATCTCTATCAGCATCTTCCTTTTTGCTTCCTCACTTTTCTTTGTCTAGAGAGAGAGAGAGAGAGAGAGAGAGAGAGAGAGAGAGAGAGAGAGAGAGAGACATCCATCTAGAAATCAAAAGTGCGGGGCGTTGCGTCTCCACATGAATTCCTACACACCTTGGAATTGCTGTCAGCGAGCCCTCCGACAACTCACTTAATTGCCTGCCATCCAATTTATGGTGAGATTGGGGAGGTGATGAGAGTCTGAGCAACAGAAAAAAAAAAGAGAAAAGAGAGATGACAAACGGAGTAAAGAGGGCAGGGGAGGTGGAGAACCAAGCCCAAAAGGATGTGGTTGCTAAGCACTGAAAAGAAGAGCTGTGAGTCCATTCTGTTCTGGTGCAGATGAACAGAAATAGTGAATAATATCTGAAACATAAACAGAAGATTTTCATGGCATAAATCACAGCTATTGGATTTTCCCCACACTCAGATAGGAGAATCTCAGAATGGACCTGCAATTAGACCCATTAGTGACTTGAGGTAATGATTCCAGGTGGGAGGATTGCACTGAAGCTGCCATTGTTCGCACTGACGTTCTGCTACAGTGTAATTGTTATAAGTGCTGCCATTAACGCTCCATTGAGGGATATACTGTATACTGTGTGTTCAGGGACTTTGTTGTTGCTTCAACACCTACAGGTAATGCTATGTACAAGAATTAGACGAATTAGACCTGATGTCTGCACTGGTGTTTGACTGTCAGGTCTTATATAATATCTGCAGGTAATTCTGACAACAAGGCTTAAAATACCACAGGCCAGAGAGCAGGATGCAGAGAGAAAGAGAGGGAGACCTTTGTACTGGTGCTGTAGTGTGTCAGAGCTCTGCCAGAAAGGAAGAAGAAGATAAATAAACACCAACAGTGATCACCAGCCAGTGCTGAACTCATACACCAATCCACCCAGGGGATGTAGCCCCACAGAAACACATGTACAGCCAAAGTACAGGCAAAGTGAGGAAAATAGTAAAAAGAAAAAAGAAGGCTGCTGTGTAGTCACGTACTCCCAGCTTTTACCGTAGGCTCCCACTGAAGCCACGTAATTTCCAGGTAAATGGTGAAACAAATCAAAACGCATCCTTTGTTGTTTGGTCCTTTTATTCTCTGCCTGTCAAAGCCGAGTTTGACTTTTACAGATTTTGCCTTCCTCTGATGTCAGTAGTCTTGAGAAGGGATAACTTTGCAATGCTAACAAGCACAGAGACAGGCTGCTAGCAGCAACTGTTAGAAAACAGTAACAAAACCCAGATCCAGATGCACCTGTGAAGGAACTTGTAATCAGTAATTATAAGCTCCTGTTTGCCTCATCACTTAGATACTGTACCTACACGCATACTGCAAGTATGAGAGAATTATTATTTAATTTAAATTAGATTCATATTAGAGACAGGCCTCTTATTATTATGTATTGGGTCGTGGGGCAAAAAAACACAAATCCTAAAAACACTAGTGGTAACCCGATTTCCTTGATATTTGTTTTACATTTATTACTAGACTATAATATCCTATAACATAATATAAAACAGCCTACGCCCTGCACCCTTCAATGTATTTTTATGTATGCTGGTACCCTTGAATATCTGACAGCTCGCTATACTCTTACAAACTGCCATGAAGTCACATTTTAGGAAGAAAAGGATATTAATCAATGCAAGAAACTCCGCTTCTTGATTTAGTTTAGTGTAATTAATCAATGGAGACTTTGTTTTTTCTTCTTACAAAAGATTTGCACTGTACGCTGTAAGGAAAGCTAACATGATGGAAATACACTTAAAACTAAAAAAGAAACGATTAAACATCTACTGTAAATAACAGTGAGATGTTAATTATGTTGTTTTTCTACTTTATCACTGTGGGCCTATATCCAGAGCTGCTATATATGCTAATTACACCTCATGTTTCTCATACTTTAAGAACGTGCTTGTACATACATTCATACCCAACCCCCACCGATGCTTAAACACAATGACCATGAGATGATCTGAACATATAGACGATTGCCTCGTGAGATAGCTCTATTGTGCTGGAGAAATTAGTGTTGTGAGCCGTTGTAGTATTGGCAATTTTATCTCCCTATGTCATTGTTGTGAATACTAATTCGAGACTTTAGAGTAAACACATATGTTACCACAGTCAACCTGACGGCACACACATGAGGCCAGACACAGTTCCGCATGTATACATACATGTACATGTACAGTTTAGTCTCTATGCACACATTAGAGACATATAAACAAATACACCCTAATTGGCAACAAACATACACACCCACACACAAAACACACTGCAGTGAACCTTTCTTATAATGCAAGTTCATCACCAGAGTCACGCTGAGGCAGAGCAGAGGGAGAAAAAAACAACAACCACAGCTAGACCTAAATAAACCGAGTGTTGTCCCTGAAGATGAAGCGGCCAATCCCTGCAGTCTCCCAAAATGAGCCTCCCCTCTGGGCACTGGCTTCAGCTTTGATGAATATTCATGAGTACATCGCCTGTGTGTGTGTGTGTGTGTGTGTGTGTGTGTGTGTGTGTGTGTGTGTGTNGGGGGGGGGGGGGGTTGTGCTACTGTATCAGATGGCATCAGGATGTGGAGATGGTTGGATGCAAGATTGTGGATGTGTCCAGGAAAAAAAAAGCTGGTAAGGAAAGAGGTGTCAATATCATGTTGGTGTACATTATAAGTAGCAGATGTTTAAAGTTGCACAGGGCAAGATTACTTTCTGCCTTTGTTTGACATTTGACAGTAGTGAGGCAAAGGGAATGTAGCAAAAGGATAAAGACGTGCAATGAATGTTCCTTGACGGACTCATATAGGGGACTTTGCAAGTTAAATGGTTTGTATCCTAAAGGCAGCACACACAATGGTCCACACACCTGCACTGTCAAGGTGCTGCATAAAGAAACACCATTTGGCAATTTGCCATTTTATTGCATTCGCTCCCTCAATTTGGCCTTGACAACTTTGCAAACTTACAGCATATCCGGTGTGGTTTGTAATAATTCAGAAAATAGTGAGAAATGCCGTCACAGAGCCCGGCATCGTCATCGTCACCGTCCCACTGTTTTGGTGACGTAACTCAGCCGTGTTCTGAAAAGACACTGTAACAGCAGGTGTATCCCCTTTGTGGATAATTTTACTTCATTCCTGAACTGACCCGAACCATAATGGCTCTCGTCTTCTATCCTGGAACATTGAACTGGCCCTGCTCTCACGCAAAGACTCATCACATTGCGCTTCATCCTACTGAGAAACAGCATGCTTGGTACTGACAAACTCCAAACTATCTCCATCACAGTAGGCTATACTCTTGGTAATGTATCCAGTACAAACACATATACAGACTTTGAGCTGTCCCACCACTATTTAGTGAAAGGGGTATTTTAACTAAGGGTGCCAGGCCTGCTCAAACTGCTAGCTCCCTATCTACTAAGACCTATACCCTAGATAAAGCCCCCCCTCCTTACTTTACCTAATCCTGCTGTTGCAGCAATTCCAGTTATTATTACCCCAAGGATATTATTTTCAAAATGCAAAACAAAAAAAGCTGTTAATGTTACAAATTTAATTACAGTCCCTCTGCGGCCCTTTAACATAAAATCAACCATCCCGGCCACACACCACCAGGCTCCATTATTTAAGCTGTGCCTTTTTAATGTGAGATCACTTACTTTTTTCTAAATGACTTTATCACTTCCAGAGATCTTGATTTTATGTTTTTAACTGAGACATGGTTGAAGCCAAAAGATTACAGCCAGCTTGCTGAACTATGTCCTCTGGAATATGAAAAGTTTAGTTTGCCTAGACCCAGTGGCCATGGTGATATGCTGCTGTATATAAAAAGTGCTATAAATGTATTCAGCTATCTGTCAATAATTTTATAAGCTTTGAGGTACTTATTTTCAATTGTGCAGCGCAGACCCTGTCCTCTGTGCTGTTATTTACCGTCCTCCCAAGCCCAATCCTTTTTTCTTGTCTGAATTCTCTGAATTTCTATCCTCCGTCATACTGAGCCACGACAGGATTGTCATTACTGGTGATTTTAACATACATTTTAATAATCCCACAAATGGTAACTCCTTGACACTGGAATTCAAAACATTACTTGAGAATCTGGACTTCACCCAGCATGTCACCGAGCCAACCCACAGTGTTCGGAATACACTTGATCTAGTGATGTCAAAAGGTCTATACGTTGCTAATGTTTCTGTGATTGACTTCACGTTCTCTGATGACTTCTGTGTATTTTTCCATGCCTTTTTACTGGTACCCACAAGCACAAAAGAAATTACTGTTTGCAAAAGGTATAAACAGCTCAGTAACCGAAATGGTAGATTTTCACAATAGCAACCTGACTAATATTATAAATATAGTTGCACCACCCAGATCATTCGCTAAAATATCACCGTGGATGACAGATTCTGTTCATGAGCGAAAGACATCTTGTCAAGCAGCGGAGAGAAAGTGGAGGAAAACTGGTCTAGAAGTCCATCTTAATGGAGCTCAGCTTTCTTTCATTTAAGAAATATTGCAAAGGTACAGCCGTTCCTATCCCAACAAGATGCCGAAAAACTTGTTCATGCATTTATCTCAAGTAGATTAGACTAGTGTAATTCTCTCTTTACCGGTCTTCCAAAACAATCAATTGATAAACTACAGTTAATTCAGAACTCTGATGCTAGACTTTTAACTAGAACAAGAAAGAGAGAGCATATCACCCCAGTTTTAGCGTACTGACTCCCAGTGTCTTTTAGGATTGATTTCTTTTACTTGTTTACAAGGCTCTTAATGGTTTGGGACCGGCCTACATTACTAACTCTTTGTCGTTTTATAATCCTTCATGGTCTCTTAGATCCTCTGCTGCTGGTTTTTTAAATATAAACTCTCACGAATAAGAAAATTGGCAGCTCAGCTATGCCCCAAAACTATGGAACTCCCTATAAGAGATGCAAGCTCTGTTAACATTTTTAAACGACAATTGAAAACTTATTCATTCCGCATTGCTTTTAACTAATTGTCACTCTTCCCTTCCCGTCTTTAGTTATATCTCTGTTTTATCTTGACATATTTTATTGGTCGTATGCCTTTCTTTATTTTAGTGCTATCTTTTAAATATTACATTGTCCTTGGCATACCAGTTGTTGTGATTAGCTGCTTCTTGTATTTGTGCACTTCTATTGTAAAGCACTTTGAGCTACACCGCCTGTATGGTAAGTTGCTATATAAATGAAGTGTCTTATTATTATTATTATTATGTTTTGGAAACATATTACAATATTCATCATTAGTGGCTCTCAGCCGCTCTGCAGCCTGGAGGGTGCGTGAGAATCCTCCTTCTTTAGCAGGTGTGATCATGGAGAGACTGTAAGCTGTAGCAGGCTAGGCTGCAGGCTAACTGTGTTGACAAGGAGAAAGTCACAGTCAATGAGGCCCTTTCTGGGATGTGGAGACACCTCGCTGCACTCTGGGATGAGCTTGGAGGACTCAGGGCAAACCAGATGACATCAGATTGTCTTGGCAAATCTCCACCATCGGCCCAAAATAAATTCTGGACACTTTTCTTTATTTAAACTGGCCTTAGGAAGTGAGTGCTACATTACCACCTCTACTACAAGAAGTGAAATGTGTGGTTTACCTAAGAATTACAATCATTAAACTTTAGACTTGGTGTAAAAATTGGAGTGCTAAGATTTAAATGTATCCTAGTTTAAAGATTTATATCTGTATATTGTACACATATCTTTTTTGTGGTTGCCTCCATAACATGCTTACCAAGTTAAGTTCAATGTTAACCCAACTTTGTTTTTACTTCCACAACAGTGGAAGAAATGGAGCAGGAGAGAGGAGAATGAGAGGATGAGTGGAGGCAGCTGGAGGGATGGAAAGAAAGGAAGATGGATGAGGGAGAGGGATCAATGGAGGAGGTAGAGTTTGAACAGCAATAGACATAAGGATTATGGTGGATCAAATAATATTGTTCTAGGCAACACAAAGAATCAGACCACTGAGACAAAGACAGAGACAAGTTTCCATTATTGATTCAGCAGAGCATCTATTAAATCACGGCAGAAGGAGGGCATTGTAAAAATACATTTTATTGTTAATAGTTAAAGCATGTGTGTGTGTGTATTTTGGCAGGGGAACAGGTGGGATGTAACTTCAGAGGTTTGAATGCAGATGCTACCAGCTGCAACGCAGGGATAGATGCCTGTATCCCCGGAAACCACCGGAGAGAGAAAGAGCTTTAACGGATGGAGGGATAAAATAGTAATGGCACTGAAACAGAGACAGGTCCACGCTGCCAATATCAGCTTGTAGTCCTGCGGAGGGAAACAGAAAACCAAACTGGCATAGCTGCCAACACCGCCTCACGTCCCATGACTCTACAGCACCTTAGCTTTGTAATCAACTTGGAAAGGTTGTTCGATTTGTTTAGTCAATGCTTTAATTAAGTGTATAGTTAAGAAATGTGAATTTGTAACATGTACACTTTCACATGTTTATCACATGGTGGTCAGTTACCACTTCACATATAATAAATTCACATGATACAGGCACATGTGAAACAGAAGACATCACATGCTTTTTTAACATGTGAAATATAATAATTAATATATGTTCATTCATATAAGTCTAATATTTCACATGTGAAAACATGATTTTTACATTTTTAATACAGTATTATAATGAAAATTAGCTTGTTACAGTTAATGGGGAAATTCTTTTTAATTAATTCTCCATCTGTAATTAAACATGCTACACCTTAGTTATAATGGAAGTGCTTGACCTCCAGAGGACCCATCTGAATAAATAAAGGTTACAGTCGTTGAATAAAAACTAACAAGATTAAAGACTCCCACTGGAAATTCCTCTTTGTTCTTGTAACCTGATGTCAGCGATATAAAACACAAAAGAGCCTGTCTGGTATATATTTTTTATTTTTCATGGAGAGACAGTCAAGATGTCAAGGCAGTACACAGTGGTGCAGCTAACGAAGAACTATGATCTTCTGCCTGTGGCTGTGCGAGACGGATCTGAGGTCGAGGTGATATTGTCATAGCACTGACTTCTTAGTTTGATTACTAGCGGCCTGACTGACGGCGGAGTGTATTGACTGAGAATGTGAATGGGCTATCTTAGATATTTATGACCGCCCTTCGCTCATGCATTCCTGATGCTGTGGGAAAGGCCAGAGACAGATTGAGATTGCTCAGTGAATTGTCTAGAGTTTATGTGAATATATTTCTGAGAGTAAATATGTGTATTACATTTCTGTGTGTACAGGCAAGAACAAATACTGTATGTATGGGCAATTTATTTCTGTATGGACGAGGGAAGGGTCATGGCTCATGTTCAGTTAGTTTGTGTGTATATCTATATATCTATATACTGCTAACCTGCCTTGAAAAATACGTTTTGGAGGAAACATAATTGGTGTCTAGACTAAGTTCACTGGTAATCAATTTTTCCACTCCAGAAAGTGTGATATTTTTTCAAGTGGTATGGAGGATGGAGCACAAGGTTTTGACGGCAGAAACATGAATCCACATTCTGCATCCCACATTATATATTGTGCTTCAGGTCAGCGTAGACTTTTTCAATATTTAACCCAGACCGCAATCTTTCCCCAGTCTTAACTTAGTACTTTGATTTGCCTAAACAGAACCAGAAAAAAACATTAATCATGCTTGTTACCTGAAGCAGAAATTGCAGTGAACAAGAGCTGAAACAATGAATCGATTAGTTGATCAACAGAATATTAATCCGCAACCATTTTGATAAATGATTAATCATCTAAGTAATGATCACAAAAAGCTTTGTTTATATAGGACATTTTACACCTGAGGGAAAACACAATGCGCTTTACATTAAAATTAAGAAGAAAAGGAAGAGAAAGAACAAGAAGAGGGAAGAGCAAGAAGAAGGAGAGAAAGTAATAATAATGATAACAATACTAACAGTAATAATAATAATAGTAATAATGATAATAGCTATTCACAAGAATACAGGAAGACTCCTATATAGATTATTCAATTACAAAGGATGTATTGCACATTTTTGAAAGGCAACCAAAAAAATAAATGTTAAAAAAATGTCAACATCCCAGTTTCTCAAATGTTGCTGCTTTTCTCTTTTTTGTACCATTATAAACTGAATATATTCAGGTTTTGGACCATTGGCGGGACAAAACAAGCAAACCGAGGACCTAATATTGAATTTGAATTGAATTTGACACTATTTTCTGACATGTTAAAAACGAATCCAAAAAAATATTCCACAGATTAATTGACAATGAAAATAATCTGTAGTTGCAGCCCTACAGTGAACAATATGTTCAGTTCAGTCAGGACACACACACACATTAAGTTTTATAACCATTTATCTCTTTATGATGTGTATTAGAATTTGGAGGTGTATGATTCTGCTCATGTGATGCTCTGGAAACATCACAAACATCACAAACATCACATTCACTGTGCGTGAACAGTATAAGTACTATGTAAAAAACATAATACAACAACATTGTGATTCCAATAAAACATATTTGTTATTGCAAATTAGTTGTATATCAATGTCATTTTGAGGAGACAGTGTTGTTTTGGGGGCTTTGTGTGTATATTGATTAGTCATGTGTACAGGGGGTAGAAGGTTTGTCCTGGGGAATAATTCTTGTGTCATGTGCGTGTGCGTTGGGGCTGATATGTGTAAATTGGATAATAGATGTATGTCCGAACGAGGGACCCCAGTTTGTGCTACGTTCACTTTTACGAGCTGCTGCCATTAATAACTCATTGGCATGTTTCAAATAGCTTTAGAAAACAGAGGAGGGAAACACGCTCCCCTGTTATTTTGTCAGTGTCAGTTGTCCGGTGTAGTGACAAGGATAGGGTGGGTGGGTTGAGGAGAAGGAGGCGGGTGGGTGGTTGGACCTTGAATCCAAGCTCGAGAAATGGGCTAGAAAGGCAGGTGAAAATAAACAGTGGGTCTGAAGAATCAATTCAGCGTGCCTGTCAGAGGACTGTCAAACTCCCCTCCATGATGGACAGTCTGGATGTTCACAGTCTATTTGCCGGCAGGCTGCGGAGCGGCGAGTAAGTGAACCGTGCCGGGCCGAGCACAGACAATATGAAGAGGGAGTGCAGAGCAATATCTGCTGTTGCCATGCTAGATCAGCATAAACGTCAAGGCCACTCTGGCGTGGCCTGAGGGGTCTTCTGGGGAGAGCTATATGTGTGCCTGTGCCTGCCTGTGGGTGTCTGTGTGTGCTTAGGGTGTCAGTGTGTGTGTGTGTTTGCAGCGTGATACAGATCTATCAATGTGTGGTTGTAAGTGTAAACTGTTAACATAAATCAAGCTCAATCCATTTACTTATGGTTTGATTTGTTTTCACAATGCATATACTGTATACACCCCCATGAACAGCTGAGATTAATCCACTAAAAATTTAAGACAGTGACACTTTAGTAAGTAATTAACAGTCGGTTTCGGTTCTCAAAATTAGGCAGACCAACCCAAACAATATCATATGTAATTATTCGTAATTATCACCCATGTGGTAGCCATGCTGTGCCACCCACAATAACACGGGGTTTTTTTTAAACTGCAGTTTCATAATGGAGTTCGTCCAAGAGCTGGTGCCAGACAGACAATATCATTCCTCATGTTCTGTATTCCAATTTTATCCCTTGAGCTTGACTTGTCCTTATTGCTCAGTGGTGAGTGGGTTTCAGTTTAAACAGATTACTAGTTACCTTGTTAAAGATGAAACCTTCGACATCAGCCTCTTGCTGAAGGTTGGTAATGTATGTGAAATCAATTACTTGTAATTTACTTCAAAAATTAAAAACTTTACAACTGCCAATTTATCTACAACCATTATCAATAATTTTTATAATGATAGTACCTGGTGGTATCTATTAATGTAATTATTATTTTGGTTGAAAACATCTGCATACATGAAATAACTTTTGATCACAATTTCCTTGCTACCCTGAGCTTCATCACTGACAGCCGCTTCTCTTAACACACAAAACACTGACATGAAGACTAAAAAAAAAAGGCTTTTCCTACATGATGATGAAATCTGGAGTCACAATGAAAAACCCTCTGTCCTAAAACATTATGAATCTGTAAATCACTCTCTCCTGCAAATAGACCTGTGTTTCCTGGGCAATGACGTCATTCCTCACCACAGGATATTGGGGAACGAGGACAACACACTCCTTCGCAGAGATGAATTTGTTTTAAATTTAAATCCCCAACTTGTAAATCTTCACATCACCGGACAACTCAAGATGGTTGTATGGTTGTAAAGTTGGTTGTTTGAGGGTTAAAAACTGTGCATTCCAAATAAAGCTCCGTATCCATTATTTTTAATTTGTGTAAAAAATAATAATAAAACAAAAAAAAATGGTCAAAAAACAATCCTGACATGTGGCATCTATTTTTGTTCTGCTCTGTATTGTCAGATATATCTGAGCTTTCAATGAGATATTTTTGCAAAGAAGTTAAACTCTAATCAACTTTTCACAGAGTGCTGTGTAGTCCTTTTGCTTAAGCTGCACAAGTCTTTGCCTTCAGGCAAGAAGAACCACACTGTCAACAATCTAGGTACCAATTGATTAATGCTACCAGTGTTTGGCAATCAGATTACTGATCTGATCACACATAATCCATAGCCCCCGAGCCCTGCTACAGAGGTATATATTCAAACTGCCATCAACTCAGGCTTATACACATCCTACATTCTACCAAAAAAAACAAATGTTTGTGTGTCATTTATTAAGAAAAGTACCAGCCCTATTTTCATAATAATGCTACAAAGGCTGATGCTGGATTTTTGAGGCTGATACTAAAAAAAGAAATCTGATATGTGATGTCACTAATATTGAGTGGGACATTAACAATTAAACAATAAATTACATTACCTAAAACATATTTTTGGCATTTCTGTACAGCGATTTCTTATATTTATATAATAATAATAATAATTATTGACTACTATTCACTATTTATAGTGATACCATATATCTTTGACAAACTCAAATTAGCCAATAAAAGTTGTTTGGGGTTAAAGTTGTCCTGTGGAATTTCCTTGTAAACAAATTGCTGTTTTCATTCAGCATGAGACACTAACAAAACACTGCTCAATAGCGCTACTAGTGGTCAAAAAACACCACAGACTAGCTTTAAGTTTTGGTTAAATAATTTGGTCAAATTATCTTAGCAAGGGTGTAACTTTCTTTCATGTAAAAAAAATACACAGTCTACAATTGTACATCCAGTGACAGGAAAATGCATTTGTTTATTATTTTGCAAGAACACTATTTTGCAGTAAGGTGGAGAGGTGAGGTTGTTAGTAGGCTGGCTGGGTGACAAGATGGTTTGTAATCAGAGGACAGTTGCAATCCAAAAATGTACAGCTGTATGCAGCACGACACAACTTATGCTGTTTGGGAGCAGAATAAAAAAAGACGAGGCTGATTGTCCTTTCCGACCTCTATAGTCCCTCCTCCCTGTTTGTATCATGCGGCTGTCTGTGCTGGAGCGTTCATGCTCCATTGCTCTGGTCTGAGCGCTCGGCTTGCCTTGGGATGTCTGGGTCCTGCAGCACAAGACAGTAAATCCTCCCGAGTCCTGATGGCTATTGATTAGGTATTCACATCCCGCCTCCTGCCCAGGAGAAAACAGCTCTGGCCTCCACTCTTTCTCCCTCATCATCCCCCTCTCCCTATTCACAGTTGCACTTCTACCAGCAGGCCCTCACACAGATATGACAGCTTTTTTTCTCAGCATATCTTCAGCACAGCAAACAATCTGGCAGCCACCAACGCCACCTCCCTTTTACTTCCTCTCGTCTGTCATTTTCTCTTTGTCACTCTGCCTCATTTCATCCCTCTCTCCTTTCTCTAACCACTCTCATCCGGTCTCTCTGGGATGTAACGAGCGCTGTGGCTGTAATTACCACCCGCTGAGGGAGTGTGGCAGCATGCTCTGGTTGCATGTCATCCCTGATCATGATTATGTATGCAGAGGAGCCTGCAAATATGAATCAAGTGTTTCCCCTTTGTGGAAGGCCTAAACTTAGTTGACCAGGCGTTCACCTTAACCACTTCGTGACACCGCGCAGAGTGAGCGGCGCCGTTGAACCCCGAAGACGTAAACAAACAAACAGGCAACCCTCAGTGGAGTCCGAGGGTAGCTGTAGTAACACATATAAACGCACGAAATACCACAGACAACAAAGAATCAGCTCGACATGATAAGTGCATTTCTCTCCAATGAAAGAAAGAATAGTGCTTAGTCCTCATTCTGCCCTGAAACTCACTTCCTCAAACACTAAAGCAGTGTCAAAACATGGCAGTAAAGGTAATTTGGTGGAAAAAAAAATTGCAGCTTAGCTATTTATAGCTGGGATGTGAGTAAACAGTACACAAGCGCAAGTTACAATCAAAACTTGAATACATCATTTTTATTTGCTCAGTATATCTCCATGCTGCAGTTTACTGTACAACCCCACAGCTTTTACCTAAAAATATGAGCGTAATATATTTTCCAGGTGAAACTCGGTTTTTTTTTTTTTTTTTTTTTTTTTTTTTACTGCATTGACTCAATCTCAGCAGGGTTTTGTGTTTGTGTGCGAGTGTGAGGGGTGTTTGTGTGGTGTTTGTGATTGTGTGAGTTTGTGTGTGTGTGAGAGGAGACAAGGTGTGCATTCATGATTTTGTGTGGGTGAACGTGAGCAGAACTGTGCGTGTGCATTGTGTGTGTGTGTGTCTGTGGGTGTGTGACAGAGGGAAAGATAGAAAGAGAAAGGTTGTTTATTTATGATTTTCTGTGTGAAAGTGGGGTTGAGTGCATGTGGGTGTCAGCGTGTGACTCTCTGTGCGTATTTGCATGTGTGTGTGTGTGTGTGTGAGAGAAATAGACGTGCTTTCAAGATTTTCTTTAGGGATTGTCACTGTGGATGTCAGAGAGTGTGTGCATGCGTGACAGGAAGGGGATTACTGTACGTGTGTGTGGGTGTACGTTTTTCTGTCTGTGTGTGTGATTGTGAGAGAGAAAGAGAGGTATGCATTCTAGTTTTGTAAGTGGGTGTGTGTTTACTTGAGAGACGCATGAAGATATGTGTGTTTTCAGGATTTGCTGATTGTATGTTTGTGTGTGCACGCGTGCCCACGTGTGTGTTTGTGTGTGCATGCGACAAAGGATCCATAAACTGCCAATCCCTGAGCTGGAGGGCTGCCTCTGCTAACCCGCTCTTAGGTGATTTAGGAAGCTATTGATTTCATAGTCCTGCTTTGTTTTTCCGCTTTCTCATAAATAGCAGATCAAACTCGCTATCGCCCCTGTTTGTTTTGTTCTCTTTCTCTTTTTCCTGCAGGCTATTTACTCTGACATTTCCACCACTATCCTTGTTACATGGTGCAGGAAAATCATTTTCATTTTTCTGCACCTCTGCAGACCATCAGAGACAATACCAGTGATGATGAAGATGATGAAGAGCCCAAGGACAATGAAATACCGGGGATGAAAAGCTTTTTATGAGCACACAGTGATCATAGTCATGATTACGCTAATAGAAATAGTAACAATGATGCTGACCGTGTTGTGCAAACGGGTCAATTCACCCAAATTACAAACAAAAACAGATTTCCTCACCTACCTCTTCCACGCAGGGAGTTTTGGTTTTCTTTACCCAGATTTTGACATATCTGTGTCAAACAGTGTCACTCAACAGAAACCTCAGAGGCAGACATCTTAACACCTGGACGAATAAAACCAAAACTATCTTCATTGCCACATTGATACCGTACCACAAGTGTGAAAATGTATTTGGGTGAACTAACATTTTAATAGGTGTATTTTAAAGTTAATATGGTTTTCCTTACGTTGTTAGCATTTGGATTACAATGAAATAATCAGACAAAGAAAATAAGTCTAAGTCTAATCTAATTTGATGATGATGATGATGAAGAGGAACGATGTAAAGGCTGATTGTAATGTTAACAATAATTGCAGCATGGCGTTAGTTGAAGCAGAGCACTGAAGTTGCGCTTGCATTAGCTGATTGCTTCATTCATGCTTCACAATCACTGGCGCATTCATCAGCTGTTTGGTTACCAGCTGACTAGTCACGTCCAATCATATTCATTTTTACCTGATACTTCTCACTGTTACTCTGCAGACACGCTTATACCAATGCCCTCCACCACCATAACTTCCTCCGTATGTGTTTTTTTTTTTGTATTGTTGATATAACTAAGATTTAATGCTCCTGTGTGTATTTATTAAGGGAGGATTTGCTCTCAACTAAATCCTTGTTGCTACTTAGGTTCTTTGAGAGCTCCCTCTAAGAGCAGAGCCTTTTAATGATGAGCAAGAACATGATGACAATGTAATAATACTAATGTTATAGTAGGAGTAATGACATTTATGATGACGACGATGATAATGATAATGGCCATGAACATTATGAGGTTGATGAAGATGACGATATGCTGTCTGTAATAATGATGACAAGTAAGTTGAAGGAGACAGAGGAAGGAGGTAATAAGGTTTTTAATAATAGCAAGTCCATGTAAGAGTTATTTTGAGGAGACAAATGTTTGTCTGGCTCATATGGGTTTATTTTCTCACCTGCACCGGTTTGGTGTTTTGGGGATTTGACATGAGCAGGACTGCAGTGAGGTGAGAGGAGGAGGTGTGTTTTCTTCTGTGCTATTTTTAAGGCTTTTAGTCAGAACTATAATATCAGATTGCCATATGAGAGTAGGTAATGTCCGGGACTATTATAATATCCTGGCATAGCTTAAATGTTGGCGTTTTTCCAGCCGCATGACACATATCACAGCATGATGCAGTTTTCAAACCTTATTAGACTGTTAAATCTGTAAGTGAATTGAACAGTTGAGTTACTGTGCATGTTTACAAGTGACATGCCACCGCAGTAATGGTGGCTTGTTTTTCTAGGCCTATAACCCAGATTAGTCCATAAAACCACATTACTTGGGATTGTCGTAACATTTTCCTGCGTAAATATCTTCTGAAAGGACCCCAAAACAACATTACATAATTGATTGGGGTATTTGGCCCAACATATTGTGATACCTGATACTTTTTCTGTATGATAATGATAACAAATAGTTTTTTTCTGATGAATGGGAGGATGTTAGTGAGTGAATGTAAATTATGTAATGAATGTATGAATATGATGATGATTGTAAAAATGACATGATGTATGAAACAATGAAGAGTAAAGATACCAACACTAATGGCGTCTACATCAGAGGGAATAGAAACTAGTGACAGGCTAAAACTAATGGAGGCCATTTTGTGTCTAAATAATCCTTGCAAGTCAGCAGTAGCTAATTTTCATGTCAGGGCAACAGCACTAAGAGACTGCTCTCTCACGATGAAACAGACAATATGGAAAGCTGAAAAGCAACCATAGCAACCATTTATCTCACTATAATATTACTGATGGCATAAGGGTCCAAATTAGTTACAAAGCTTTGATTCATACTTGCATTTAACTAATTTCCTTCTGAATTATCATCCCAATTTATCCTACAAATGGCATTCCAATTTGTCTCTCTTTTTAGGGGACTCATTGGGGTTTTGAAGGAGGCCCTACTCGTTGCGGATATGCATCTCCAAGAACACAGATGCTGCGTTGTTTGCCTCGCCGAGAGCCTCTAACCCCCCACAGATGTGCTCATTTCCCTAGGCAAAGGGAAATGACATGCCTCTGTGCAGAATTTGGACATATTTCCCACTAATGATATCGAAATACTCCGCTAAGCAATTCTGCTGGGGACAGATCCAGTCTCATTTGGCAAGAATTTTGTTTATATGTATATGGCTCTATGACTCAAACTGTGTCCTTATGCCACTTTCAAGTTCCAGTGGTAATTAGGTTGGAATCAGAGGACCCCCCCCCCCCCCCATGTTGTGTGATCCATAGAATACAGTCTCAAGGGCAATAATGATTGTGCAAAATGTGAGCACACATGCTCATAAGAGCACAGAACAAACTGAAAGAATAACCGTGTCTAATGCACCTCATCTACTACTGATTGTGGTTTCTCCAATTGTCCGTTGTAATTATTTAGTTAGAGCACCGCAGAGAGGTGCTGACCACAACCTTGCCCTGGGACATGCTGCCAGCAGAATAATAATAAAGCACAGGAAGAAAATTGAGGACAGTCTCTCCAGTCTCAAGTCTTTCATTCGACATGAGTCAGACAGAAGAATGTGTCTGTATCATTTTGTGAAACCTAAATTAAATCTAAGTAGATGACAGCAGGCCCTCGGTACTCTAAGGACTTTGTTTCAGTGCAAAAAAAGGAAGGAGGAGAATTTAATATGGCTGAAACTAGCATTTGTGTTGGTAGGGTTGATTGTCTGTATGAGAGGGGTTTAGATGAAGCTAGGCCAAACTGAACCACTGGAGCTCTGGGGATAAGATGGAGGATTGAGGGGAAAAGGGAGAATGGGGGAATGGGAAAGAAGTTTCGAATGAGAGAGAGAGTCGACAGCGCACAGAGAAGCAAGAAATGAAGATGAAGTGAGGCAGAGAGAAAAAGGGGAAACTGTCTAGAATGTGTTGAGACAGAGGATGAATGTTTGAGGCTATAGCTTTTAAAAACTCCAATAAAGCCAGCTGGCTCCTGGCCGCATTGGAAAATGGAAAAAGGAGACTTTGAGTGGCGAGTCCAGGGGCCAGTGGAGCGAGGCGGGGCCCGGTGAGGCCGAGCAGTGGGGCAGCCTTCCTTTGTGAGCGAGAACTCATTTACAATGGTTAAGGCAGGGTGAGCCGCACTTAGCTGGGCCAAAACAGAACTGCAGCTTTCATCTGCAGTCTTTAACAGGACTCCAATCCATCATGTGTTTGTAATGAAACACTGGGTATTCACTATACACAATTATTCATTATATTCCACTTTCTGGTGTGCCTTTCCATTTCACCAGCTCTATGCATGACTTATATACAGCACAAAGCTTTGCCTTAAAGCAGCATGGGGTGAAGTTGTAGAGAAAATGAGCCTGCTGGGCAATGATATGACTAAGACGATGCTCCGTTCAGAGTAAACACCAATCCTGTCTGGCCGGGCTGCAGTAATGACTGAAGAATCCTGCTGTGGCCTCCCTGCCCGCTCCTTTCCACCTTTAGTATTAACATCTTTTCTCAAAGTCAGGCAAAATCAGGATATACTTCTGGTTGTGAGTTTGTGTTGTTCAACCTCAAAGATGAACGTGTTGTCTTGGCATGTAACCCCTTAAAGAAACAATTCAATTCAATTCAATTCAGTTTTATTTATATAGCGCCATATCATAACAACGTTATCTCAGGGCACTTTGTCATAAAGAGCAGGTCTAGACCGACTCCTTATGTGTACAGAGACCCAACAATTCCCACCAAGAGC
Organism: Maccullochella peelii; assembly: GCA_002120245.1. Lineage (NCBI taxonomy): Eukaryota > Metazoa > Chordata > Actinopteri > Centrarchiformes > Percichthyidae > Maccullochella > Maccullochella peelii. Next base: position 155,312 of record LKNJ01000542.1, read on the forward strand.
AAGCACAAGCAACAGTGGCAAGGAAAAACTCCCTTTTAACAGGCAGAAACCTCGAGCAGAACCAGGCTCTGGGTGGGCGGTCATCTGCCTCGACCGGTTGGGTTGAGAGAGAGGGGAGGGAGAGAGCGAGGGAGAGAGAGAGAGAGGGAGGGAGCGAGGGAGGGAAACAGTGCAGCATTTTTGGGAAATATGCTTTGCTTCTTTTCCGAGAGTGAACTTAGCCTAGCTTAGCATAAAGATTAGAGGTAGGGGGGAAACAGCTAGCTTGGGTCTGTCTAAAGTGATAAAATACAACTACAAACACCTCTCAAGCTAACTAATTAACATGTTCTGTCTTGTTTTTTTTAACCCGTACACAATCTCTGAAGGAGCAGGCTCACCAAGTTGTACCCTGATGTTGATCCCACCTGCCAGAGGTGTCATGGTGCCCCCACTACCCTGTATCATATGTTTTTTTAATTGCCCCATTTTGGTCCTCTATGTCTGAAACTTTCCCACAGATGTACGGCCAAAACATAACCCCAAACCCTATAACTACTGTGTTTGGAGTGACCCCAGAGGAGGTTTCCCTTTCAAATAGCCAATCAAACTCTCCAGCATTTGCATACTTCCTGGCCCGTCGTCTAATTCCTCTTAAGTGGAAGGACAGGACTCCACTATCACACGCCCGTTGGGTCAAGGATGTAATGGCACACTTAAAACTAGAAGAGCTGAGATACCGTAGCAAAGGCTCTATTAAAAAATACCACAAGGCGTGGCAGCCTCTCCCAGATTATTTTAACAACTTCCCCTGTGCCAGTCTGGCTGAATAAAGCCTTCGTACACCCAGCCCCTTCCCTCCCTCCCGTTCCCTTTCCCCTCTCTCTTTCCCCTCTCCCTTTATTAATTTTTTTTATTTCCCCCCAATTTTTTTGTGTTGTTGTTATTGATTTTTATTTCTTACTTTACTGTAATTGTCTGTATCCCTTTATATATTTGCATACTCAGGTGCCTTGGTCCATCTGTTCAGTTTACATGCAATATCCAATAAAAAAAAACATTCAGATAACCCGTACACAAACAGAAATGTAAAAATGACAGTTTGTGCTTTCAGGGACGTTACATGCTGGAACGTCTTGTCATTGCAGTGACATCCCCGTGCCTGCACAGACACCAAAATCAAAAACTGTTCTCACCGACGACATTGGATGTATCATCATCTGATTAGGCCATATCATCATGCTTTGATTATATTCGCCACAGTAAATGTGTTCACTTCTTTCATTTACTTTGTAGCACAGAGTGACTGTGGACAATATCAGCACAGTGGCATGACCTTCACGTATGACCATATGACCAAAACATACTCCCTGATATCGACAGAACAAATAATGAGTAACACATAACAGGCAATAATCATTTCTGAGTGGAGCCACATGAGGTATACTTTTCCAGCTTGAGGTGAGACATGGCATCCCCAACCCATCGTGTGTGAGATGGGGGTGCTGTAGATTTCCATTTAAGGAGGATGAGGCTAGGAGAGATGAGAAAGCTATAGCCTCGGGTTGGGAGATAGGAAACGATGCACTTTCTGGGGCAGTTCCGAAAATGCCTATAATAGGGTCTGGAGTGATATCTTTTCCACACATGTGAGAGAATGCCCTAAAAGTGGAAAACCAAAATGATCCCAGTGCCTGGCATGACCAAAACATATGGAACGGAGTGGCCGGGGCCTGATGGCATCTCACACGACTCTGACTTACTTAAAGAACTGGAGTTAAATTCAGATAAGTTTTGTTTCACCTTGTCTCAGTACTGAATAAGAGACTAATATGCAGTAGTGCAGAAGTTTCAAAGTTATACAGTCCTAGACAAGAAAAAAAGCAAAGATTAGATTAATCTCTGAAAAATAAATCAAATTTCTTGAAGCATAAATCTTTTTCCTATCCTATTAATCATCTTGCTACCTCTCAGATTTATCTTGTGATTCCTTGGGGGGTCCCGACCACCTGGTTGGGAAACACTGCTCCACGCCATAAACGTGTCGGGTATCTGCTCTTAAATTGTTTTGCCATGACGAGAAACCACTCCCAGGAGTTAAAACTGTTTATTTTTGGGGCATGAACACAGCATTATCCAGGCCAAAAGCATCTCCTAAGGGTATAATCAGTGTTTGAATATATTTAGCAAATGTGGATTCTACCTATTCCACTTTTCTGATACCGTTGCATACAAGCGTTGAAAAGTTAGCAAGTGAAAAAAGGAGAGAGTTATTTCTCTGCCAGAGCCATCCAAATATTTTTTCCATGGTCTTGTCTTCTTGGCAACAGGGCCTTCTCACTGTGATCTGCAAATATAGAGCAGGACTAGCTTTATCGGAGGAACTGCCATTACTGGTGCTGAGCAGTGCAGACAGATTGAAAAGGTGCTGTATGTATGACATCCACAGAGAGGGCGTGAGTCAGTGGATTTGGCCGGAATTGAGAGCCCGTGCCCGGCTCACCTCGTCGTTACCCATAAATCCCAAATGCTCTCATTATTAAGTGAATTCATCTTGTCAAAAGCCAGGACGTGGCTCAATTTAGGCTCCAGATTGCCATCCAGCTTTATTGAGTGGTCTCTCTCCTCAGTCAGGGGGAGGAGATGCCCTTGCCAAACGAGGCTGGCGCGATGACGGCCGCCATCGACATCTTTACAGCTTCATCCTCCACTGACTTTGCATACGCTTACACCACACACTCTCCCATTGTGCTGAGTCACGGTGATTTGGTACCAAGGATTAGTTTTGTTATGTGGGGGGGAAGGATGTTTGCTCAAAATATGTCCATTTATCATGTGTAGTCATGCTTTGGTTCCTTTGTTTTTGGCACTGAAATCAGAATGAAATGACAGTCGGCTGAGTCGCTTTGATTGTTTTAACTGTTGTTTGATTTCCCTACAAATGCATCAAAATCAAAGTCCAGACACACAAACACACACCTCTGTATCTTTGTGTTGGGACATTTCTGTGGGTGGTTTGTCATTATTCTGCTTCGCGTCTGCCTTTAACATAGCTCTCAGTGAGAAAGGAGCCCTGTCTCCAATCCTGCTGGTTAGCAGCCTGAAGCCAGCATGGCCACCGCTGCATCCATGCTTGTCACGCTGGACGTGTTATCATTAACGGAAGGCAGATAGCAGGGAGAAATGAAACACGTGGCAACTCCGATGTCGATTTAGCAGCTGTCTCTCTCCCGCTGTCCCTCTCTGTCTGAAACTGTTAGGTGTGTTGTTCTTTAGTGCCTTAGTGTTCAGTGTGCTTTAAGGTTGCTGAATGGTCTCTGTGATAAGCTGGGGGGGATCTATTTGTGAGTTGGTTTATCTTTAGGTCTGTGTACTCTGCTAGAAGAAAATGAAATGCAGTTTTAGTTAGTGTTCTGTTTGTTCAGGCCATTTGGCTAACTTGTGGAAAGATGGTGAGCGGGTTTAGTATAATGAATGCTGAATGCTTGAGTAAAAGCATGGGGTTTTAATAGTTTTTCATACTTAAAGAAACACAGTTACAGTGGGGCAAAAAAGTATTTAGTCAGCCACCAATTGTGCAAGTTCTCCCACTTAAAAAGATGAGGGAGGCCTGTAATTTTCATCATAGGTACACTTCAACTATGAGAGACAGAATGGGAGGAAAGAATCCAGGAAATCACATTGTAGGATTTTTAATGAATTAATTGGTAAATTCCTCGGTAAAATAAGTATTTGGTCACCTACAAACAAGCAAGATTTCTGGCTCTCACAGACCTGTAACTTCTTCTTTAAGAGGCTCCTCTGTCCTCCACTCGTTACCTGTATTAATGGCACCTGTTTGAACTCGTTATTAGTATAAAAGACACCTGTCCACAACCTCAAACAGTCAGACTCCAAACTCCACTATGGCCAAGACCAAAGAGCTGTCAAAGGACACCAGAAACAAAATTGTAGACCTGCACCAGGCTGGGAAGACTGAATCTGCAATAGGTAAGCAGCTTGGTGTGAAGAAATCAACTGTGGGAGCAATTATTAGAAAATGGAAGACATACAAGACCACTGATAATCTCCCTCGATCTGGGGCTCCACGCAAGATCTCACCCCGTGGGGTCAAAATGATCACGAGAACGGTGAGCAAAAATCCCAGAACCACACGGGGGGACCTAGTGAATGACCTGCAGAGAGCTGGGACCAAAGTAACAAAGGCTACCATCAGTAACACACTACGCCGCCAGGGACTCACATCCTGCAGTGCCAGATGTGTCCCCCTGCTTAAGCCAGTACATGTCCAAGCCCGTCTGAAGTTTGCTAGAGAGCATTGGATGATCCAGAAGAGGATTGGGAGAATGTCAGATGAAACCAAAATAGAACTTTTTGGTAAAAACTCAACTTGTCGTGTTTGGAGGAGAAAGAATGCTGAGTTGCATCCAAAGAACACCATACCTACTGTGAAGCATGGGGGTGGAAACATCATGCTTTGGGGCTGTTTTTCTGCAAAGGGACCAGGACGACTGATCCGTGTAAAGGAAAGAATGAATGGGGCCATGTATCGTGAGATTTTGAGTGAAAACCTCCTTCCATCAGCAAGGGCATTGAAGATGAGACGTGGCTGGGTCTTTCAGCATGACAATGATCCCAAACACACCGCCCGGGCAACGAAGGAGTGGCTTCGTAAGAAGCATTTCAAGGTCCTGGAGTGGCCTAGCCAGTCTCCAGNGGAAGACTGAATCTGCAATAGGTAAGCAGCTTGGTGTGAAGAAATCAACTGTGGGAGCAATTATTAGAAAATGGAAGACATACAAGACCACTGATAATCTCCCTCGATCTGGGGCTCCACGCAAGATCTCACCCCGTGGGGTCAAAATGATCACGAGAACGGTGAGCAAAAATCCCAGAACCACACGGGGGGACCTAGTGAATGACCTGCAGAGAGCTGGGACCAAAGTAACAAAGGCTACCATCAGTAACACACTACGCCGCCAGGGACTCAAATCCTGCAGTGCCAGACGTGTCCCCCTGCTTAAGCCAGTACATGTCCAGGCCCGTCTGAAGTTTGCTAGAGAGCATTTGGATGATCCAGAAGAGGATTGGGTGTTAGGGTGAGGGAAGGACCCAGGCGCAGACAGCGGGTGGAGGTAACAATGGGTTTCTTTATTGGGGAAAAGGCAGGAAGAGAGGCAGGTTGGTAAGCTGGGGAGCGGGCAGGCAGGTAAGCTGGGGAGCGGGCAGGCAGGTAAGCTGGGGAGCGGGCAGGCAGGGCAGGCAGGTGGGTAGACAGGCAGTCGAGCAGGCAGGCAAGCAGGGATGCAGGCAGGCTGGCAGGCAGGGCAGGCAGGTAAGTTGACACATGAACAAGAACAAGAACAATGAACCGACGAGAACCAACTGAAAA
>LKNJ01000542.1:161026-180591 GCA_002120245.1 Maccullochella peelii
CTCTCATCTTTTAAGTGGGAGAACTTGCACAATTGGTGGCTGACTAAATACTTTTTTGCCCCACTGTATATACATTCAGTGTTTCTCATCAAAATGTATTGTGTGGATCCTTGTGGCTAACAAGGATCATGGGGAATGCAATTTTCTTTTCATCGTAACACATTTGCACATTTTTTTTAATATTATGAAACCTGCACTGTGTATTCCCATCTTTTCATCAGGCCAGAAGTCTTAGTTTCTTCATATTGGTGGTGCATTGCTACCTTTCTTGGTATGTTACCGCCACCAACTGCAGATCAGTGGAATAGTGTGAAACCAATGGGAGGCAATCATGAAACATCTATGTTTATTTTAGTATTAACATTCTGACCGCATGATTGTGACATTGCTGGAGATATTGGCTATAAACCTAGCACTAGCCTTTTTTAAATTACTGCCGTGTTTTTCAGTTTTTTGTGTTGTGTTGTAACTTATTGTTGTGTTCCCTACAACTTGTATGCCATGTATGTGTTGCCAAAGTTGTTATTTTTAATTACAACCCCTTTCCACCACAGGAACTTTTCCAGGGGTACGGGAACCGTTTCAGGGACTAACGTTACCTGCATTTTGAACAGATGTCAGGATCTAAAGTTAGTTCCTCAGCCATTGTTCCTGGTGTCACAAAAGTCCTTAGTTCCAGAAATAGTACTTTCCAAAGTCACTGTTTGGCAGCTGCTACAACTTGTGTACAACTTCACTGATGCAGTAAGCAAGTGCAAAACAGACTTCCTTGTTTAGTTTCTTAGTTTAGTCACTGTGGCTCCAGAATTCCTGGAACTATTTGGTTGAAAAGTTTTATTGGCTTGTGTTTTATTTGCAGCCTTTTTTCAAAATGCAATGTGGGGGGGTATTTGGATGTTTGCTTCTTTCCATGTTATTACACAGAGCTTCAAATACTGTAAAGACGGTTTAAAGTCAAAGTCGCTCTCCTTAATTCTTCCACACCTTCTTTACCAAATACAGAGCATTTTGAAGTTCTTGAAAATAAACACATGCTCACTACTTTCTGTGTGCTTTAGAATTTGCTCATACGGTCTACAACCTGCACAGGCATGCAGTTAAACGCTGATAGCTGCCACACACACAGTGCACACAATATAAATGATATCTCTCCAACCATTCACTTGCCGCTGCACCTCCCATTTACAGCAAGAGATCTCCCAGATAACCCACTATCTCACAAATTAGAATAGTCACTCAGCCAGCTCCTCTTCAGCACATTCTTTAACGGCTGCAGATTTGTGACAATCTCAACCACCAGGATTCAATTTAAATCTCCACTTGACATGCTGAGTATGAGATGGTGCTTTAGCACAATCTTTCTTGCAGAGGTGACAAGGATTTTCCACCAAGGCAAGTCTCAGTGCTGAGTACGGTACCTGATTTGAAAATGCCCTTATGTACAGAGCTTGACCTTGCATGCTTGTTTTACAATGCAGTCAAATTGGTGGCATTTTCAAGCTGAGTGTAGCTACTGATGAGTTTCATAGTATAGCTTTACTTCCTCATTAAGTCTAAATGTCAAGCACTGCCACAGATGGAAGAGCTAGAGTCATTTAACCTGACTTGTGACAGTAAACACAGGTACTGCCATCAACCATGAAGTGGTACAGGTGGAACGATCTGGGAGCAGATGTCAGCTTCACTGCCAATTCAGAGCTCTTAAAATCACATCATAAACCTTGAAATCTCTCAACATAGTTCAAAATACTTCAAGTTGTTGACCTCAAGGTATTGTGGAGCAGTGTGTGCAACACAGTCATTCACTACATTTACTCTGCAGTGCAAAGACGGGCCATGTGACTCAGCAGCTTTTATGACAAATAAAAGGTGGTAATCACACGACAAGAAGAAATTGGAAATGCTGGGAAGTGTGCATTGAAAATGAACAAATGCTGGGCACTTGCCACAAGTCAGTTTTCAGAATTAATTAACCCTTATGAATGTCTGACAGCAAATGTATACAGCTTTTCACTTACTTAACATTATCAATTAATATATTCCATTGATCATTTTTTATTGTTTAGTCAGCAAAATGTCAGAAAATCTCTAAAAATGGCCATCACAATCTCCCTGAGCCAAAGGTGTGTCTTCTTGCTTGTTTTCTTTGACCAGCAGTCCAAAAGTCAATCCTAAAATAATATACATTACAGAAAAGCAGCACATCCTCGTATTTGAGAAACTGGAACCAGCAAATATTTAGCATTTTCGTGTGATAGACTTAAACAATGAATCAGTTATCAAAATTATTGCAGTATGAGAAATTCCTACATGATTTGAAGGCTGACAATGGTGATGATGATGATGATGATGATGATGATGATGATGACGATGATGATGACGATGATGATAGTGGTGATGGGGAGCAGTGAGAGTGGACAAAGATAAAGGCATGGCCAAAGAGGGGTATGGTGGAGACTGCAGTGACAGCTTTGTAGAGGTTTCAGTGACACCTGCTGGAAGTATGACAAGCGTGAGAGAGTGCCTCCTGTAACTGCAACATCTAAATTTGACCAACAGTAAGTCACTTTCTTTCCTCAGTCAGTAAACACTAGGCACATTTACATATCCCCAGCAGCAGCCCCGGTGAGGTGGTGTACATGACGTGAAACAGCAAGGTAAACAGGGATTACAGAGTGCACATAATAAAACAAAGGATTTCACAGAGTATAATCCATGCACACAGTTCAGCAAAACATACAATTTAAATATAATGACCAACATGTATAGATGCTGCTGTGGCCTGCTGGATTCACAGTGTTATACAGGATTGTGAGTAGACTGACAATGTGCAGACATGATGTAACACCGCCATCTACTGTTTAAAAAGTAAAAATAAATTAAAGGTAAATGTCACTGAATATTTACTTTCCTAGAGGTGGCATCCACATCCAAAAGTAGTTTGTTGTACATAAAGGCTATTTAGTGCAGATCCTGATATTTTATGTGACAGCTGTTTTACAGCTGTAATTAGAATAAATGGGGACTGTGACCTAATGTAATTTGTTTGGCTATGCCAGGTGGCTGTGGAACCATTTCATGGGGAAAAGCCTGAATGATTCAAAGGCCCCATGGCTGGACAGGGGGCCCTGCAACATAACAGGGACTGTAGATATTTATTATGCCAGAAGCTGACATGTTTGTTTTATTGCACCAGACCATTACGAGAAGACCATTAAAGGTCATTATAGATTCAGGACCTGCCTTCACATGTCGCATCAACATGATAACAAAATCTGCTTTGTTCTGTCTTAAAAACCTTTTCCAAAGTTACACCATTCATGTATTACTCATTGCAGCAAAGAATGCTCAGACCCATACAGCAAGAAGACAAAACAGGTGTTGAACAGGCTCCTCATGGGGGCTAACCCTACCAGGTTAAGATTCAGCAGTCTACATCAAGAGGACAGTGGACTTTGCGATCAGCAATATTACATTTCAGAAAGAGAAGACAAATGGTTTGAAAGAGAAGAGAGGGATGCTACTGTATCTGTGTCAATCCAGAACATCCGTGCCTGAACAGCAAGACATACTGTGACACCAATTATTAGCTACAGTGCCATGCTGACACAATCTTTATTCATATGACTCCAATGACTGCCACGTAACTTCTATCATGTGACATGTGAGGACCACTCCCAGAGGATAAAATGCCTGGGACACCCACTTTGAAAAAAAGGCTTCTAAAAAATGACTTTTTTTAAACCTACCTTTTTACACCTTAAAATGTGATGAATACATATTATCTATTTCAATTTATCCTTACCCTCTGCTTTGTCCTGTATTTATCTCGCTTTTACTTGAATTGTTGGATAATACCCTTAATTAACATTTTTTTTATTTTGTGTTAGCCTTCATTTCAAGCACTTTAAACTCAATATCTGTACAAAAACTGACACTGTCTTTCTTTTAATTAAACACAAAATGTGGTTGTATTGGTGCAGCAAAAGTGAAAATTAGACAATATTTGCTCTGAGTGAGATGTCTTCATTTAAACAGTTGGCAGGATATCAGTTAAGCAAACTGGCATATGAAACAAAATTATAAAGTGCTGGGTAGTGGTATTGGAATTCATAAGGTAATATTTTATACATATCCAGTTTTGGTTTTTATTGGAAACTGTGCTTTTAGAAAATGCTTAAACAAGCGTAACGCTTTAGCAAGTTGTCCTACTAACCTGCAGGCTCCCAGTGATCACATGCTGCATTTAAATGCATTTGTACCATGAAATGTGGCATGAAATTCTTGACATGCACAAACATATACCTCAGGGTCCAAAGTGCCATGGAATGCACAAAGTAAATAAAATGTCATTAAATTATAATGACTGGTGTATGAATGCCAGAGCAATTTTGCGATGAATGATGAATCAAATAACCAGACCAAGATGTCTGCTCTTGGGTAATCTACCAAATTAAATATCTGACAAGTCGACATAATCACATTAATGCTAAAAACATATAAAAATCCATAAAATCGTGTAAAAGTGCCATGAAGCAGTTGCTCATTGATTTGTAACCATGCCTAACACACCCAGTGTAAACAGTATAGTATGTCAAATTTATATCCTCTCATGGTATCAGCATATCTCCCAGGTCTCACATAAAGTGCATTTTAGTGGCATTAAATTCTCTAGGGTTAAGAAAAAACATCACAAACAACACCCATCACATCAAAAACAAACACACACATAAAATAAAAAATATTATATTATAAAACAATTAAGACTCATCAGCATCACAATTCTCAGAATGACAAATAGACTCATCATGAGTCTGTGGTGTAAGGGGTGCAGATTGGCAGACATTCTGGTATTCCCTACCTTATTCTGTCTCCAGTCCACATACATTCCTTATTACTGCCTGACATATGGGTGCACCCATGTTGACCAATATATGACTCGCACATGGGTGTCTGTATACTTCTCTTATTATACTTAATCCATAGCTGAGCGGTATACAGGTGCATACATGATAGGGCAAATATATGCATAATGAAAATAATGCGATGAACTGTGCTACGCTGTAAGCATTACATCAGACAAATCAGTCAAATTTTCCCAAGTTTAAAACACAGAATTATGTGAAACACAATATAATAACATCATAACAATACAATTCCACCAAAACTTAATATTCAGTAACATTGAGTCATTCCCCTGCCCTTGATGGCTGATTGTATACAGGCAAAGCTTGACCCATAAGCACCTGAATGTCAATACAGGATTTAATCAGCTGCAGGGAAACATCAAAGTAGAAACAGCCTCTCTCAATGCACACCAGTGTATCAATCACCATACATCTGTTTCAAATAAATCATAGCAAATGTTCTATTTTCCATCAGTTTCACACCTATATAGAGCAACTGCAATTCACACACTGACACTAAATAGAGATGCTTTGCTAACTGATTAGCAAAGCATTGATGATACAGAATCAAAAACTGCTGCACTGCTCATTAAACCAGCAATAAACATTAAAGAGGCAATAACAGAGTGAGCTGTCTCACCCTGAAGCAGGTGTTTGTTCTTTGCCCTCCTGTGTACAGACATAAAATTCAGAGGCACTGAGCAGATTTATCCTTGCGTTAGTTCTCTCTTCTCTCTCCAACTTGAAAACAAAAAGCTCTCACAAGGGTGCACCGGTTAAGCTAGCTGGTTGCACAGGTCAGCTGATTTTTTCTTTAGGGATTGCTGTCTCTAGCAGAGCTAACATTAGCTAGCATCAATGTCAGTCCCAGAATCACAAGCCTCCATGTTTTCACCTCCTGACTTGTGCTCATAATCTGCATTTTCGCAATCTTCCTCAAGTGTTTTTGTCGTAGTTGTCTGTTGTTTCTATAAATGTGTCAGTTCAGTTTCCACCAACCATCAGTTTGGTTCCTATTGTAATTCCATGGCTTGGTTAGCCTGCCAATCTGAATTTTGTCTTACAAATGGAACAGGCCCTCTTGTGGGTGCGTGAGTAAACGCATGGAGATGTGGAATAGATAATGACAGACATACAGTATATTCAGTGGTGGAATGTAACTAAGTACATTTACTCAAGTACTGTACTTAAGTAATAATTGTAGGTACTTTACTTGACTATTTCCATTTGATGCTACTTTATACTTCTACTACTCTACATTTGAGATGCAAATATTGTACCTTTTACTCTCCTACATTTGTCTGACAGCTTTAGTTACTAGTCACTTTTCAAATTACAATTTTTCATACCCCTCTTTGTCCACTGAAAACCATGTATCTTCAAATTTGGTAATTTGGAATTAGAATTTTTCTGATAAACTGAAGGATTAAGTGTTTCTTTATGGGTTGAGAAAATCGCCCTACTTCTTAAGATAAATAAACTATTTAAAAAAAAACTCAGATTAGCTGGAAAATATATCGTCACAAAGCAGAAAACAGGGCTGTTTTTCTGAGCTCATGAAAAGTTGACTTTTTAGAGATACATGGTTCTCACAGGACATGACGCTACACACATATGATGTTCTTATAGAATATGATGTATTGATGTAGATTAAACTACCCAACAGTACCACCGTAGCACCAGTAATATTAATCCTAAAACATAACATATAATAGTAAAAGGGATCATTTTTCTGCACAATGAGTAATTTTGATACTTACATACTGATAATAATTACATACTTTTACTTAAGTCAGGTTTTGAATGCAGGACTTTTACTTCAGTATTTTCACAGTGTGGTATTAGTACTTTTACTTAAGTAAAGGATCTGAATACTTCTTCCACCACTGAGTATACTGTACTTATCTGACTTGTTTTGTATTTACCCTATGTACATTGCATACACCGTTGAAGCACCCTAAGCACTGCTCACCTACACATATTAACTCTTGAACAAGCAACAGAGGGGATGGGTATCCATGGGTAGCCACACTTGACGCCCATGCTTCAGATACCTGATCAGACCCTGTGATCATACCCTGAGTGAAGTCAACATCATTAACAGCAGGCTTGACTTTTTGCCATGCACACAATTAAACAAGTCATAATAATGTTTCTGCCGCAGATTAACAATTTCATCTGTGCCACTCACTCCATCAGTATTAGAGGTTAAAGGGGTTGTATTGGTTCTGACCTCATTCCAAAATTCATTATAACTTTTAATTAGCATCTTCCATGCAAACATATCAGTCCTTGTTATATCTGGATCTTCGTCCTCCAGGAGATTCAGCCTCTCCCTGTCTCTCCCTCTCTCCCTAGTTTGCATGTTATCATGGCTCTCTCTCCCACAGTGTGTTTGTTTGTTTGTTTCTCCTCTCTGTGTGAATGGTGCTGTCCCCTTCTGGGTTTGTGTTGCCTGTTCTCTTTCCAGGGCTCTGTGGTGGAGTGGAGGTGGTCTGGCTCAGATCCTACTTAGTGGGTGACACCTGAAGCTGATCAATTGTCCTCCTGGATCCATCCTCTTCACTTATGTTTTATAATCTACATTTTGCCATCATAACTGTATATACTATGATTTTTTGTTGTGAATCTATTCTGTACACACGGGATCTATTGCATGTCTGTTTTTCCTGGGAGAGGGATCCTTCCTCTGTTGCTCTTCCTCACGTTTCTTCCATTTTTTCCCTGTTAAAAGAGGAGTTTTTCCTCATTTAAATCGACGGTCTAAGGACAGAGGGTGTTGTATGCTGTACAGATTGTAAAGCTCCTCGAGGCAGATTGTGATTTGTGATATTGGGCTAAATAAATAAAATGTACTTGACCTGACTCATTTCTTTTCAAAATGAAAAGAAATGAGTTCAGTTTGACATACAGTACAATACTATATGTTTTATTTTTACACTTATCACAGCATGCTATTCAAGAGTAGCTCAATTTGCCTGGCATACTTAATTTACATTGTTTTTACCAAGGCCAAACCAGTCAAGCCTTACATTGTTGCTATTGTTCAATAAATAATGCAAGTAAGGCCTCACCATTTATTGTCATAGTAACCGTCACGTGGTCTGTAGTAGCCATCATGTAATACTGTAAATCTCTATGTTATATAAGGCAGCAAGTCAAGCCATGATACTGTGTTTCTTCATTATGTAAAACTGTTTACGGGTAACAATACTTTACGGAATAGACAACAAATTATTGTCTAAGGGTCTCTGCAAGTCCCCCATGACATAAACATAAGTTGTGTCATATCCTCAATGAAATAATTTATAGAAGTCAGTAATTCATCCTCATTTTGATAAGCTACAAATGCCATGTAGATACTAAAGATTTTATAATGTTGCCCCACTCAACAATCAATCTTACAACATTAACAGTTGGATCATACTTAATATTCCAATGTATAGCCACTCCTCCAGGTATTAAACCTTGGACTAATTCCCCAACTCCAGAAGCTGCTTTGTGTAAAGAGTTCAAGCTTACAAGATCGTGCTTTGCTAACCATGTCCCTTGAATGCTGATGTTACAACCCCCCAAATCGCTCTTCAACCACAAAGCTCCCCGGCCAGAATTTAAGTAGGGATGTTGCAGTTGCATGTTATGAATCTTAGATCTTAGACTGCATTTAATATATTGCTTCATTAAAATGTGTCACACATTTCATGAAATGTTTTGTAGCACAGAAGACGTTGTCATGATGATGCATTCCTTCCCAAGTGTTACAAATTAATATGGTAATGATATTCAAATGGAACCCTAATGATATTTTAATTATTCTGTTTCTGATAGCATGAGATGCATATTGTGGCATGAAAAGTGACACTTGCCCCAATGTGATCACAAACTGACTACAGACTAAAGCTTTTCCTTCAGGTGAATAGAGTTCACATGTTCTCCTTTCGAAACTCGTACTCGGTGTCTCAATCTGAAAAGGTCAGCAAAGACAAAAAGGTCAGGAGTGATCAACCTGCCTCCGCCCCACTGAGAGCAACACTGATGGTGATATCACAGAAGACTGACAAAATTCTGTTGTGTGTGGTTAGGAGGGTGGGTTGTGGGGGGCAGGTTTTTCTCCGCATCAGCACATTTACAGTTGGTGTTTTGCATGCATGTGTGCCAGCGACAAGGTGACCCTTTGAACCATGAGTCATTTTCCTGGGTATGAGATTAGCCTGGTTGATGACACAAATCTGAAAGGTCTTCTGAGTCATATTTTCTCTTTGAACCTACTTCTACACTACCAAGAAAATGCTTCAGATTGGTTTATCCCTTCCCCTCGCAGAAACAGTGCACTGTGGCCTTTGTGCCACATGATGGCGCTACTGCATCAGCTTTGGGAGTCAAGACCGCTAAGTAAGATGGAAAATATGTGTGTACCTAATGTAGGTGGGGGTTGTTATTGTGATTCAGCTCCTCGCCACAGGAGTGAGACCTCTCAGAAGCACTCTGGATTTTTTTCAGGATGGAGAAGCAACAAACAACTGAAAAGCCTTTGGGTATATGAATTTGATTTAGTGGCTTAATTCTCAAGTGAGACCAAAAATGGGGGATGGAAAAACATCCATATACAGCAGTTCACAGGGAGTAGTACAGTATATTAGCCTACATGTTCAAGAGAAACCTGAAAGCCTGTTTACTGTTTTATAGCACCTATCCACACACATTTACACACACAACCTATGGCTTCTCTTTCCTTTCCTTTTACTTAGAAACATACTTGACCCCAACTGGATTCAGTTTATGAGGATTAAATGGATGTTATCCATACTAAATGGAAGCTACTGCACTAATATTCTTCATATGTTGTGGCAAAAGAGTACTGACATGAAAAAGCAAAGGAGAGATACATCTTTGTTGAGTCAGTTTCAAATTAATGAGCATTTCTGCTGTATATAGTTGAGCAGCTAATGTCATGTGATCTGAACCATGGCCGTGAATCACTGAATAAGCAGGTCTCCACAGGAAGACTGCTGAGCGTGATTATGTCCGGGCCTTTACGGCAGTGGTTTATAGCTGTGACTTGTGCAGAAGCCCTGTCCACTCATGTATGCTATTTACAAACATAAATGGATGAGCTTTGCACCAGTAGTATGCTTTTTTATTTTTACAGTATATAAATAATCAACCTCACAAAAAGCTTACATGTGCAGAGTTGTAAATTACATTATGTTTAAAGACAAGATCACATGGTGTTCATACTAAATATAACTTATAGGATATAAGTTATACTTTACTTATGCTGAGAACGACTTACTGCTCTTATATTACATTTTAATGTACCAAGTCTTAACCATGATGGTTTACAGTGTGAGCACCAGTTTGTTGTCCCCAAATCCCCATAATGTGACTGTGTGAGGAGATTTTTGTCCCCACAATGTGATAACTACAAGTACACACACACACACACACCATGAATACATAAACACTGTAAATCTGCTAAGTTTTACTCAAACTGTTGTTACAACTAAACCAATGATCTACAGTGTAAGTCCTTGTCTGAGTACCATGTAGATATTGATACCACTCCTTTCCGACTGACAGATAGATATAAAATGTTAACATCGTTGGAAAATATATCTGAGCTGAGCATCTGAGCAATGACACAGCCTAATGTGACTCCCCAGTCTCCTTCAGCTGGTGGAAAAACTGTAGAAAGGTTTGCTTCACCTGTCCAGACATATTCCCAACTGCCATGAGTTTATCAAGCAAGATAAAAACATTGCATATCAAAGCTATTTGGTTTCTCTTATCACGCAAATGAAAAAAAAAGGATCAATGTTAATTGTGTTGAGGAAAGAGAATATGCAAACAGTAGACAGATAAGTGATGGAGCAGATGGTTGATCTTGTGGAACGTTAACATGGTCACTTTCGATATGACTGAGGAATGAAGGCTGTAATACTTCAGTGTGTAGGATGGTGTCCGACAGGCTCTGCCCTGCACCGATGCTGTGCCAGTCTGAAGGTCAAGCAGAGTGTCACTCTTCGGGGGGAGTTGTACCCTCCATCGCCCGGGTGTCACCAGGTCTGTCAGTCTCTGAACCCGACTGCAGTACAACACCTTGACACTGGTGTGCGCACTGCAGCTTCCACTCCATCCTGCTCTCATCAGGGTCTGCATCAGCCAGAGTCAAGTTAGCCAGCGCGAGCCAGACACAACCCGGAAATCACACCACAGTGCCTTCAAAATAAATTACCCGACGATTACAGTAACCACTAAACAAAAAGTAGGTAATTATGTGGGGAATACAGTCGCTGTATTTAAAATGAGTCCCCATTAAAATGTCTAAATCTGGACATACTTAAGGATTTACATAAGACATAGATATATTTAAACAATTGAGATATTTAAGTGGAAAATAAAATGAAAAATAACAATTTAAGTAGAAAATAAGCAATAAAGCGTCACAATTTCAGTGCAGTAAAAAATAGCCTCAAATTTAACAAAGGAAATAAAATACTTATTTGGGCATAAGTAGAGAGAGGGTATATGTGGCTTATTATTTGGTAGCTGGTCACCAGACACAAAATTCATTCAATTTCCATTCGGCTGAAGCAGTCAAATATACCTCACAACACATAAATGAAGCTCAACAAAGAATCATACAAAAATGTATATTACAATTATCAAACATGTCACATTTCACACAGCCATTTGTCTTTATTTGTAGCGTTTTAATCATTATAATTGGATGACAGCTGCCACTGCCAACTGCAACTAATTAACTAACTAAACCCTAGTTTACTTTGTATAACTGTACTTAGTGACCAGACAGCCTATTAATTTGAAAGTTGTGACCGGATATTAAACTTCCCAACTCTCTGCTCTGGTCTACATTGATACCGGCCATCTAGCACAGAGCAACCTCGACTGCCGTATTCAGAGATCCCATCTCTCCCAGTTCCTGTTTCCGCCGCAGCCTTTTTACTCAATTTTCTGGAGCAACAAAACCCAGCATCCGGAAGCCGGTGTATCATGTCAAGGTAGGCGACAATAACCCTGCTGCATGACGGAAATGTAGGAGCGACGGAGGCAGTGCTCAGCCCATAGATCCTCCCGCTACATCCCGGCCTGTTGACTGCGTCGCTGCTGAGATCACGGTGACCAAATAGCGGTCACGGTAGGTAGGAATTTCTGGTCCCGTTATATCAGCGCCGTGCAGTTACTCGGATATTTTCATTCTGCTTCAGCGAGATGTTCCGTTGATACTCACGTCCGTTACATCCATAAACTACCCCGCGTTCCCCTTTGTTGCTTATTCGCGTTGGCAAGTGGGTATGTTCAAAACAATTTACAGGGTATCCGCGTAACGAGCACGGTAGTTAGCCTGAAACCTCTTTTAAGACCGCAGCATCACCTGAACTGAGCAGTGTGAATGAACGGGTATTAAAGTGGTTTAATTTGGCAGCTTTATTAACGGCTAAAGGCATCAACAGAGCTAAAAGCGTGTAGCCTTTAAGCTAGCTGTCTGACTGTGTGCGTTTGTTTTCGGTTTGATGTAGGCATATATACATCCTCGCCGTTAAATGAGAGTGAAATGCATTTGACCTCCACCCTCGCACACACAACGTGGAAATAAAGACACATGACATGGGAAGGGGTGTTTGACACTTGTGTGTGTGTGTGTGTGTGTATCCTTCAGTGTCTTTTCCGTCATTCTGTTTTATGTTTGGCGAGCAGACAAAGCAGCTGCCTTGTGTTTCAGCCTCAGTGCACTGCCGCTAGTATCAGAAATTGCTTTGTAATAATCACCACAGCCAGGCGTGCGTTTGTTTTCAGTATCTGGAGGTGTGGTTAATGTGTAATAATGTCTTCTGATATGTGATTATGAAATAAAACGGCTCAGCTCGGCCCCTGCTTAATCCCATCAGGGCAGTGGTGGCCAGCAGGGTGATTTCTGCTTCACATCCCCTCCTCACACACAAACACTTTACAAAGGTGATGATAATATAGACAGACGGTGTATGTGGTCCTGTGTTCAGTGTGGCTCATCTGATGGAGTCTGGCATCAGTGCTGGTAAGGCTAGAGGTTCAGTTCCCAGCAGAGGCACCCATTACAAGATGTATGTGCCTTCATAATGGTTTGTGATTTGTACAGCTCACATTGCAAAGTCTCAGTATATGAATCGGTGTAATATGATCATGATCTGAGAACTGAAGCTGAAGTCAAACATGTCAAGGAACAGTATAGGCCTACTTTAAGGCTTTTAAAAAAATATTATTTCATATGACAGATTCAATGCAAAATAAGTGAAATATCTTTTTGCTTGCATGAAATCGATTTGTGATATGGATGATGTGTGGCTACGTGTGGACATGCAGCTGATACAAGACATATTTTAACTCTGTGAAGTACACTGTGATTTTTCTTTCTTTGACAGCATATTGTCTGACAAATTATTAGCTCATAGTTTTGTATAGTGCCAAAATTATCCCCATGTTTCGATCCATTTGCAGCCAATATCCATTGTGTTCTCATTTGAATTGCAGTTGCTGACAAGGGAGAAACTCAGCACCCATGGACAACTAATGCATCATTAATGTTCTAATAAAGTCAGCCTTGGTAACTGGAAGCAGATTGATTGAGTTAGTAGCCCTAACCCATTCATGAATAAGTAAGCAGCCATATATATTGCTGTGACAGCAGTCTAAGCCATGGCAAGGGAACTCGGTCTTGGATTCCAGTGGCAAAGAATGTGCTCCTTCAGATAGATGCCTGTTTGAATTTGAGCTGTTTTAAACGGTCAGGGGCCAATTATTTTACATAAAGCGAAATGATTCATGCTTTGGCAACAAATTGCTGTGATCTGGGCTTTGCCATTTTTGGAATGAACAGGCATAGCCATGGGTGGACCCTTTATATCAGCCAAGTGCAAATAATTACATTAGAGCAGTTCATTCCAGGCTGTGTAATTTTTGATGAAGCACCTAAATTAAATAGTAGTGATAACACTCAAACTAACCCTTGAAATTTACTTGGCAGGTTTGAAGTTTTTTGCAGGATGCCTTGCAGATTGTGTTTTTTCTGCTTGTTGAGTTGATTGCATTGGACAAATGTTGCATTTGCCACCATGTGGCTACTGTAATACATGATACTGCATCTATAATACAGGAAAATTTGCTTTCTAGAGAAGTAGCCCCCCCTTCACTTCAGCTAGTCTTTCTCTCTTTCCCCTTCCTTCATTTCCCTCCCTCTCTCTCTGCCCTTTGTGCTTCCACCTTCCATGCCTTATGCCACTGTCTGTCTTCATTTTTGACTAATGAGTTCATTAAACATATTAGTGTTGCTCTGCCAAAGATGTTAGATGCGGTGCGGTGAGCAAAAATGGGCGGTGACTCATTTCATAGTTTTGTCTGTGTTTAACACTGTGCACATTTGTCATGTGGCGAGCTCCATTTCTGTGTATGGTTTAGCGCAGCAAGCCACTGCCAAGTGTAGTTTTATTTAAAATAGCAGTTGGATTTGTTTTTCATTTCAATTCTGTATGCAATGCCAGCCTGTCACCTGAACAGCAAGTGCCTCTGTTTGCATGAAAAGCCATTCTAATTTCAAGCATCACAGTGTTTCGGCGCACTGTACAGTGTGTGTGTGTGTGTGTGTATAATGTTTGATATTGGCTTCAGTGTGCTGTTTATACATCCCCTTTTTGCACACGGTTGTCCCAGATATATGCATTTCTATTGAAAATGGCAGATGGATGAGAAGAGAAAGCTGAATAGTGCTATGGAGAAAACAAACAACACATTTTGAAGACATGTTCCCAGTTTGGGGGCCTCATGCTACAAACACAAAGAACATTTAAGTGAAGTGGCTATGCAAGACACGGCAATGCTTGTAGCAAGCTGCAGTAACAATGCTAGCAAAAGAGGATAGCTCATCTGGAAGCATTGTTTTGTTGGTATTGTTAATCTCTGTGCAGGGTATTTTTGCTCACCCAATTCTTGACAGTGTACTGTAAATAGAGCAGAAGCCATAGAAAAAAGCATTTGCCTTTTATTGTTGCTGCTTTGAGGAAGGGAAATACTTAAATTATACATATGGATACATGGGCACACACCCAATTCTGAGTCTTATTATTAAATACTTGGACTGTCTAGACAAGAAAGATAAAGAATAGCTGGTTCATGCACATGGTTCAGTGAGCAATCACTGTATGTCCAGTGTTGGCATTTGGCTGGCATTTTTCATGTGGAACTGGTGTTTAATGGCGGTTTTCTGTCTCCTCTACCCTCTGGGCTTTTGAAGACACCAGTAAAGATGTGAGAAAATAAAGATGTCAATGACTTTGTGGAGAATCTTAGTCCTGTCTTCTTTTGCATTAGAGTAGGGACTGTAGAGCTAACCAACTGCATGCCATGTGCAGGAACATATAGTCTCTAGTTTCTTGTAAGCTTGCTGAATGCATCCTTTCAAAGGGCAAAATCTGTAAGAAAAAAGCCTTTCTGCCATCACTCTTCTCCTACTCTCATCCTACCGGAGGGCCATTATTATCTGTATTGTAAGACAGAGTGTCTGTCTAGTGATCGTGCGAGCCAATCACAGGGCGAGTGTGGGGCAGGTTTCCATGGAGAAATGCGGGCTGGGCCGTGAGACTTCTGAAGCTCAGCTTGAGCAGCCTAGCCTGATCCAGGCTGATAGCATTCTCCGGCAGCAGAAAAAGAAAAGGCCCCAGCAGGCCTGCCCTGCTGTCTGCCTGTCTAAATGTCTTGCTGCTTGTCTACCTGTCTTACTCAGCTGAATGTCTAAAGACAGGGTGGAAGAAGGGGAGTTCTGAATAGGAATTCAGTCAGACAGGCACAATAGGAGCTTGGCCTGATAGCCATGTGGCATCAGATTGGATTTGTGTAGGGACTGGATCTAGATCACATAATGCCTTAGTCACAACTGAATTGGATGGGTTTGGAGGATGTGTGAATATGTGTTGGATCTGGATTGAGGGGTAGACCAGTCAGAGATCCTGACCTGGACTCGCCCTCAAACAGTGTGCTGCCCCAGCTCTGTTTGGCCCTGCAGGGAGGCTGCCCAGCCTGCAGTGCACTCATATCAGAAAGGATGTGTATTTGTGTGTGTGCATGCGCATTCACTTATGTGTGCTTGCTTTTGCTGTATCTTAAGGAGTTATTGCTGCTGCAGCCTGAGCTGGGAAGTGGGTCTTACGACATTTCTTCTCGGCTCATTGGAGCCATCCAAAAATGGGCACTTACCCATCCACATGCAATGCTTAAATTCTCTCCTGACCCCTTTTTTTCTCCTTTTCAGTAGGAAGCCCTTTACTGCCCCCTGTTGCACAGCCTCCTGTGCCTTTGCATTCATGTGTGTCTATGTACTGTATATGCTATATATACATAGATATATTTATGTGTCTGTGTATTCATTCTAGTTTTTACCGTTTCACAGAGATATTGTGAATGCTTAGCACCAGGACAAGAAGAATGCATTTAAGTTTGTGGTGCCTCCTCTGCATGAGGAACTGAATTCACATGGGTATGACACACTGAGAATTTTTAGCTCATCAGAAGTTGCTGAGGGACTCACTGTGGGACACAAACAGTCCCCCTTCTCTCTGCCAACCACCCACCTACCCACAAAATCCCCTGATGCTCAGTGCCTATGGCCCATCAAACAGCCTTGCCAGCCCCTCTGAGTCCACAGCTCAGGCCAGGATCAGAGCAGGCATGGAGGGCTGGAGGGATTCAGGGATGCTGCTAAAAATTCTGGGTCTGTCTGGGTCTTATGCATCCCACATAGTCTAACTTAAAAAATGATGTAAACCTTGTTCGGTCTTTAAAAGGCTCTTTCTAGCATGGGAACCTCCTTAAACTACAAACCCACAATTGTGGCATCTATGGATGGATGGGACAGAGATTTGGAGTGTAGAAGAGGCAGATGGGTACGGAGGGGAAATTAGGAGAGAAGAGAGAGGTAGTAATTGGGACAGCTGTGCAGCTTGAGGCGTAAGCAGTCAGATCACCCCCCACCCCCCACCCCCCCAAAAAAAGAAATAGCGCCAGAGAGCTGATGCTGGCCATTAGGATCACAGTGACAATAGCCCGAATTCATTCTGCAGCCAGAACACAGAATGATGCACAAGCCCACAAAGATACACACATGGGAATAGAAAAGAACAAGACTATGAGCTCATCTGACAGAATGGGTGCATTTCCCACACTTGGGTAGAAAGGTTGTGTGACAGGCCTGCCTCTGCATGGGGGTTTGTGGATATTATTCTGTTTTCAACAGGAAGCCTAAATTCCCAGCAGCCAATCCACCTCAACCCACACACGAGGACTATTGAATGCCCTCCATTTAGTTAGTGCTATCTGATCCAGTACTGGCCAGTATTGGGTGGCACACAGGTCCAGAGAGGGTTCAACCCCAGGCCCCTGCAAAGTGGGACCTGGACTACGATGAAAGATAATGACCCCATTATCTTTCTCACAGGCGGGGGGCTATTTATGTCACTAGTGCCAGTCCTGCTTCCTGGAGGGTTTGTTTGCAATGGTGGGGGGAGTGTTTGTGGATTTTTGCTGTTACACTATTGATCCCCAAAGGGTAAAGTCATCTCTGTGACTTCCATTGAGAGGTCAGAATGTAGGGTCAGCTACACTGCGTAGTCCTTGTAGCTGGAAGGGATTCAGTGTTTCGTTTAGCACTAAGCCCTCCAATGCCTGTGCCAAGTTCACAGGAGGTGAGGTGGTTAATGTGCATGTGTCCATCTCCATATCTATCAAAGAGTCCATTGTAAGTGTGTGTGGCATGTGCAGTGTGTGTGTTATAGATGCTGGCTGTCTAGGGCGGCGGCTGAGAGGATTGTGTAGGATCGTAGAGGATTGGCGTGATTGGATTTCCGTTGCAGGAGTCCTGTCACCTGGCCCAGCATGGCCCTCTGGAAGACAGCAGGGTAGCAATCAGACAGCAGTCACACTGTGAATATACAGCAACATCTGCATTCACGCACTGCAGACATAAATATCCACTGTACAGAATATAAAGATAAACTTCCTGATAGTCGTCAAGTTTATTTATATAGACAAATGTTACAAATCCTTAGACCTTTAATACGTATAAGGAAAAAAATCGCCCAAAAACCTTTACAGTTAAGATGTTTACAGATAATTTCATTCAACATATATGAAAAATATGGGCTTTGAGCAACTTCTAGGTGCCACCAACAGATGGGACCTGAGCCACACAACCTGCTCACCTCCATGGAATGCAGTGGTTTTCAGAAAGTTTAAAGTATCGTTGGCAGAACAAACATGGACTATAATGCTCAACAGATTCATTGAGACTCAGGTACAAGGCCTGAAGTAATCAAAGAAACAGCAACTAACTGAACATTGAGTTTTAAGTTTAAAGGCCTCAACAGAGTCAGAGATCAAACAGGTATGAAGGGGCATGCCGATTTAGAATTTTGTAACTCCCCAGAAGCACCTAAAAGTCTGATCTGACATGAATACACCACTTGACACCAAATCCTTGATTCAGTTTATTTAAGAGGTGTTAAAAAATATTCCCTTTATGGAAAAGTCCACCAGTTAAAACAGTTAGGAATTAATGGTAGTGGTTAGTTTCTGGAACCATTTAATTGCTTGATGGTATTTTTCCTACTCCCTACCAAACTGACTAAATGCAGAGGGTGTCATGTCACATTTTCCTCTTTTTGACAACCCCAACTGTAAATTTATGATTTTTGTATCCACCCCTCACAGTCAAACAAAAACACTTTATTTTTGAATGCTTTAAATGATGATCAATGATTATACTGGCAGCGATCCACTGTTAACCAGGCTGTGATGCTAATTTCTCTAATAGGTTGCCTCAAAAGAACAGAGTGCAATGCAGCAACAAGACATTTTGTGTTCTCACGAAAGTGCATAATGCTTTTGACTTAAAATGATGATGCTTACTATCTTTTCCCCCCTACATATAGGTCTATAACCCACAGCTGAATAAAACAGCTTGTTCTATTGAGCTTGTCGGGTCTTTTCTCTGGGGGTTGTTGAAAAGCACTCTGGGAAATATAGGAAATCACTAACTGAAGTCAAATTAGAAGAGGAAAGCTGAAAGAAAGTGGGTACAACAAAACAGTAATTGTAACAATCGCAGAGTAACTACTGGAATGCATTGTTCGTCACATATTGATGAACAGTGTGAGAGTATCTTAGGGTGGATTATTCTTTCTTTTCTCTCCTTTAGGGCTGAGGTGGAATTAATTGAGGACATCAGCAATGAATCAGGGTGGTATTTTACAAAGACTAGATTTTTAACCAGATAACTGTGAATGGTGTGTTACTTTGTAATCATCAACATACGTGATTTGATCCCTAAACTTTTTAGGTTTTCAAATCCACTTCATCATGATGTAGCAAGTTGGGTTTTTTTGTATACTACTGTTGGCTTTGAGTTGAATTCACTTGGTAAATGTATACAGCAGTACTTGGACGTGGACAATTCTGGTGTTTCTAATTTTGTCCATTGGGTGCACATCCCCCCCAAATGGGCAGAAATATCACCGTGATCCTCACAGTGATTTGACATTAATTCATACCTGTGCAATTTGCTCAACCAAAGACAGACGAGAGTGCCACAGAGCTAGATCTCTCTCTCTCTCTCGC
>LKNJ01000543.1:0-32435 GCA_002120245.1 Maccullochella peelii
TTTTTGGAATAGGGAGATGGAATAGGGGCTTGCTCCGTCCACTCCACGCATCGACCTGGTATTGCAGTACCTCCAGGACCGGTGCACCCCTCTCTGTGTCAATAGTAAACCTAGGAATGTTTCATGTGAGTGCAATAGTTCAATTATTTCATAAAATCTGTTCTTATCAGTTTAATATCTGATACGTTTTCTACACGGAGACCATATATTCAATTTATTTTTGGAACAGGGAGATGGAAGAGGGGCTTGTTCCGTTCACTACACGCATCGACCTTGTATTGCAGTATCTCCAGGAACGGTGCATCTCCTGAACTTAGCAGAAGCATTACTGTTTGTATAGGACTAAGTAAAGTATTGCGTAACATTACGTTATTGTTAAGGTTTTATAAATAAGAGTGTCGGTGTTCTACGTTTGGTAGAGTAAGTGTTATCCTAACCCCATGTGCTCATTGCTGATGATCTGGAAACATTTAGGTGGTGAGGATTGCACGATTTAACCTACAGAAAATATTTGCGTTAAATTGTAAGACAACTTCAAGTATTTTGGAAATAATTATAAGCAAGACACTTTATGTGTCACGTACAGGACCATCAACATGTTGTACATGACATAACATACTGTAGATGTTCTTCATAGCAGCAAAAAGAGGCAACAGTTATTTCCTTTCCTTTCCAGTTGTATTTATCTGATTTTACAATTTCAGTTAGACACATTTCACATAATGTTTTTTTAGGCTGATTCACCTATTCTTTAGACAGTATCTTTTAATGTGACTGTTTCAGGTAAATAAGGAAGGTCACAGTAAACTAAAAGAAAACAGAAGTTCTTCTACACAAGCAGTGTGGCAAATTCTTTGAAATTGCATTTAGATAATCATGTAGGGAGAAAACATTTACAGAAAACATAAGTGATCTGTTAAATGCGTTAATATGTGAAAAAAATACATTTAAATTGATTTTCTGTCAAACATCAAGAAATTTGGACTCATGACGTCAGTATTTCTAAAATAAAGTACATTTCTCATGATCATCAAACCTGCATTAAGGGTCACTATTAGTGCCAAACCCACTGAAAAATAACGCACAGTTTTGCAGCTATACGCACCTTTGTCTTTTTATAGATCTTTATTTTGGTTGTCTGATTCTCACTGCTTTCATCAACTCCATAAATAACTAACTGATATCAGCATATTTAAACTAAGATCAAGAAACAAACAATAAAATGTATTTAGCAAATTTCATAATGGACACAATTAAAAGACAGCACAAATTAAGCCAACACAACACACACTGTGCAACCAAGGAGAAAAATGTGCTTCTCTTAATTTAATTTAAGATTTTTCACATTAATGTAACAAAAATTGAGCAATTGCTCCACTTCAGTCTGTAGTTAAAACATCGCAAACCATGTTCATTTAAAGACAAACTCTTCAACAGTCCGGTGTCCAAGAAGAAAACGTTATTTGAAAAAGCTGAGTGTTATTTGTGCGTGATGGGGAATGAATTCTGGTCCATTAACTCGCCAACTCTCTCCTGGAGGGTGTGAACCACCTCTGCCAGGATGAAGAGGTGTGTGTCGTCAAGGTCCTTGAGGATGAACTTCTTTCCCAGGGCCATTTTTTCATCCAGGTAGAGGAGGAACTGTTTCATGGCAGGATCACTGATCCAGTGAGCAGAGGGGAGCAAGGAGAAACAGCTTCATAAATCATTATATTCTGCACAAATGTGAGGAATAATGTACTTTGGTAGTACATTTCATCGTATGAGTTTATTTTTTGTGTAACAAGTAATTTTCATAAGAATTACTTGATCTAGACACATATTTCTGGGCAGATTTACAGTTTTCCTTACCATTCAACAAGGACACCTTTGTGTACGTTGACCATGTTGACAGGTGCAGCGAAATCGGCACTCGAAGCAAATTAAAATGCTCAAAACCTGCAGCACAATAAACAAAGATGTGTGACTTTCCTGACCGTGAACACGAGAGTAACGTCCAGTCAGCGGAAACCAAAAATCGAAATGTTAGGCATGTTTGTGTCTCGGTCTCTTTTTCTTAAAATAAGTAAACGTTACCTCTGAAAACAAAAACAGTTAAGTAACGTTAGTGTTTAAAAACGACTGCTAAGCTAGCTTTTGATTTGAGCCTGGTTAGCTTGTTAGCGCTAACGTTAGTTCAGAAGTTCATAACCCCGGGGATATTCTGCCAAGTATTGCGATTTTCAAATAAAGAACAGAACAAGCTATCAATGAATATTTACATGCCTGGCTACATTCAAGCTAGGGAGTTAAAGTGATGATAGACGGACTTCCACCAACCTGATAGCTTCGTCGTTTCCTGTGCTAACCTTTCAAAGAAAATAACATACGGTGAGTACCGAGGGACAATCTTCTGCAATCCAAAAAGTGCGCATGGGACATAATAAATATAATTATGCCCGTGTCATTAAAGTTATGGTTTCCTCCCTGCTTGGAGAAAGCTGCATGCTTGTATTTTACATTAGTACCATTCATTATAAATAGATGCACTGTATTCATCAATTATGAATCAGGTTAATGTTGCGTTGGGAAAAAGTGCTTTATCACAATGATGTACTTTTATGTCCCTATATTTTTTATATAAAATGATAACATTTCTTGAAGCTGTTGATGGATAAAGAATAACCAATTGGGAATGTCTGCTTTAGACCAATCCAGAGAATTATTGGGCAGATAAAGGTATCATCACATTGATGCAAAAATGATATAAAAGTCCAACAGTACCACAAAGCAGTCATGCTTAATGGTTTACAACACAGTGGTGTAATACACAACGAGATTTTAAAAGGATATATACCACAGTATAGCAATATCTAAGAATGGACTGATTTATGTTGTCTCACACTTGTATGGTCATATTGCTTAACCCCAGAAGAATGTACTGTGTTCACTTTTGCAGTTTTGTCACACCAACAGGGAAAGCATGACACTGTATATTTCACAACACTGTAGTATTAATATTGTAAAAAGAAAAAACAACATTCAGATATGATATAGATTGCAAATCAGCTTTGAGATGAAAATGATGCAGTGCATAGACAAGTCAAATAAAGCCTCCCAACATAATACATTTATTCATTGTCAGCATTTCTAGTGGCAATTTGGACTACAAACACATGGAGATTAAAAATCAATTGCTTGATTAGTCCCACATAAATAAATAAAGAAACCTAAATGAATATTAATATAGGTCCATTTGCGGAAAGGTTCGGGAAGGAACATGTTTTGGCAGACAATATGGCTGTCATACTGTAGTTAGAATAAAGTTATAATAAAATCTGAAACCAGCTCTGGTCAAAAATACTGAGGAGTATAAATGTCAATGACATGTCAGTGCATCTTTAAGTAAAAATAGTATGCTGCCATATGTTAAGCTGGTATGTCTAAATTGAAATGGGGAAAAAAGTGCCAGAATATATAATCTAGAATATTTCATGATATTAACATTGTAAATATGTTCTTTAAAATTTTTTAAAATTCATCCAACTTAGTAGTGAGAGAGACCAATCTAGTAGTAAGGGATACTAAGAGAAGTAGTAGTACTAAGAGAACAAAATAAGAACCCAGGATTCTTTCTTCACAGAGTTGTGTAAAATAGATTTAATTTCCCTAATTATGTTATGGTCACATTAGTGGTCGTTTATGTAAATGTACAACAAGGAGAGGCAGGTATGTTTCCATTTGGTTTGGGTGGGTGATAGTGCTCTCCCCCATTTCCAGTAAACAGTACGTTGTATCAGTGTGTTTGAGTTCATATATTTCAGTCAGTGGCTGATGTAGCTCTGCAGTGCTTCCTGGATGAACTGGAGGCTGCGCTTGTACAGAAATGAGTCCTTCTTGTCTGGCTTGCAGATATTGAGATGATCTACGTCCACCTCGATGAGCTCCCCGATGCCAAGATCTGAAACCAAACCATAGTAGGCTCAAGGTAAGAGCTAAAGGAACAAAATTACAGACATATAGCTTTTAAGATCTATGCTCTTTTTGCTCATGCATTCATATTTAAGCTATACATCACAGATCGATGTGTCCTATTTCCCACGTGCATTAGCGTTACATACTTGCTGACTGTGTTGGTACCACCAGTATCTTGATCATGGGACCAATGTTTGTTGGCAGCGTCTCTGCAAAGCTCAGCACCTTGAATTCCTTTTCTTTCGCCATGTTCAGGAAGTTCTCATTCAGGTTGCGCAGTGCTGGTGAATCTTTAAAACACATGGACAACGACTCACAGTAGATATTGAACAATTTCCATGAAACACAAACAGTCTTGGACCTCAGAATTACTTTTGCTCACTTACCTTTACAAAGTTCTCTGACTTCTATAGAGGGAAAGAGGAGATATCTGACATTGACCGAGTACTCTGCCATAAAGGCGCCATGATGAGGGACACTATAGAACATAATGCCCTTGGTGTTCTTTAACAGTCCATGCATATCTGGGTCCTCTGAGGCATCCAGCAGCATTTTCTTCACAAGCAATCCTGATGGAAAAATCAAACGCAAGAGGATACAAACAAACTTTTAAATCAGACAAATACAATCACATGTAGGTGCAAGCATGAAATAAGGCCAAGCCATTTGTTTTTCATGTTGCGTTCAAGGGATCTGAGTAAAAATCTGACATGCTTGTGGAAGGAAAGTTCTGACAAAATACCTCCCATACTGTGGGCTACCCAGACCACAGGCCTCTCTCCAACTCCTGCCAGCTTTAACTTCTTTAGCAGCTCTCGACTTCTGTAGGCCAAGGACTTCCTGAAGAGACAAAAGCAAAGAATGATTTAACAGTTCACTCACTGAGAGTCTGTTGGAATTGGGCAAAATGAATACTGGAACATTTGGGATAATAAAACAATTCATTTCACTAAGAATGGCTTTAAATACTCATGATGTTGGATTAAGATTATTACTATTAATAAGTAATAACTTACTAAAATAAATATTATCTCTCCAGTAACAGAGAATTGTTCCATACTTACAGAGCCCTACAATATGTTATACTTAAAAACCAGTGGACACACTGTAGAAACTACAGATTCCTCACCTTTGACTTTCAGCGGGGCACTGGGCCATCCAGTCACTGAGGTGACTGTCATACTCCACTGATAGTACTCTCAGATTTGGACAGTCAGCAGCCAACCATGACTGTAAATAAAAGAGGACAATAACAACAGTGAGAAATGATTCATTTTTCTCAAGATTAATCTGCACGAGACCTCACATTTCATTGAGCAAAACAAACACCACTGAGTCTCCCCTACAGCCAGAAAGACCAATCCATATTTGTTCCAAAGATTTAATTTCATTGTAGCAGGAAAAGCATGGAAAGACACTTCTACTACTACTCCACAGTAATAAGAGGAAGGATTAGGTGGATTTTTCACCTTTGGCCAGCACTCTGTGTAGTCGTCCGTGCTTTCTGCCTCCTTCTCTTCCTCTAACATACTGCGGTCCTTCTGCCTCCACGTCTTAAAAGCTGCCCCCAGAATCCCATGGATGAAGAGCACGTCTGCTTTGATTGGCTGGCTGGAAATGAACACATTGTCAAAGATAAGTGTTGGTTTACATATAAAATAAAATGAAACTAAGACATAATAAAAATGATGTAACAATAGAATGAATTGTCCTACTTGCCACGTGTTTGCGGGTGGAGGATATAGACGCCGTCTTGGTATTTCTCTTTCACTGTCTCCCTATCCAGGTTGGCCAGAGCACGGGCTGCATGAGACGCCTGCATGACATGAGGAGACTGCATCATCTCAGCCAGGACAGATACCCAGCCTGAAGGTGTTATAGGTAAGGAAGAAAGAAATATAAAAATAGATTGGATCTGTTATAATCTTTTCAGTTTACACACAAACAAGTGTAAACAAGTATGAACACTGTAAAGCATTTCTGCTGTGGTGGCAACATTAGAAAACGGTTGGTATTTGTATGATAAAGTCTTTGTAATGGTGAATATGTCATCTGTAGATCAAATAGGCACATGCAAAAATAGGCTGTAGATCTTGTTTTTAATAACATCCTCAGTACACCCAGTCAAGATGACACATAACCAGAACTCTCTATGGAATCAGATGAGTTGCAGAATTACCAGACATGGCTATGGCCTGGTGAACCCTCTCATTGAGTGCCAAATTTCCTATGATACGAACAATGTTCCTCTGAATCTTCAGGGAGTCTCTACGAAGCTGATAAACCCTCTGGAGGAGCTGCAGACCCCCATTGGCAACTATGTGGTCACAGTGGCTCTGGAACTGAAGACAAGATGTGTTTCAGTAAGTTCAATATTTACTCACCTTACATAGCAATCAAAGTCATCCACACTCTCTACAGGAGTTAGTCCAACTAACTGAGATTGTTGTTCAGGTATGGACCAAATTAATGAGATAATAATTGTTCAGTGTGTACAATTTAAGCACTGTTCTATAAATACTTGTGTGCTGACAAGAGTCCCTCTAACCACGAAACATAAGAGTCCACTGAACTAAAACAAAAGTTGCTTTGTGTTTTGAAGGAGCTTTTTACTTTTAAATGTTTGGGGAAGATGTGCTGTTGAATGCACTCCTGTGTTGTGTTTATGTGATAGTTATAATCAGTTTAATAAAAAGGAATCCGACAACTTCCCCCAGATCATATTTAGATGAGTAATGGCCATCATTACCTTTGAGTGCTGTACCAGTGCCTGTAGGCAGAAGGATTCCACCTTCTCAGAGGGAACAGACGTGAGGCTCTGGGCATAAGGCAGCCCATTACCTCCAAAACACCACAGACCACCCTGCAACATAGGAGAGTGTATGTGTTAGTGAAAGGATTTAAAGATTTGAATTTTCAACCTTTTTGAACAAAGAAAGCTCTCCTGCCACTTTGTGTTCTAGGTAGTCACTTTCCAAAAGACTGTATGTAGAAGTGTGTGTATGAGTCCATCTTTCCATCTTAATTACCCGTTGTGCTGCCAAGGACTGGGTGCTCTCTCTGAGGGCCAGTGAGGTGAAGTACTGAACACATTTGTCCACCTCAGACTGAGGCAGAGACCCCAGCAGCTGCCTCAGTCCATCCTCTGCCGAGAAACCCTGTGAAGAAGTTATCACATCTTAATTATCATCTTATATGCCTGTGTGATGTAAAGCTAAGGTAAAGGATCGATAGTGATAAATAGCTAGTGTCCCTTGCAGATTGACAGCTACACATGCAATAGCCTATTCCAACAAGACACAATATCACAAATCTGATTTCTTGAGAAAACTCTCACACAAAATCAAAAAATGTAGAGCTCATTATGTTTAGTATAGACACAAAGGCTGTGGATGAGTGTGGTTTGAAAGTAATAGCGATATAGAGGTATTCTATATGATAGACTATTCTACAGAGATACTTACATCCTCCAGGTCAGGCAGTGCAGGTGAGCGCAGGAAGAATCGAAGGTCTACCTGAGGAGTCCGGGCCAGGGCCACTGCTGTTCGCTGATCTATAATCTGGGCTGCTGTCTGGTACTGGTAGTCTGCGTTATTGACAGGTTTCATCCCACCTCACTTCACTTGCTGTATATACTGTAAACCTGAAGTGATATGCAACGATTTTTGTGTATCTTACCGTGCCAATGGTGATTGTCTGCAAGCTCCTGTACAGCCTGTAGTCTGATGGCTTTATTAGCTGACTGTGTCCTCTTCAGTAAGACCCATAATGCCACCTCATGTGGGTCTGCATCCACATGGCTAAAGTGCTCTAAGACATACAAATGGAGAACCAACTGACTGGCTGAACATTTACAGAACTAAGTGGATGCTACAAATATTCCTAAATGCAGTGTGTGGAATTGCATTCAAACTGTATCTACACTGAGTAACTACCAGTATCTTCAGTACCACTTTCAGATTATTACAACAGCTAGGAAGTTACAAACCTTGTCGTTTTAAACCTTGTGTCATCAACTTGGCAGCTATTCATTTTTAAGAAGTCAAAAGTTAATATATTAGATGTCTTACTTAAATATAATTTCATGAAAATGCTGTCACATATTTCTATAATCTCGAAAAGTAAAAGTCATGACTGATTCATACAGAGTTAATATAAGGTGAACAAAACAATCATTATAATCATTACAGCCATGGGTACAATATACCCATTAATGCACAAAGTATGTGACATTCAAAACAGGATGTGCACGTACAAGACAGGTGTTTCCCTTGGCCAGAAATGACTGGGTGACTGTAGTTTTCTGAGAATAAATATTTGTGCTTCTATTAGAGACAACTTCTGCTTTCCAATCTTAGAAACACGAGGTGCAGAACTGCGGCTTCACACTGTGCACTTAAGTGTGATTGTCAGGTGAACTGGTACAGTAAAATGACAACTTTTGGTCTCTTACCATCTAGTGACAGGAACAAAAGCCTAGATGATAGTTCCAGAAACCGCCTTGCTGCTTTATGAAGTTCCCTCCTTGCTTTCTGTGTGAGCCCTGGAAAAGACACACAGTGTAAAAAAAAATTACTACAATGACCTAGAAAATCTGAATTTCATTTCTATAAAACATTACCACAGAACAAGAGCAATTTAATAATGGTTGCTGGTTGGTATCTCAGTATAGGTTGATAGGTGATCGTTTCCATTAAATAATTGAACCTTGACCAGTGGAAGTGAGATCAGTCAACAGACTGGCCCAAATATGCAGAGGAAAGATAGTAGAGAGGGGAAGGAATGAAAGACAGGAAGTAATGATACCAGATGTCACTGGGCACCTGGACATGGCAAACTCAGTATGACTTTGTGCTCATACAAGAAATAGATAAAGCCATTCAGCATATTTTCCAGATGTCATCCAGCTAGTTTGGGAAGTAGGACAATGTCCAAAAACAATACACCTAAAGGAAAAACCTCAAAAAGAAATCTCAAACTAGGCTTATTCTTTTCAGTTTTGGCCTAGGTGAATGACATTCAGTACCTGCAGCAAGGTTCTCCTTTTCATCTGAGGGAGTGGCTCTCAGGTAGATGTAAGACTTGTACTTCTCCTGAAGAATTGCACTAGTGTCAATGGTCACAGCTTTGTCTAAGGCCACCATTTCATAAGTGATAAAAAGACAGCCCCTGTAGAAAAGTAATGGACAAGCTGTGGCACCGTGACAGTTGTTTTCACACAAATTTGCAGTGATCAAATTTGGCCATTGAAGTAAAGGACTAATGTAAATACTGTAACTTACCCCAAGACAACTGCACCAGTTACTTTAGCAACCTTCCCTAAGTTTCAGCAGAAAAAATGTTTATATTAGATAAAGGTTTGAAGCTGTTTGCACAAAATCACAAGTATTTAGAGTACTTAGGTCTGTGAGATTTCTGACAAAAAACATTGTAAACGTAGATCATTTATGTTAAATAACTTACTTAAATCTTTCCACTGAAGCACTTTCTTTACTCCAGGCGGCCCAGCTGTACTCAGTCTCCGACAGCGGATCAAACGTAGAGCTGCAACAGACATCCTCCGCCTGCATGTCACCCGGTACGATGGGGCTAAGTTAATCAGACCACCAAAGAAAACTAACAACTAACCAACCTAAGCCTATCTCACTCAAGAAATGTACATATCGTAGAGTCAGACGGGTGACCAATGACACTTTTGCTAAAGCTAATTTAATGTAAAGCACGTATATAACAACAAGTGACAGTACCAACATTTAACCAACTTGTGACAATAATCAATGACAGCTTTGACACCAACTAACTAAGGTAAGGCATCTAATTATTCACAAGTCCTCTAGCTAACCTTAGCTAACTTAGCTGCAGTTAACTTTGAATAACTAAGCCAGTTGCGACTGCCACCTCACCTGTCAGTCAGTCTAACACCATCGTTCAGCTTTATGTTACACTAAATTAAGCCTTGTGTCACTCATAACGCTAACGTGCACATAAACACTCCTGTCAAACTGTAACAACGGGTCAAGCTAAATTAAGCCGTTAGCTAACACTAACTTACTCAAGATTTAGCTTTTGGCTAACATTTCACTTTCAGTGTTTACAGCCAGCTTCCTAACGCGAACTGTAAGACATCCAGCTGACTGATGGGTTAATGTTTTCATTGTTGAACAGTGGCATTACCTTATTTATCGACTGACAAGTTTTAAAACGACTACCGTAATGTTCTCCACGACTGCAGCGCCCGGTGTTCATAAACACAAACTTGTCTCACAAATAATACGTCATCTACCACAACCAACGCGATTAGAAAAAAAAAGCTAAAAACAAAAGATTTTAATACTTAACGTATGTTGTACGACGTGTGATACTTTTTTATTTATTTAACATGCACACAAATATCTGTTAGGGGGGCGGGTCTTCTTTTCTTCCTGTAAAGCTCTCTGGGGGCACCAGTGTCCTTCACCTCCCAAACTTAACTGTGGTCTGCTGCTTAAAGGGGGTGGACAAAATAATAAAAACACCTGCAGTCAAATACAACAATCATGCAATAAATTCATAATATTGTAAAGATTGTAATGTTCACAGAAAGAGGTGTTGATGTTTGACACGAGGCTACAGTTTGTGCTGGTGTATTAGATTGCATTCTGTTGGATATTTATTTTATAAGGTAGTTCCCTTATTGTTTCTGCCAATGGACAACATCACAATGCAATGTTGTACATCGACACCACAATCTCAAAATACGATCAACATTTGTCTAACTCAGTCAACAAAAATGGAACTTTAGAAACTTCTCTAAGGTAGTATTTATTTGGATGACTACTGTATTGGGTTGCAGTATTTTACAGGTGTTGATGTTATTATGTTCATATCTTGTGTTGCCTTATGCAAGATAAGGGCACTGCTTTCTTTGTGCTAGCAAACGCCCTACAGTACAGACCACAAGCTTTTTATGGAAAACTCAGTTGTCATTATTTTGATTCTCACTTTTATTGCAAACCACAGCTCTGTAAAAACATGTGTGAGGCAGCAATTAAAACATCAACTGAGTTTTAAGCTGTCTACATCAGGTTTTGCTTATATATGTCAATGACACATTTACAATGTATTAATTACAGTTTAACACACACAAACACTTTCCTTTGGAGTACAAATACACAATCATTCTCTCTTTTGCATAGTTATTAGATGATCAGCAGGGACAAAAAGTCTTGCCTTGCAGCATAAATGCCCAGTCACCAGTATGTTTTTGTAGATTTTTGCCTTGTCTAAATTAAACAAAGATTCTGTGCAAGTATACATGACTGTCAATCACCACTAAATACAGACTGCAAATATTTTCTTTTTATGAACAACCATTGCCACATTGCTGAGAGTGTCAAATGAATGTTTTAAATATTTTACATCAGTATTAAACAATGAAAGGCAAGTATGCTTATGTCAACATCAGATATATATTAACATATCAAAAGACATACAAAACTGATTGTTGTTCTGAGTGTTATTCTGTTGAGCAGAGCACACAATTGACCTTGATGTCCTGGTCCGCTACACTCAGCTCCACCTGGTCATATAAATCAATACAGATTTAGTCCAATATCATTTGTAAATCAGTTTACAACTCTGGGCTCGTTTAGTGAGAGTCAGCCTGGTGCTCTCACTCCTCTCAGGTGCATGTTTCCTGATAAGCTCTAATAATGCTCTCATAAGCTGGAGGTGGGGTCTGTGTAGCATGGAAACCCCTCACGCCATTGTTCCCCCAAAATGACTCGGGTCTGGGTGGGGTGGCAGCCGACTGGGTTGCTGTTTGAGCTGATCCAGTAGACGTGGTCAGAGTCGGTGTACGAGGCAGTGTGGTCTGGCTCCCCTCCTCTGCCTCCCTCGCAATTTGGCTGCACTGGAGGAGAGGGTGGAAGGTGGAGGCCCTGAAGCTGGATTTGTGCCCCAGTGGCTCGAGGTGATCAGGGGAGGAAGTCTGGCGGTGGAAGCTGAAAGCAGCACTGATCAAACTGTTGTTGCTGCGCCGGTCGTAGCTGCTGTTGCGGTTAAAGCCCGGACGGTTGCGGGAAGACGTGCGTGATTGGCGAGTAGGGCGGCGGGTGATGCTAGCAGAGCCTGCCCTGCGTCGGGACATCCAGATCAAGATCACGTATACCAGGGCCCCCAAGACCAGGCCCACTGCCATGGACACACAGAAAGCTATGATCAGAGGGACTGTGAAGAGAGAAACACATACAAAAAAGAATACTTTATGATCTGTGCTTCAGTATGTTTTTTATAGGATCCTTCACAAACATCCTCCATACTCTTGGTTTCTGCGTGATTTTTTTTTTTTAGCTCTTACGCCCCATTAACTTATTTACTCTTCAGGTTCACTGTGAGGGACAAGAGTTTGTTTATAGTACATGCAATACATCTAAATGCACTTGATCCTTAATAACTTTCTATATTCATGCCTTTTTTTTATCATCCCCTTGGAATGGAAGGAATTTTAATTAGAATCTATGCCCTTACCAAGATTACAAAAAACATCTGTTTGTAACAACTGGAGGATTGCCAACAGTGTCTTGCAAGAGGGCACCATCTTGACAAATAACAGGTTTTCCTCTTTCATGTTTACTAGAGCAAGTGTTTTGGAAACAACAACCTGATTGCATTTCATTCCCACAAAAAAGGCACTGACTTTTTGTTCATTGCTGCTTTGCCTTGGAAGCAGTAGTGCCAAAATAAGCGTGCTTGAGAGAAATGAGAGAATGCAGCGGCTAAGACAAATCCCGCTGGACTGCTGCCAGGGAAAACAAATCGGTATCCTTTCAATACAGTTAAGCGTTAAAAGACTGAACCTACTTTGTTTCTAGCCCATATTTCCACAGCAGTTTCTTTCTCTAACTTTGGGAAAAGGGAAAGGAGACACTGGTCAAAAGTCATCTGGAAATGACATTTGGGAATACTGAGGAGAAAAAAAACAAAACATATAGATTTGGAATGAGTATTCGTAAAAATTGTGAAAGGTTTCTTTGAATATTCAAATTTGTTGTATAAAGTAATCTTCAAAAGGAATCAGGACCACATATTGTATATTTTCCAGAGGCGATTAAAGCTTGAATTCCTGAGAGAACAATGGTGCCAATCAGAGAGACCACATGAAAAAGACCAGCTAAAAGAGAAGGGAAGTTAGAAAAAACTCACCAGCATCAAAAGACTGAAGTATTTCCAGAAAGAGATTTGTGTTGTTCTCAGCCATGACTTTCTGTTCTGTTAGAGGAGAAGAAGAGAGACTGATACTCGGTTCAGTCTGTCGTTTACTCTCTCTTCTTCTCCCTTCTCTTCTTCTCCTGTCAATTCGTGCCCGTCTCTCTTTTCTTCTGATGCCTTTTCCTGTCTTTCTGCCTCCACTCTTTCCTGTTCTCTCACTTTCTCCCTCTCTCGTCCCTTGCCCACTTTCTCTGTCAGTATGTCTGTCTCCCTCAAAGGGAGACTCAGCCCAGAGGCACACAGGACTGGCGGCTAACTCTGGCAGTCGTCTTGTTTATGGAAGCGGAAAACTACACTGTCACATTTCCTGCTTTTCTGCTTGAAATTAGCAACAGGAGTGGCTTATCTATCCAGGACAGAGATCCTGGAGGTGGGGAGACGGGGTGTTGCTCTAATCACTTCCTCCCCCATCATTTCCTTCAGGTTGATTAATGTAAAACAGTATCACCGTAAGACTCAGTACTTTAGCTTTCACCATAGGAAAGTCCACCACACTCACCAGTATTTTTGTTCCTTTCAGAAATTATAAATATTTCAATCTCTCATATTTTTTTCTTTCCACCACAGAGATCATGGGTGACAGTTTTGCAACAGTTACAGTCTGAAATGGGCGTTGAAGGCAAAACCACAGCTGGAATTGATGGTGGCAGTGCTGTAAGTGCTTTTAATACTTAGTTGTAATGATGCAAAGAATTGTACTACTCTGGTGCATTTTTAAACAGACTGTGAGCATGTGGATATCTGCCTGTTCTGATTTCCAGCGTCTTTGTTAGTAAGCTCAGTCTTTCCACAGTGTCTGCCAGGTCAGTGGTGCCTGCATTGGACGTCTGGTCTTTTCTCAGTTGGAGAGATCCAGTAAAAACATTGTAGTTTGATAAGCAACACAACTACTCTTTCAGTGCCACATCAGATTTTACTTTTGAGCGTTTTTTTTCTACTCTTGACAAATCAGGATGCAGTGAATGAAAATGAAGCGCTTCGTGTTGCTCATTCTTGATCCCATAGTCAGCATTGTTTTAATCTAGTCCAAGCCAAATTTGCAAGGTCATCAATACAGTCAGAAGGAAGGATGCGAGTAGTCATATTGGTATGTATCTAAAGTAGACCAGCCTGTTTGCCCCATCAGCTTTGATTTTATTTTCCAGAGTCCATCCTTGACCTTAAATTCAACCTCAGCATTAATCAAATCAACCTGTTAATCCTGTCCATTAAGATGAAAATGATTTTCAGACAAGATCTTTGTGAGTGTATTATGCTAAGAAGTTGACAACATTCAGCCTTCTCACTGGCAAAGAGAGAGAGAGAGAACAGCCCGACCAAAGCTTGAACTTCCTTTAATTGTTGTCTCTCTGCCGTAAAACCTGTCCAAAATATACAACAAACACCCATAACACTCCGTGCAATAGTATGTGTGGCCATTGTGTTCTGTTACAGAGTAATTGCAGTGTAATGGGACTTCTGCTCATAGGTGGAGGAGACATTCTTTGAGCTTCATAGCTTAAGTTCATGGCTTTGTCAAAATGTAATTGGGAAAAGTGGTGGGAAACTGCAGCGTGCAGTCTTTAATACCTTAATAAGGAAATTAGCTTTCTGTAAGGAATTCAAGGATGTAGAAATAAAGGATGTAGTATATTATTGCTGTGTTTTAAAAACAATTCAGAACAATGAGGAGTTTCTAAATTTGTAGATTTGATGAATCAATATCAATCACCCAAACAGTAGCTTTAATCAATGTGCCACTCCGGGCGCTTATGTATAAACGATATTATTGGAGGGAAAAATGGTAAGTGATATGTTATGGTATGTTTTTTTCTACAAATAAATTAATACCACTCTGGTCAGTAATATTTGGATGTAGAGAGGCTGAGTCTCTACTATGTGTTCCTTCTATTCCCTCCTTGACCAGTAGATGGAGTAATACTCCATGATAACTTCACAGCACATCTCATCACGTGTCCTGAAAGCCTCAGAGAACAGGTCCACTCCAACCTGTCCATTAAACATGCGGACTAGCCTATTTTACATAGTCCAAATGAAAAAAAAAAAAACTTATAGGCTAGCTAATCAACTTTTTCCAGAGAAATAATGTAGGAGCTACGGTAACATATTTAACGTGCTCTTGTTAATGTGTAATACAGTGTGTTTGCTGGGCTACACATATTGATTATTATATTGCACACATGCACTACATCATCCTCCACATATTTTTAGCAGAAAACTCCTCCCTCAGTTTTGATATCACATACATTGTGCAGCTCATTAAGGAATGGTCTGCTATGACAGTGATTTGATGTCTATCCACATCTTTTGGATGTCTTATAACCTTCGTATGCACTGGGCTACAAACATCAGTTATTTAACATCATTTGCAACTATAAAGATTTGTTCGCTTTGTTTAAGGAAAAAGTTTAATTTGCAGTACATAAAATAGAGTTGCAGAACAGTATTTCTCTCTTTGGCATTATGTTGATTTTGACGTGCAGGTTGACAACAAACTTTCTAATGAGATTTTAGAAAACTGCTGACTATGTATGAAAGAGATTACCACACTGGCGGTCTTGGTCCCAGCTCTCTGCTTGTGCAGTGATTAGATAAGAAAATGGATCTTAACAGGGAAGGGTTTGGCTACTATAGAAAAGATTTCCTATTGACCCCTGTGCTTTGTCTCTGATTTCTGCTCCCCTCTGCTGCAGCAGTATCTGCTCTCTCTTTTGCTGAATCTGTTTGGTCCTGAGGGGCTCTGGACGATAGCGGTCACCCCGAGCTGAGCTGCATAAAAAATGTAGGAATCAGCAGTCCGTCCCTGCTGCAGAGGAGCCGGCCAATCCAACTAAATCCCACCATGTAACACACTGGCAAGTCAAACAGCTGATTCTGACAACGTAACTACAAAATGGTTAGATTCATATGTACATTTATTAGGATGAAGTGCTGATTTAGTTGTTACGGAGTGGGTTGAGGAGGTCAAACTACCAAGGTAATTGATTTGCCCCTGGCTTTGCTAGGACAGTTGCTATTGGTTATATTTATTATTATTAATATTATTATTATTATTATTATTATTATTATTATTATTCATTAGACAATGCAGAGATCCAGAAATCTGGACTCCCAAACAGATTGTGGAGGGCTGTTCTGTTGTCCTGTAGATTTACACCCATAAAATCACCCTTATTCTCCTGCTCCGAATGCCACCAGTTTATTAACATAAAGCCATCCCATTAATTAATCTTAAAAGCAGATTGCATAACACTGTCATTACAACAGATTGAATTCAACATGCACCACATCTGTGCATTTATTCAGTGTTATTCGTATACCAAAATTGAGCTGAGGATCAGCAATCAATAATCATTAATCAGGTTTTATATTTTTCATGCCCGTTCTTCTGTCTGGCACTTTATTGAATGAGACTGTGGCCAGAGCAGTGTGGCTCCCCTTTCAGTTCCTCCTTAGAGCTCTCCTGAGATGATGATGAAAGGACTTGTCTAATGGGATTACACATCGCGATAAGTGCTCAGAGCCTAGTGGTTCATCACGCCTCCCTCCTGCATTTCAAAGAGTGGCATTGATCTACTGTGCAGGAGCATAGCTTGGATATAGAGTTTTGGATGATGTTTAGTGGCAGGGGTATGTTATGATTGATTGTTTACTTGTATCACTTATTGTCCCTCCAGCTGCAAATTGTATTTTAAGGGAAAAATCCACTCTTGTATAAATTTTCCATTCGTTTTTTTTTTTTTTTTTTGTAGAGATGTTCTCCAGGTTTTGATTTGTGAATTGGAACAAATCCCCCTTTAACCCGAGCAGCAGTAGGGCAGACTCAAATGATGATGTCATGAGATAAATCCTGGCACTGCTCAATAAGCAGTGAATAATGGAGCAACACTATAAGAGCATGCATGGTGACTTCTCTAAAATACAAGGACAAAACTAAAACTCTTTTTTTACTTTATAATTAAATAGTTTACTGTTATCAGTTTAGTACATTTATTATGTCACTACTGAGTTGATGACCCCACATTCAGCATATTTATACAGTTTTAATAATTCAAATAATAAACAGAAAATAACGGTAATAAAATAGAACAAAATACATGAAAGAAAGGAGAAAAGTGCATCTCAGAGAAGCCCAGTATAAGCATTTACATTAATCCATCAATTTAAATATATATGTATATATATACATACTGTACACATTTATGCACGCATACATAGTACCTAAATGACCTAAATGATATTCATACATGTACTGTATATATACATCCACCAAACTAAATGTACCTGTACACATTCATTTCCTTAGCTGCCTCCATGATTTCAGTTTACATAGCCACAGCCATTTAGCCCATCTTGTTTTAAAACATTCAACACTGACTTGAATTTTATAAAAAGATTTGCTCTACTAGTTCTTTCCTTTTGTCCGTACTTCGAC
Organism: Maccullochella peelii; assembly: GCA_002120245.1. Classification (NCBI taxonomy): domain Eukaryota; kingdom Metazoa; phylum Chordata; class Actinopteri; order Centrarchiformes; family Percichthyidae; genus Maccullochella; species Maccullochella peelii. The sequence continues at coordinate 17,639 of LKNJ01000543.1, forward strand.
TTCCCTTTGTCTCCAATTTCTTGTCATGATTTTTCGAGCAGTTATTCTGAATATTCAAACTTAATATTAATATTCAAACTTTTTTGTTCATTATTTCAGGACACATTACACATAATAAAATAAATAAATAAATTCTGGGCACATAGAGATTTTCATGTTTTGCTTCAAACGCTCAGTCAAATAAAGCTAATTTACAGTTGATTTAATATTTCCAACCAATATTCTAGTAGCCCACAAAATCAGTCATCAATTCAAATCCTTATATAAGCAATTCTGTGCTTGAAGATGTTGACTTTACTGTCCAAAATCATAGGAACATTACAATGTAAATTCTGTTTTAGGGTGGATTTTACCTTTTAACATAGTTAAGATGCCTGCTTTTTCAAAATTCACATCAAGTAAGAAATGTGTTGTTGTTGCCGTCATAGGCAAGCTTTGCTGCAGCTAATTCTGTCCTCTCTTCTTCCCTTGTTCTCTCTCACTCTGTCATTTTCTCACTTGCTGACACTTTCTCTCCCACACTCACAAACATAACACACACACACACACACACACACACACACACACACACACACACACACACACACACACACATCTTCTACAGTGGAACCAGTAGCTATGAGAAGATACTTGGCATGCTATTGGTCCTGATGCCTCCATGAGAAGGACGAGCTATCCCTTTTGATTGGACAGCAGGTGGCAGTGCATGCAGACCAGGAAAATGTCTTGTCTGCAGAAGTAAAAGGCTCAGACGAGGCAAGCATACACATACACCATACACATACAGTATGCACTTACATCATCATCATCAGGGGAGGAGCTTCACTGAGTGTGAGGATTGCAGACTGCTACTGCAACAGGGGTGACTTGAAAAGAGAAACACAGCAACATGGACACGCTCCAGTCTTGATAGCCTGCAGTCAGTGTGAAAACACAAAACTACTGCAGCCCAATCTGAGTCCCAATAACAGCATGAGAGCCTTGCCAGGGTGGCGTGCAGAAGCTGGGACGTGACTTTGGCGACCTCAGGACAGCGGCATGGCATCACCCAGGCACTACGGACACTCTGCTCGGGATATTGCCAACGTGATGCAGAAGCTGCAAGGTAGGCATAAAATGCTTACTCACTCACACTGCTCCACCTTGGTTTGCAGCGTTTTTAGAGGTGACCTAGTGCTTGTCATGACACAGCAAAACAGTATGAGCTAGAGACACTTACTGTTACTGTTAGAATGTCTTTCATGCATCGTATCCTTTCTGCTCACGACCCTGTAAGTCTTATCTGTGGAGTGTTGGAATATTCATATGGCTTATAAATGTGTGGTATGTGAAGGACATAACTGCATAGGATATGCAATGTCACAGAATGCAGTACTCAAGTACACTGGAATTTTTTAGGTTATAATCAGTTGTGTTTTGTCTAACATTCAGTTGCAATCAGTACTTCAGTTTGCTTTACTTTCTAAGTTTTTTGCTTAGGATTGAGAATAGAGGTGGAGATGCATGCAGCTGTAGAACTATGTAGTATGGCAGATTTAATGCCATAAAAATGAAGACTTGTTTCTTTTTTTGTGGGAAACAACCAGAGCAAATGAGATTAAGTGAGCCAGTGTGTGAGAGATCGTATTGTTGCATTGTGCTTGTATGTATTCACTATTTGTATGTGTGCACATGCTTGCAGCATGTTTGCTGTGTGTGCGTGCGTCTGTGTGTACCCGCGCTTGCATGTGCATACGTACAGTACAGTATGTGTATGTGTGTGTCCGTATGTGTTTCTGTATGTGGATAGACAGGGAAGCAGACGATAGCAAAGCTAATCCCCACAGAGGCTGACAGGATGAAGTCTATTCTTCCCTCTCAACTCTGCTGTTGTAGCAGGACTGTCTTATTGTGGACAGTCATTTCCTCAGCCTACTGTACATAAAACTTACTCTGGCTATAACGCTGGCATTTTTAACCTTTGGCACATTAAAATGAGAAATTCTGGCTTTCTTGTCTTATCTCACCTCTGTTCTGACTCCATTTGTGCACTGTGTTTGCAGCAGATATCAGCATTTATTTAGTCTTTTACCCTTCCTAGAAGTCAAATAATGTGGGTGTATCTTTTTTTGTATTGTATTACACAAGCTTGCGCCGTAAAAACAGTGCATCTCTGTGTGGCAACATCACACATCCCTTACTGACACCATCAGATTGATGACACTCGCAAAGTAGCAGGAAAGTCAGGTGACACCAGAGCTGAGATCCAGTATGGCAGCTCCCTGTGTGGCTTCTGAGGTGGCAGTTTCTGTGAGAGCTGAGAACAGCATCACCAGCCACGTGGCTCCTCTGCATCACTGTGTGCAGGTGTGGGTGCACGCTTTGAATCCCAATTGTTCTCCGATTGATCTAATTTTGGAAGCTTCCCCTTGAGCTGTCTCTCCAGGGCACGGACAGATTGATGTCTTAATACATATTTGGTGAGAATTAAACAATTTATCACATTGCAGTGGTGTAGAATTGTTCCATTATTTATGTGGGAGGTTACAATTCACTACTCAAAAACTAAAAAAAAAACATCCACAAGGAGACATCCCTGTTTTGGGAAGCTGCAAAATATTTTATCTACACTAAAAATGTTGATGTTTTCAGATATCTTTCCAAACTAACACGGTAAACCTGTAGAGAATATGCAGCCATAAAGGAGTCCACTGCTTGTAGCTACATTCAGGAGTCTCATTTAACACTATGAGGCTGTAAATAATGCAGTTTTGTCCCAATTGTGGCTTTTCTAAAAATACTCTTCTGACTGGGTCCTGTGGTTGGGGGTGTGTCTACACCAACTGGTGAAACCTTTATCTAATTACACCAAACAGTCCCTTTAGCAACAGTTGCTTTATTGCTGATGTCTCGTGGCATGTAAGCATTTCAGATAAGACGGGTCTTGTTGCCGTGGTTATCCTTACAGATGGATGGACAGTGTGTTTGTGGGAACAATACTGCCTTAACATAACCAGATTTGCCCTAACCACAGGGACACATAGGCAATGTTAATGGCTACTTAATTATATGGGTGTCTTCTGCTTGTAGCCTTGAGTAAATAATAATATTAATATACTATAAGTCTCAGTGTGAATGGATTTGCTTGGACATCAGCTACGTATTTTTTTCATGAATCACTCTTTATGTTCTCCTCTGAGTACATGATTACATTAGCTTATTTATTCGGTGGGGAAACGTAGAATCTAATTTTGACGTGACATTTTATTTGATGCCCTCTGGTTGCCATCCATCTCCTGGGAGATGAGAGCTGAACCTGTGATGATATCGTCAAGACGTTTTGTAAGAATCAAAGAGGAACACTCATGTTTTCATTAGTCTGAACATAAAACAGTCCATAGCATATGTGGAACATAACATAACATAAGCATGTGTTCCTTGCCTTTGGTATCATGCAGTGTTTCTATAGGTAGTCACAAGCAAGGTCCCAAATGACAGCTTTAAATGAAATCAATGTTGCCTTTGTTCAGGGTAGCTTGCTTTTCATTTCTCAGGGTTGCAGTAATCGTGTCTCTCCAGTGGGATAATTGTTAAGAAATGTGTTATATTGTGTTATGTTCACATGTTTTGGGGGGAAACTTGATTGCAATCTAGTTTCTTACCTCCTGAGAGTAAAATATAGGTAATCTAATACCATTTGTATGTCTTTTAAAGCCTGATTGGATTAACGTATTTTGTTCCTCCTCTCAAGAGAGGACAATTAGCCATGTTCCACAAATCACCAGATACCATGAAATTAACTTCCTTCAGGCTCAGTTTGGAAGCTGTTAGTAACCACTCAATGCAACATCAAAATAATCAAAACTTTTGCCCCAGTTTTGGGTCTGTGTTTTTCTCCTTTCAACCATCTCTTTTGGTGTACCTTTCTGTCGCAGTGAAAAAACACCAATTAGTGACACCATATGGCGGAGAATGGCGAGGCCGCTTTGAACACCTCCCAGCCTGAACTCCTCCATATGCTGTGGAATTTGCCTGTTTGTTGTCTCTTATTAATGAGAAAAGCGATGCACTGTTTTTCCTATTTCAATTTCTCACCGGTTTTCTCCGTCTTGGGCGGCAGAGGCATACATTTGCACATGCGGCTCTGGGTTTTACCGTCTGCTTGCCTATCAAGCGGATAAGTTTGTTAAGTCTCATTGTGTTGGGAAGCACCTGCTTGAGTTTTCTGTATGTAGGCTGTATGTAAACCTGTACTGGCAATTTGCTTGAGATCAGATGATACAGAAGGAGATTGCCGCAGATTGAGTTTCTCAATCAGTTCAGGATTGACGGGTTGTGTTATGCAAAGCATAGTGACTGCATTTACGGAAATTCTGCAGTACGGTCCGATTTTTATAAGCGCCTGCTAATGTAATTTTGGTCAACGAGGATGCTGAGCAGGAAGAAAGGTGAAGAAGAGGGTAAAGGGCAAGGGCAACAGAGGTCGGCCCATCTGGAAGACATGAGTGCCATGCTGGGAGGATTGGATGGATGAAATAGGGATGAGAGAGGCAGCGGGAAAAACAAGAAAATGAGACTGGACAAGCAGGCGGGAGAGAGAGAGAGAGAGAGAGAGAGAGAGAGAGAGAGAGAGAGACCACACACCAGTTTTTAAGCTCCTGATTGCTAGTGGGACTGGCACAGATCTTCAGGCTGGCACAGGGCCAGGGTGACATCCTGTTGCCAGGGGCGACATTATGGTTCGGCCGCAGCCAAGGAAGGACCAAGCAGACGGTCACCTTGAGCCATGCCAGCCTCCTGTTTAGTTCTGACACCACCATTTATCGTCTGCGGCTCTGGATACCACGGCTTCACACACACACATGTGCCCACACTCGCACACAGACACTGAAACAAACACTTGGTGTTAAAAATAGCTGTGATGCATCTTTTTTTTCGCCCCCGTATCATACCACTGGGAGTCAGCAGTTTCACTGAGTGGTTAAACAGACACAACACGGGTCTTCAAGGCCGCCAGACCATTAACATGAAGCCATTACTCTGTAGCCTCAGAACTGTGGCAGTAGGGCCAGTGTGGGATAAAGCTGCTGCATGAGTTGTTAATTATTCTGCTGCTTCTTCTCCTTGTCTTACCAGATTGTGTTCATGACTCGTTGCCATAGTGGCCGTCGCATGACAGCCAGCACAGGCTTTTTTCACCCTGTGGGCTTATTGGCCATGTCTGGTTTAGCTTCTGCTTCTGTTACAGAACATTATGTTTGATGAAATGTGTGTGTTTGTGTGTGTGTGTGTGTGTGTGTGTGTGTGTGTGTATGTATGTGTATGCTAAGAGGTATTTGTGTCCATGCTAGTTTCTCAGTGACAGCTTCTATTGCAGATCAGATTCTAATCTGTTTCAACCTGACAGTCAGTGAGGGTTTGAGTGACATATCACAAGATTAGGTCACTGGGGGCCCCACCCATACAATATGGAGAGTGGGCCAGCCTTCATCTACTCTAGACCCTCTTTCAAAGGTCACACCTTCATGAAGGTCAAAGTGTATTCCAACAGCAGCTCAGTGAAGCAAAATATCAAACATAAGTGTCTTTTTTTATAATGAGTTCAAACCAGGAGGGAAGAAATTGACTCTGAAAAACTCTATTGATTCTCTTTTTTGTCTGCAGATATTACAGCTCCTTTTGGCATTTCAGTGTTAGCGTTTCTACCAAGTTGGATGTCTGATTATACTGAACTTCACAAGACAGATTGCCTAAAATGTTGTGCAACACAAGCAGCATTTAATGAAACTGACAGTACAAAGACTCTCTGCAGATGTAATGAAAGGAGTATTTACAGGATCTTGCAATACAAGATACTGTTGAACCTGTATGGACCATTACAGTACATTCAATGTGGAGCAAAATTACAGCTTTAGGCCACACTGACTTCTTGATACAGTTCCTTCAGCATTTCTATAACATCCCTGATTCTGTTCGTCAGATCAAGCATCAGATAGTTTTGATGGACGTACAGAACAATGTCCTTGCGGATAAAATCCTGACATCTGAGCTTGTGACCCCAAGACACATTCAGCCTCTGTCTGTAATACTTTGAGTGTCATGCATGCTCTTATCTTTCACCCACAGACACCTCTGTCCCCTTTTTTCCACCTGTCACAATGTGATTGGATAGTGGGAAATTCTGCCTGTGGCGGTCCATTTAGCGCTCGAAGGTTTTTAAATAGAGGTCAGATTGTGATGCCCTCTGAGAGGTCAGCTGGCCAGATAATGTGATGATTTCAGCATACCTAAGCTAGTAGGGAAATAAGTCATTCCCAGTTTTTATTTTAAGCTACTTGGAGCACCAGATGGGTTAGGTTTATCACAGCAGTATATATTTTCAGTCTGTCTCTCACAGAAAATATGATTGACATTCAAAGTACACCTGAGCTTGCCTGAACCTTTCATCACTCAGTTTATTATCCGGTTTATAAAAGCCAACTTATTTTGTACATATTTATGCAACATTAGGCACTTTCTCAGCTGTTTACTTTGTTTTCTCCCCCTGGATTCAATAACCATTTTCCCATATTCCTGGAGGCAGGGGGTCCATCATCCCTTTTCATTTTCCTTCAATGGAAAACAAAGCAATGGAAGTGCTGTATCTATGAGACGTTATTTCCTGTTGTGTTGCATGCTGATATCTGTCCCCTTGGGCCCTCTCTCACTCTGAGGCTTCCTGCTCCAGACAAAAACACAACCTGCCACCTGACATAACAAACCCTGTTTTTTTGGCTTTTAATAATTCAAGAATGTTCAGTGAGAAAAAAGGGAGCATTCAGGTGAGGGTTTAGGAAATATGAAGGAAATTAACCTTTTACAGAATGACAGGTGGTTGTAGACAGACTTTATTTATTTATTTGGATCCCCATTAGCCAGTACCTGTCACAATCTGCTCCTCAGTCCTCCTCGGCCCCTGCTCCCAGGCCATGTTCTTCTCTTCAAATCTCCGGAGCTGCCGTCCTCTAGCTCTCCACCAGATGTCCTCGGACTTTCCCTCCTTTTCTCATCACCTGAGCTTCCCCACTCATCTCCCCATCTGCACCTCATTCCCTAATCACCCTTCCTTTGTTCCTTGCCAGTTTGATATGTTATGTTACTGTGTGCTGGCTTGGTTCCCTGTTTCTGCCTGTCTTACCTGCGTTTTGACCTTTTACCTGTTATTTGGATATTGGATTCTTGCCTGCTCCTCACAGGATTTGTTTGCTTGTGTTGGAGTGCTCTCTGGTTTTGACCCTTGCCTGCCTCACCTTCCTGTAAGCCTTTGTGCCTATCTGCTCTGCCTCAGTTGTCTGCATTTAGGTCCTATCCCCCGTGTTCCTTGTTACCCTGTTTGTTACTGTGACACTACCAAGGTAGCAACTACTCATCCTGGGGTCCACACAAGTAAACATTACTTCATAATGTAAAAGAATTATGTAATTAAAAAAATCCAAGGCAAAGGGGAACCAAAAAAATACAAGGTAACTACAAAACCCAAAAAACAAAGAACATCAATAAAACTACTCATGACGATAACAACAATGACACCAAGTACCCACACTATATCTAAATAATCAGTATAACATTTAATCCTTGAATGATGATGAAAAATGATAATAGTACCACTAAATGAGAAAAAAAACTAAAAAAGAGACTGAGAAAATAAAATATAATGAAAAAAGACCAAGAAAGTTCCTCATTAATGATCATGTTGTCAGACATTATGTAGCAAAATCTTATTCAGAGAGGGGGTGGTATTCTGTGCCATTAGGTATTTCTTTAAGCTCTTTATAAAAACAGTTTTACTTGTGTAATGTCTGATGGCAAACCACTCCATATTTTCATTCCTCTGTACATAACAGTACATTGCCTTGCATTTGTTTTTGAGACAGGAAGTGAAAAACAACCTCTTCATGCACACCTAGTATTAATATTATGGCCATTACTGCTATATGAAAATTGATGGTACAGGACATTAAGGATTTTAGACAATTAAATATGTCTTATAAAACGGAGCAGAGAAATAACCGTCCCTGTCCCTCACCAATGACCAGCCTAAGGTTATTTGCATTCTGATGATGTTAGCTCTTCTGTTACAGTTCAGAGCGAGTCGTGTGGCTCTATTCTGGACTAACTGTAGTTTTTCCAGGTCACTCTTAATAAGACAGAAAATGGCCCCAGCTGGATAAGCATAAAATACAGTCAAGTGGTTATGTGCAACAGGATTTTGTAGATGATTCTGGCTCTGTTCCAGTCAGTATTTTTATTTCACAGCAAAGATGAGACTTATAAACGAATTTACTGCTCCGGCCACAGTGATTTATTTAGTGTGCTGACGCCAGTCCTTTCACTTTACTCGTCGCTTTTATGTGTGGCAGGCCACTGAACCTGGATAAAGAGCTTAGACTGTCTGACCCACTCATGCACTCCCACACACACAAAGCATCACACAGGCAGAAACACACACACACAATCATCACATACACATTCATAGAGAGGACAGCAGAGAAACATCAAGCTGAGAATATTTTTCCAAGCCAAATTGAGTCTTTCTAATGCTCTTAATGCCACTGAATGGTGTTTTGATATGACCCCTGGTGCCTCCAATGGAATAGATGCTTTGTGTTAGCCGCATGTTCAGTCTGCTTGTATATGGTGTTAAAATGTGGGTTTGTTTAGCTGAATGTATTCACCTGATAAAGGAGCCATTGAAAAGTAGGAAGAAGATTGTCACTCTAATCCAATAAGGCACATTGTAACACCGTTTTGCCACAGGATAGTATTTGATTTTCTGCAGCATCCCTGTCAGAAATGAATCAAATTAATCATTGATTCAAATGTTACATTTTTTAAATTAAATTTTTACTACAAAATGTTTAATTTGTTTCTTTTTACATTCTAAATACCTTTTACTTTTTTCTTCTTTAATTCATTGGCATGCTCATTTGCTTCATTGCTTTGTGTGTGTGTGTGTGTGTGTGTGTGTGTGTGTGTGTGTCAGTGCTGCAGGTGCTGAAATTGCTGAAATTACTGTATCAGTGGCCTGGCTTTAATGAACACTGATATTTGGACATTTTTGTTAACGACAAAGTGCCTTCTCTGCACATCTGGTACTGAAAAGGGAGCGATGGCGCTTGAAAGAGGAAAGGGGTTGTTTTGATAATCACTTTGACTTGTTCCCCCCTTCTTACTCTCTTTAATGTGGTGTCATTATTACTGAAATGTAATTAGCTATGCTAATGGGCTGGCATTTGGACTTCCGTCTCAGCACTTATGTTGGGACTGGTAAAAATGTGCTGTAAATGAAGTGGGATGGTGAATGGAGAGGGTGAATGGGCATATGAGGGTTGGGTGGATGTGCTGAGGGTGTGATAGAGGGTGTTATTGAGTGTTAGGGCTAAAGTACTCTGGGGGAAGTGCAGAGAAGGGGTTTTTAAATTAGGAATTGTTGGGGTGAAAGAGAAGAGCTGGAATCAGGAAGTGGATAAAGATGCTATTAGGAGGAGTAGAGGGGCAGAAAAGCCACCAAAACCTGTTAAATCACTTTGTGTGTCAGTGCGGTGGATTACGAATATGTGTGTGCATGTGTCGGGTGTGTGCTTGTGAATGTGTTTGTATGTGTGTGAGTATGGAGCAATTACGGGGTGCCTCTCTAGTACACAACAAAGCCATCCATTTAGTGCATGATAGCTTTAACAGGCATTTTCCATTAATGTTGTACTGCAAAAGAAAATGCATTATCTAGAGAAATCTAAAAGGCTCCTGTATAGCAGCACGGTATCAACACTGCCATTGTGACTCTCACCAGAGCTATCCATACTTCCATGGTAAGGTATTGAATTTAAATGTCCACCAGCTTGAATAATATTAAGATGATACAATTTAATGGATGCATTACTAAATTAAAACTTAACAGCAGAGTGTGTCACCTTGTACAGCATGTGTGGAGTGCCTGTGCATATCTGATTGACCATAATTGCGGCTGGTGAGTTGTGGAGTCATTAATAGATTAAGAGAGATCAGAGATGCTCAAGTGCGGCGCAGGGTCATCTGGGAGGCTGAAATTTAAAAGCTGAGCTTATGCTGAGCTTGTTCATTTTTCCTGTCCTGACATGTCCTGTCTTGTCTTGTCTTCTCTCTGTTCAGTACTTCTTCAGACCAGACACTTACAAAGAGTTTACACTTTACATACATAAAGTGTTACTTATCCACTAGGTGGCGCTGTGAATCTATACACTCCTCATGAGGCTAAATAAGAAGTCTTGGCTGCTCAGAAAGCAAACCCAAATACCCTTAGGGTGAATAGATTACAATATGAGCAGCAGCAGCAGCGTTATTCCACCCTCCAGGAGGCAGTTTGTTTTTCCTTTAATGGCTGTGAAGAGGCTGTTCCTCCTCTCCTCAGGAAGCCTCACACCCCGCAGACATACCTGTGTGAGCACCGGGCGCTGACCCACATCCAACCTCTTCAACCTCAGAGAGGGATCTGGTGTTTTGTAGGGCTGCCAGGGGTTCCATTAGGGATCCAGACCAGCTGAGGTTCAGTCTGTTTTTACCCTCCATCCCCCCTTCTCTCTTGGAAAGACTGGAACACTCTTGAGGTCTGCAGCCTAAAGGAGTCTGTTGGTTTATTCTCGCACATACAGTAGATGTGAAAATGACTCTGTCTTCATTCAGCTTGTTTTATTGTGTGTGTCTGTGTGTGTGTGTGCACCTGCTCGCTTCTTTCAACTCCCATGGTGAAGTCTAATAAGTCCCATGAATCCTCACCATCTTGTTTTGATTTTGTCCCGCGGTTGTTTTTCTAAACAGTTTAGCTCTCCAGGGAAGTTCAGCTCTCTCACTTTCTGCTGTACGGCTGCTAACTGGAAGAATTCTCTAAAACATACCCACAAAAACAGAAATGTTGTGTTTTAATATACTATATGGACTTCCAGCATGGCTGTAATTGGTCTTCATTTTCTGTTGCTTCCTTTTTAAATTTACTGCATTGAACCAAATTCAATGTCAGGTTAAAAGGATCCTCATTGACGGGTTCAGCACCTTGGATAGTTCCTTCACACTTCTGAATTGAAGTGTAGCTCTCCAACACCTTTAACTTGGCAGACAGACTGATATAAATAGAAACAAATTGTGCATGGGCTCATGAGTCAATATAAACTGTTCCATTATTCACGTCATTGACATTGTGTGGGCTGCACACAACAGCAGTACATAAAGAACAATAGATTTTTGTGTTTTTGTCTGGCTGTGGTTTGGGCGAAAGGATTTTCTTGCAGTAATATTACTGAGTAGGGATTGTGAGTGTGTGCCGTGTGAGTGTCCCACTGGATTCTGCTGTCCACTGGCGTAAAATTATGTTTTTATAGTCTAGAGTGCGCAAGTAAAGGCAATGTATATGTAAATACAAAAAACAGGACTGCATGAATATTTCTTTGAATGCTTACTTTCAGTCCATCTATAATACCTGTACGTATTACACACACACACACACACACTCAGGCACATACACAGTAATCTTACTGTATATACAGAAATGTAAAACGGACGCTGACAGAAGCTCGTTTCAAAGACAGGTCCATGGAATAGACTCATGGTGGCACTACGGACAGTTTTCAGGGCTGTTAAAGGGAGGAGTGTCAGCAGTGTGATTATCAGCAGACAGATAGCGGATGACAGCTGCCATCGGTTATTGATGACTTTCATAATTAAAATCCCTTATGGGGGGAACCCAAAGAACAAAAGGGAAAATCACACAAATGATGAATGGTCCTTTCATCTTTAAGGCTGATTTAAGACCCACCAGGCTATTCTGCATGAATATTGCTTTCCTGGAAACTCTTTGAATGTGGTTTCATAGAAGAGCCCAGCGCTTTTAATATTTTCAGAGCTCATGTGTGTGTTGAGAATATGAGGGATAAAATATGAGGAAACTAGACAGACTAAACAGGAGAGAGCATAGGTCAGACAGAAACAGAGATACAAATCAGACTGTGAAAAGGAGAAGAGGTCAACATACTGCAACACAAGTATTTTCTGCTATAATTTTACTGCAGCAGTGGAGGGGGTTGGGGTAATTATGGCTGCATAACACAGGTTTGCTTCTGATCCAGTTCCTAGTATCAGCTCTAGTAGCCCTTGCAGTTGGAGAGTTTTTCTTTACACGCGGAATCCACAGCAGTTGGATGAATACTACCATTGTCTGCAGTGTTGTTTGTTTTTCAACTGGTTTGACATTTTACAAGTAGTAGCACAATTTCCACTGCAATACAGATCACACATTCAGAATGAATGTAGGTTACCACACACTTAACATTGTCTCCTTTGTTCTGGACTTGCCTATATTGCCTATAGACACACAACTCTGATTTTGCTGTGTATGCCAAACCTAACCTCAAGATATTGCATTTACCTCTATTGTATTCTGATCTATTCAATACTCGCTCCCCCGGAGAAAACAAACAGACAGATGTACTGTATGTGACTGTGGTTGGGATGAAAGCAGGTCCCTTTTTGAAGAGAGTACAGTAGCAGATCAGACAGGACGACTGCCAGTGATAGTCTGCTCCCCTGCAGGCTCTATAGAGTAGAAAGCTGCAAGCCTCAGAGCACCGCATGATATCTGTGTGGATGAGAGTGAGAGAGGAGGAGTATTAGAGTGCCAACAACACATAGGGAATTCCTGCACGTCTGTCCCAATGCTGTGTTAGAGCATGTGTGTGTGTGTGTGTGTGTGTGTGTGTGTGTGTGTGTGTGTGTGTGTGTGTGTGTGTGTGTGTGTGTGATGCTGTCAGAGTAGAGCTCCCACTTCCTCCCACCTAACCTGCTAAATGGTCCCCTTCAACCCACCCACCACCCTCCTCACCGCTCAGTTCTCCCTCTCCACATCAGGACGGGGCTGCTGTGACATCACCCATTCCCACGCACTCTGATTGGCTGGCCAGTGGAGGGAAGCAAGAGAGAGAGAGACTAAGCAAGACAGATTGATGCTGAGGCAAGCCGGCACTGCGCTGCACACACACACACACACACACACTCACACTCACACACACACACACACACACTCACACACACACAGAGTCTTTGCATCACGCGTACACTCGCATCACACTCCCAAGCTGCTTAACGGGCAGGAAAAACACTGAGTCTGACTGAGTCTGCAGCCCGTTACTGCAAGAGAGGACAGAGGACAGCAAGACGTAAAAGACGAGAGGAGAACAGGAGGGTGAAACCTTCCTCCCTGCTTTGCCTCAGAGCAACAGTTTCACCGCTGTCATCTCGGGAGGTCTGGTGCTCCAGGGAGCTCTTTTAAGACACCTCCCAAAAAAAGGGGGAGAGGCAGCAAGGGCAGGAGCAAGGGCAAGTGTACCCTCTCCTGGAGGTTGCCGTGAATGTCCTATCAACGTCCCCATGAAAGCAGGCGGGAATCGAGGCGTTGTCTGGGGTACAAGATGGCACGACGAGCAGGGGGTGAAGGCTCCCCGAAAAAGAACACATCCCTCAACCTGGTGACGGGGTTCTACCACTACCTCCGCGGTAAGTGGGACAGTGTCTGCATGAATGTGTGTCCCCTACTAAGATAGATAGTGTGGAAAAAAGAAGGCAAGTAATAGTGTGTGTATATTTTGCATGTGTGGTGGGGTGTGCTGTGTTAGTGTGTGTGTGTGATTTAGCGTGGCACTGCAGTATACCATGCTACTGTATGTGAGTGTGTGCATTTTGCAGTGTAATTTCCTTACTAAGTGTTCCCTGCAGGGAAGATATTTGAGCTGTGGTGTGGTGTGTGTTAAGCGAAATGGGCAGAAATTTGAAGGGGGCGTTTCCACCTCGGCAGAGTGTGTGTGTCTGTGTGTGTGTGGAGGTTGCTGAGCTCTGAGCCTACAGCAGGTGAAGCAAGCATACCCAGCAGACAAGTACCAGCTCACTGCATGTGTCACAGCACAGCGGGCAAACTGTCAGAATGTTTGATTTCTTATCTCTCTGTTTGACCCTGTGGCGGTCCGCCTGTCTGCTCCTCTCTATGTGGATACCATGCATTCTGTGTTCTGCCTGACTGTCTCACTGTCTGATAGATTAGATTAGATTGGAAGATACATTACCATAATGTTTCTTTGGATTTGTTTCCTGTCACATTAGCTATCTATCCCAGGGGGAAATGAGCAGAACAGAGAATCGGTCAGAATGTTTGCTTTACAATTTGTTTGCAATGAGTTTGTACATGTACTGGCTTCCTTTTCTGTCTGTTTTTGATCCAGTGTCATCACAATTTGTCAATAGCCACAGCGTCTGAGACAAGAAACTAGATTTTAATGATATCTCATTAAGGTCATCTTCACTGTGGGGGGTCAAAGTGGGAACTCAGGGGCTGCGGGTGAGACTAATGATGATACAGGCCAACACTAGCCGGGAAGGTAATCAAGTGTGTTGAAATGCTGCTGCGAGGCTTGGTTGCTGAGGACGGCTGTTTCCCTTTGTGATATTGAAAGAATGTGTGTGTGTGTGTGTGTGTGTGTGTTTAAGTGTGATTGTGTGTGCGCATAGTTCAAAGTCACCTCGTCCCTGAGACTGAGAGGCTGGCACCATGATCGCGCAGACATGTTCTCTGTCACATGTGCTCCTGCTCTTGGATGCGGGGGCTAAATCTTCCTCATTCTCATCCAATATTACAGCCTATCAATAATTGATTACTCCTGGACCCAGTCATAAGATTAATTCATAGAACGGGGACCTGCTCAGTGGCACGTATGACTGTGCGTGAATGTATCTGCATTATGTATGAATAACTCCCCCCCCCCCC
>LKNJ01000543.1:32445-153086 GCA_002120245.1 Maccullochella peelii
CCTCTCTGATGCACACACACTCCTTACTTTTCGCATCTGCCCACAGTACCTAGTGACACACTAACTTGAGTGTAACCTAACCATCAGCATATTTCATTAAGGTAGAGGAAAGCACTGTGTCAGACGTCCTCTCGCACTGATAACATGCTTATCTCAAGGATATTGCTCTGTGGCGCAGACGGGACAGAAAAAAACAGTGTCACATGTGCCAATCACTGTACATGATTGGATCCTTACAGTCTCAGGTTGACTATAGATCTGTTTTGGGTGCATTAAAATTGGATTTATGTGACAGTTGCACATGAATTTGTCGATTACAGACGTAACTGTTGCAGAAGTCCCAATTGTTATTGCATGGGCTGCAAGCAACAATGAATTCTGCTGTCAACAGGGAATCAGGAAGGATTGCATTAGTTGGTTCTAAAAAGCCTGCAGAACATAAAATGATCTATATACTTTGTTTGCCTGTGTGTGCAGGTGTGTATATGTACTGTATGTTTGCTTGTGCACATGTGAGAGACAAGGCTTGATTTATGTCTTGTCCTCATTTAAGTTAAGTGGCTTTTTAGGGGACATCGTCAGCAAACATCTATGCTATTGATTGTGCATTTGCTAAAAGGGCTTTATCGCTGAAGCCACCGCAAACAATGTCCTTCCCTATATGTAGGTAAATCTGTACATTTAGGTTAAGGTTGGCTTGATGTGGGGTTACTTTTGCAGTGTACCGTATTGTAGCAACAGATTGCATGCTTGAACTGTGGTCAGAAATGAATAAAACCCTCTTATAGATCATGGCAGAGGTGCATGTCATTGTATAGGAAGAATCACTGCCCTTCTATCATCTAAAGGGCATCTTTGAGAGCAGGATTTTCTGTCCACACTAAGAGGAGTCCAGCTAGTGAAAATGCCATCTTTAAATGTCAAATGCCTTCTCTGTCTACATCAGTGTAAGATATGATTTGGTGCGACTGTGTTCAGACACATTAGACAGAAAGTAATAATATCAAAGTTAATTAGAGTCACATTCCATCTCTGCAAACCCAATCAACTCTCAAAACAATAGACAATGAGAAGATTGTGTTTTAATCCCCTCTTTGTTTATTATTGCATGTGACTGATAGTGACGCTCTGGGCTCTGATTTACAGATGAGCAGGAGGCAGTGCAGAAAAGGACATTCACAAAATGGATCAATTCCCACTTGGCAAAGGTAAGAGAGTCTGGTTGATTCCCACTGCTACTGCCAGCATTGTGTTGTCCTTTTGCACAAACACTGGTGCTGGTGTTTGTGGACTGAAATAAACTTCCCCCATCTCATTGCTTTTCCACTCTGAATCACTGTGCTGTTGTATACGCCATCCACTGTGCTTTCTGTGACATTTGCTCTATTTCCAAAACACACTGTGGAGCTGGTCATGGGACTAACTGTGCCAGCTAAGACCACACACACACATACACACGCACACACAGTCATTCTTACTTGCATGCCTTTTGATATTCCTTTTTATTCCTCCAATCTCATATAGCTTGTGGCAAGGATTTGGTCTCACTCTAATTATCACTTTCACATTACAGCATTTAATACACTGTACATCTTTTTTTCCTGCAAGCTACTGTCTGTAATTTAAGTTTTAGTAACCGATAAGCTCTCTATCTCAATATGGACCCATTTAGATTGTTCAAGATAGGAGTTTTTATATATAGAGTGCCCTTCATTTGCCTCCTCAATGAGCTTGACACCAGTATATCTGTAACTTATACTAAACAATTACACTTGCAGCATGCAGCTGTACGCTGAGGGGCCATCATATGCGTGTAATTATTGCATTATACTGCATTAGGCTCCTCAATTTAACCCATTACTGCTTGAACAGGAGCGGGTGAACAAGGAAAATATGCCACAGTGCAACACAATTATGTGTTATTTCAATCTGTGACGCTTCTTTCAGCGTTTGCTATTTTATTGCGACAGCTGTGGAGGCCTTGAACCGCGGTGACGTGGAGCAGAAAATTCATTTGAAATGCACTCTAGAGGGAATAAACCTTGACGTAATATTAAATATCACGTCTCAGGACCGCGCCAGCAGAAAATTACACACAGCCAAATACTTAAATGCCTTGAATTTTTGATAACGTTTAAGATAAGAACATAGTTTATTTATTAAGTCATTTTGATTAGAGCCACGGTCCTTGAAAATGCTGGGGTTTGAGTGATTAGGGAAAGACGACCAGGATTCAAAGGGATACCAAGGAGAGGGATCCCCAAAAAGTCTGGATTACTTAGTGAAAAGGAATAGTTCAGCATTTTGGGAAATGCACTTATTCATTGTCTTGAGAGTTAGATGAAGATTATTACCACTCTCAAATCTGCATAGTAAATATGTCGAAGAATCCAGCAGCTTAGTTTAGAATAAAGACTGAAAATAGGTGAAAAATCCTCCTAATTCTTACCAAATAACACATTATGTCTCGTTTAATCCATACAAAAACAAAACTTAAAACCCCATTAAATTACAATATGTTGATTTTGGACTCTTTTTTTTTTGCAAGTTTTTGTACATTTGTTTGTAAACAAACAAGAAATAATGTATTAATTAGTGAGCTGTAGAAGTGCTGGTAGGCAGATTTTGTTACCTTTGGACTGAGCCAGGCTAGCTGTTTCCCCCTGTTTCTAGTGTTTATGCTAAGCTAAGCTAACCATCTGCTGGTTCCAGCTACATATTTGCCATACAGATAGCATCGATCTTCTCATCTAACTCTCAGGAAGAAAGCAAATAAATGTCCTGGGATGTGGAAGTGCACAACATAGTGTGTGGTGGACCAGTAGTCCTGAAACTGAAGCCCAAGTCTTGCAACAAACCAGTTTAACACCAATAAACTGGTTTGACAAAAAATCATTTTGTTTCATTGAAATTTACTTTAATTAACCGATTCAGCTAATCAATAGATTAGTGATAGTATCACAGTTCCATCAGAAGAGATAACGTGCGTTCCCCGTGCTTCTCTCTCTACCTAGTTGATCAAATTAGTTGCTCTCCTCCTCCTCCTCACCCATCATGAAACTGCTTACCCTTTCACCTGATGCCTGACGTTGCCATAGTGACACTGATTGGCCTATATTTGTCTTCAAAAATGTCTTGGTCGTCATGGCAGCTTGGCAAATGTTCAGAGAGCTTTGTGATGAGTAAGGGGTAAAAGTCAATTCAGCTGGTGCGGAGGATCTGTTGTAATAAAGAGGTGCATTTGTCATTCTGTAGACTAGTAGAGATAATGTGGCATCTTATGGGCTCATCTCACATCTATAAACACTCTTCAAAGAACCATTTGAAGAGACACATGAGGCAAAAATAATGTGTGAGAGAGACAGACAGAAGGATAAAGAGAGGGATGCAGCTTTAACAGTTGGTTTAGCTTCGCTCTCAGAAGGATAGCTCATGCCCTTGGCTATGCGGATGATTAGGCCACTCCAGTTATCACAGGTCTTTAATTCAGCGCCTAAAGGTATGTGATTAATCGCTAGGTGAGTTGAGACATGGCATGAGGGCTTCCTTTCACTATCACTCCCCTCCCCCTTACTTTTCCACTCCACAGGTATAACAAAAGAAGTCTTATGAGCTCTGACAAAGAGTTTGCACGAGAGGACGTATTGGAGCTGGTAATTTATACAGAAGATTAATGACTCTCATTACTCGGAGTAGTTCACCAGATAAAGTCACCATTATTATACACCAAAGGTATAAACTGTAAGAGAGCAGCAGGTCAGTACTTTTTGCAGGTGTTTTTAAAATTTAAATAGAGGGTGATGTTGTTTAGACCCCACAATTCCACATATAGTATTTTAGATATTGCTTGTGTGTGAATTTTGCTTCGGTTTTTGATTTTCAAGCACGTATCAGGCTTTAAGTTGCACCCTGCGCTGCAGTGGAGTGACAAGAAGAATTCAGTGAGCGGGCCCCAAGTTTCCATTTTGACAAATCCTTTCTGAGAAGGTTAAAGCTTAATTACGGAGTGGCCGGTGTGAGCAGCGGAGGTCTCATCATCGCTCACGCATTTTCCACGCAAACAGCTTTAGTTCAGTAATCAGTGAACCAAGTGTTCCTAGAGATTACAGCATCAAGTAAAGTGAAGCTCCCTGCTCTCACTGTTTACTTCCCTGCTCCCCCCTTCTTTCTTTAGTGTGGGAAGAGGGGGATTGAGTGGGTGACATACTTAATGCAAACTTAATGTGCCCCAGCCAACTTAGCTGCGAGGATGCTCATCATTTTTTTAATTTTCAACTTGCCAAATATGCCTGTGGCCTCTTAGTTTTTCCTTTTCCACCTTCTTCACTTAATTTTTAGCGATATTTTCAAGAAAACGAGTGGGTTTACATGAGCGGCACAATACAGGAACAGGCTTTTTGAATGACATATGTAATGGAATATAGCTTATAGGCAGATATACTGTATATATAGTCAATTTCTGCCAGTATTTTACATACTGTTTATATCGTAGTCTTAAGCCAAAGGTCAGTTTCACATACAGTTTATGTTACTGACAATTGCAGTCCAGTCCTTTGTTGCATGGTTTGCCTGCAGCCATTTCCATGTGATAGCTTACTTGCTAGCGGACAAAAGTATTTTATAGAGACATTCATCCTGTTCCATAAGTTTATGCAGGATTTTGCCCAAGTATAATGTAACTTACTGTGATTTTAGAAGTTAAAGTTGTTCTCAGTGTTGCTTTTATGTACAAATAATGCCCTCTCAGAAGCTTGCAAATAACTTTACCTCCAAAAGATTTGGACAATAGGCATCTGTTGTCAGTTGTTCCTTCAAACTGGATGTATTGCAATTCAAAATAAAACCCTTCTCTTGTTCTTCTCTTTGTTTCTGTCCCTCCCTCTGTCTTTCATGCTGTTGATCTTTTGGAATCCACTGAGTCAAGTGTACCAGGGGAATAACATGAGAGCGCAGACAGACGCACATCCAGAAACTCCTCTGCTCACAATCAATTATGGCCCAGACACTCGTATGTAATTAGCTCATTAAGCCCTTGATTTATTTTTTTTAGCTCATGCGGCTGAGCAGAGGAAATGGATATTACTTTCTTATTTTGTAATTAGCCAGAAATTTCCTCATTAGCTTTGGGATTATAATGAACAAATAGGTAAATTTAGCTTCAATTAGCTCATGGTATAATTTATGTATTTGAAGGGGTCTTTGTAAGTGTTTCTTCTGTCACTTTATGATAGGAGCACAAGTGCTGTCTGAATATTCTAATATCCAAAGCCATGAAATGACATTAGAGGAGGAATTAGTGAGAAGAGCTACTGTATTTGCTAATTAATTTTGAAAGACGTGAGGTTAGTGTCCCTTCTCCCTTTGCCTTTTATAATTTTTCTCGCTGCCACTCTTTCTTCTCAATTATACCCCTCGCATAACCACGATGTTGGGGGTTGTATGTCTTTCCCTCTCTCACGACACACACACAGTCCACTTGCACGTGCGAACACAAACACACTCGTGCACTTCATCTCCGCTTCCGCCTTTCCTCGCTTCTCTCTTTCTGCCTCACTCCCTTTGCTGCTAATCTCCCTGTGAATGGCTCGCTCGTCTGAATGCTTTCCCCCCTTTAAACCTCTCCTCAGCCCCAGCATGTGACTGTGCTTTAAGAGAAATCCTTGATGTGGTGCCGGCAAGAAACAGAGATATGTGGATTTCCCAGAGTCTAGAAGTCTGTGTCAGGTCAGGGAGGAAGTCAATGAGAAGGATACAGTTTGAAATCATCAGCATATTTTAGGATTTGAAGACCCCATTCAGAGCCTGCTGAGCCTGTGCTTATGGCTGACTCTAGCTGTCAGTAATTCTTACCACAGCCAAACTCTTTTGGGGCGTCAAGTACATTTTTATGAGTATTTCCTTTATCCATGTTTCACAAGTTAAAATTAATGTCTTACAGTGTAATATGTTTATTGTATTTTGGTTTATTTTTATGTGCTGTGCCACTTAGGATAATGTTCAGAAAAAACACTTCTTGCCTCATAGTTTCATGTACATTGCAAGAGCTATTACGGCTTAAATCCCAGGTTTTTGCATTCCAAGAAAACTGAGAAAGCTTTGTGTGAGTTTATGGCATGCAACGTTTATGTAAACAGGGAATTTAAGCAACTAATTATGTCCCGGCACCAGGCACTCAATTTGAAATGTCTATTGCACTTAAAAACTGTTTCTAACAAAAGTTTTGTATTATTTTACTTGACTTGAGGTCAAAGGTTCTCATTCATTTTTCAATGTCAAAAGCCAAAACTTTTGCCATTCCCCCAGGCATTACATCATTTCTATGTTTTAATTTATTGTTGGAAGTCAAATACATTTTTACAATAAAGGCTCATGGGTATGCTTGTTTTTTGATATAGCGTGTCCCGCCTCTGGTGGTGACAGACCTGTTTGAGGACATCAAGGATGGTGTAATGCTGCTGGCCCTGCTGGAAGTCCTTTCTGGACAAAAACTGGTGAGTCTCATGGTCATTTCTGCAGCATGTGATTTGGCCACAGACTTCAAACACTTCATTTCTTCTGATCTTTCTGGATTGAATATTAACTCGAGCTGAACAAAGATCAGATTGGACAAATAAAAGAGAGATTCAGCCATTTTTGATTGGTTCTTTATATACCAACAGTCAGTGCTTCTGCTATAAGTGTTTTTGACAAATCTCAGAAAGAGCTACAGACTTAATGCAGTGCATGTGAAATGAGCCACAATCGCTTGGAAATGCTCATTGATCGGCTTTTATTGGGATGTTTGAATTGAACAGAAAAGCCCAGATTAACAAGGACAGATCATAGTTCACAAACACACACACAACACAGACAAAGACACACACACACACACACACACACACACACACACACACACACACACACACACACACACACACACACACACACACATCTTGAGGATTTTACTCGTTCAATATTGCCTTAGGTCTAAGCTGTCTATGTCCTATTGATCTGGCTGTTTATAGTCAAATACAGCTCTGATTGGACGTCACTTTATTCCTGATTTTCTCATGTATTCTTTTGAACTATATTGTGTGTTTGTTGATAGCGTCTACACTGTACTAAGTGTGCTCTCCCACCATGATTCCCATATTTATGCGATAGCATTTAAAATAACTTATCTTCTTTTAAATTATGCTGTTTTATTATCTATTTACTATCTATTTCTTTCCCTCTCTATTTCTCTATTTCTTCCTTGCCATCTCCATTGTTCACCTTTTTTCCTTATAGCCATGTGAGCAGGGCAAGAAGCTAAAGAGGATCCACTGGGTCGCCAACATCGGTACGGCTCTCAACTTCCTTGAGGGTAGGAAGGTAAGAGTTCAGTGCCTTCTTTTAATGTTGTTTTTTCTGCTCTCCTGCTCAGCTGTTGCCTTGTGGGTGCAAACATTGAATTCTGACCTTGTGTGACCTGTTTCCCCTTCATCCCCTCCTCTTTACTCTCTCCACCTTCCCACATCCCTCATTTGTCCCGAAACCAAATATGCTCTGTTTTCACATCTCTGCAAAGATTTTGTTGAGTAAATAAATGGAAAAAAAATGGAAATTCACAGGCTTTGATATATTTTTGCTGACTTTGTTCACATTTTGTCTTTATCAAATTAGTATTCCTTTATTTGTCTGGCTGGCCATAAATTACAAAAAAATCTATGACAATGTAATTATTGGACTAATTATTGTACTAATTCTGTCACTTCAACTGATCAACCATACTTGGTCACACCACACCTCTTGCACTTTATGATATTAGTACTCTCCAGTTTTTTTTCTCCAATCTGTTGTCTTCACTCAAAATAAAAAAAACATGGTTTACAATACTTTTTCCCAGTTTCATTGACAGAATTACATCCAAAAATGCTCAATGTGGTTTTGGATGTAATCATCTAACTGCATCAACTTGCCCCTCCGTGAGATTAGTAAAACATTCTCAACGCATCATCCAGCTCGTCCTTGGATATACATAAATAAAGCCATAAGTATGAGCTGGTGTCTGCAGGGACATTGATTTGCCTTCCTCAAGTGTGACAGGGTTAAAACCGTAAATCCTACACCAGTAATCTGCAGTCTGGAGATGAGACGTCAGTGGGCACTCTACTGTATGTGTCTGTGTGACTGCGTAAATCTATGTGTGTAGAAAATTAAATGTAAATATGCTCTGTGTGTAAATCTGATGTATGTCTAGACCGTATTTACATTTAGCTTTAGAGGCCCAATCACTTTATGCCTGATACATGTTCCTCTCTTGTGTCTGTATCATAGAAAACGTTGTTGAGTGTGTGGTGGCATAATGATATTTACCATTTCATCAATCGTATTTGTGAACTGTTGAAACCCTGTAATACATGTATTTAACTGGGAGTTTCAAATCCGTAGCTATAATGTCAACAAACCGTTATTTTCATTATCGATGAATCTGTTCGTTAGTTGTTGTTTTTTGGCCCAAAACCTAAAGGTATTCACTTTATAATGATGTAAAACAAAGAAAAGCAGCAAATCCTCACTTTTGAGAAGCTCAAACCAGCAAATGTTTGGCATTTTACCTTTATAAATTCCTTAAATAATTAATTATCAAAAATGTTACCGAATAATTTTCAGTCAGTTGAATAATGTCAACTGTACTGTTTACCTACATGTTCTTTTTGCTTCCATTAACCCTTCCAGCTTCACTCTGCTGTGTTGAGTTGCCAGGATAACCTGCTGTGTTTTCTAATATGAAACCGTGTATTGCATCTATTCTTATCAGCCGCTATCCCACGTTTCCCCACGCTGCCCTCACCTGCCCTCAATCTCTGTCTCCATGCTTGGTCACCTATACCGAGTGCCGTGTATTACCATATGATTACCTGTTGTGCTGCAGCGCCTCAGTAATATAACCCTCTGTGTGATAATATAGAATACTTCATCATATCTGTATATACAGCCCTTTCTTTCTCCCTTTTCTTGCTCTACCCCCCCCCCCCTCTCTCCATGTATCAGTCTCTCTCTGTCCATCTCTGCTGGATATAATCCCTGTTGCCTGTGTAGTGGTGA
Source organism: Maccullochella peelii (assembly GCA_002120245.1). Classification (NCBI taxonomy): domain Eukaryota; kingdom Metazoa; phylum Chordata; class Actinopteri; order Centrarchiformes; family Percichthyidae; genus Maccullochella; species Maccullochella peelii. Next base: position 41,515 of record LKNJ01000543.1, read on the forward strand.
TAGATCTCTCCTCGCAGCCAACCACTCAAGTTATCTCACCTCAGAGATGCTACAGTATCTGCTATCTCACAGTCAATGAGGTGTCCCCCTTCAATCAAACACATGTAGAGTACCTCTAAATGCTCTCTCTCTCTCTCTCTCTCTTCTTTTTCTTTTCTTATCTGCCCTCCAGTCTGCCTACAGAGGATCTCCGGTCAGTATTCATAACGTTACTGCACTGGTTTGTTCAGGACATGGAATAGATAGGGTCAGGATTATCTGCATCCAGTAGTGCTGAGGATTATGCTCATACTATATATTGTTCATTTTGTGTAAATATATGTATGAGACAGAGTTACCAGATTGAGGGAAATTGCGTGTACTTAATCCATATGTATGAGATTATAGTAAAGTGTAAGCAGAGAAATTGGAATTGATCTGGAATTATTAGGTCCTGTCATGAGATATTGAACTACTGGATATTGTGTTTTATCACGCAGATCAAGCTAGTGAACATCAACTCCACAGACATTGTTGATGGACGGCCGTCAATTGTATTGGGGTTGATGTGGACCATCATCCTCTACTTCCAGGTAACATTGCCTTTAATTCATGTACATACATGCCATTAATCAGATTAGCAAATGCAGTGTACATAATTCAGGATGTTACATTTTTAGAATGAAACAAAATGAAGAAGAAAGTTGGTGCTGACTGCGTTTTGTGGCGTGAACATCTTAGTCAATGATGTCATCAAAACAACACTAATAGCTCACTACTAGGACTTCAAATTTCCAACTACACGGCTGCCAATATACAATCAGCATGGTTGTACATATTAAATCCAATATTTAATATATTCAAAAAGCCAAAATCAGTTTAGTGTTGTAAACTGGCAGTGTTTTTAGGCTTGAAATACTCATTTTCTAGCTAGCAAAAAGCTAAGCAATTTGAACTATGGAGACATGTAAGATGAGAAAATCTATCTTCCAAAGCATCTCCACTGAAAATGAACAGTTGCTACCTCAGGCATTTCAAACACAGATCAACAAGAACTTCATCACAATACTACAGTCTCTTAGCAACATCAGCGCGTGCAGACTCCTGCTATTCCAGCAAACATAAGGATATTAAATAAAGGAAATGTAAACAGTGGAAAATGTACTTATTCACTTACTGACACATTGATCTATTTCATTTCACAGTGATGTATATGGATTTTCTGAGTTGTGAGTAGCCTCAGTTTGCTGGCAGTAGAGAGGAGAAACTGAGAAGTAGATTATGTGTGCATAGCAATAAATCTTCAACAACTGACCAGCTGGCTAGGCTGAAGTCTAATTATACATGTTGTGATTGTTGATATCATCAAGGCTCTGGGCTGTTAAATATGTCATCATTTGTCAACAGAATTGCAATTCAGTATTTCTGGGTGATGTGTAACATTAACATTCAACATGATATGGATTAATATTTACATGTGCACAATAAACAAAATAAAAGTATAAAATGTACATGTTGTAAGGGACATTGGAAAGTGAAGAGCAAATTATCTCCTCCTATCATTAAGTTGCCCTTAAACAAGACTTTCAACTCCCAAGTGCCTCAGTGTTAAGCTGTTCATTGGACCACCACTTTCATTAATAAAGTTACATGTTTATATGTTCATAAGTGCCATGTATCACTGAAGGACGTCAGCTGCATCAGTTGCAAAAACACAAAATAGTTATTAAGTACAATTATAATGATTAAGCTTAGTGCTCTTCAGGCAGGCATTATTATTAATAAACAAAGGTTAAAAAGTAATTATTGAGTAAATATGTAGGTATGGTGGCCTGATTTTTTTCCCGGTTTCCTGTTCTTTTCAGATTGAGGAGCTGACTAGTAGCCTACCAGCACTTCAGGCCTTGTCCAGCAGCACTTCTTCACTGGACAGCTCCACCAGCAGCACTGAGACCACCAGCCCACCTGTCAAAAGAAAACCCCTCCCACCTCTGCAGGGCGGAGCCAGAAAGGCCCTCCTAAGATGGGTCCAGCACACGGCCACCAAGTATGTAGCCTCACGTACTGGTTAATTGTCTTGCTCTTCAAAACTAAATATGCTAAATGCACCACACCATTACCAGTGAAATTAAAGATAATGGGCTTTTTTCCATCTGCTTTGACATTGTAATCTTCTATTCTTTCTAGACGTCTGGGGATTGAGGTGAAGGACTTTGGCCCCAGTTGGCGCACAGGTTTAGCATTCTTTGCAGTTATACATGCCCTTCGGCCCAATCTAGTTGACATGGAGCATGTATGGAGGAGGCCCAACCGAGAAAATCTGCAGGAAGCCTTCTTATTGGCTGAGACAGAGCTGGGCATTCCGCAACTTCTTGACCCAGAGGGTAAATTACATTTTCTTTCGCATTTTGTAGAGACTTTGTCATTAAGTTAATGAAACTGAACAGGTTTTGTTTGAAATAACAACTAACCACATATCTACAACATCATGAGATCAAATTAATTGTACAGTAATTTCCCTCTTTATTACCATTTCTTTTTCTCTGGTCTTATTATCTTTAATAGAAAACAATGTGACCTTTGTGTCACTCACTCAAATAATAGTTTTTCATCATATAGTGCTGTTTTGTTTTTAACATACTGAAATACAATTGTGGGAATCTATCACAGCATCAGATGTGAACCTCAGTATCACTTCCAAACACCATCTGTGCTCCTTCACGCCTGCCCTTCACAATGAACTCTGACAAATCAAGCTTGACATCAGTATAATTAAGGTCCATTAGGCCATGAGATTCAGCATGGTAGAACCCCCAAACAAAACTTTTGACACTGATCTGAAGTGCTGAAGGTTGTTTTCATTTAAGGTTCCAGTTATCTGTTCCTGAACAGATGTCAGTCAAACGTATTCTTACCAATTCCAGTTTTTTTTCTGTTGAAATGACTTCTGATTGCATTCATTTGGTTCTCTCCTCAGATGTCGATGTAGACAAGCCAGATGAGAAATCCATTATGACATACGTAGCCCAGTTCCTGAAGCATCATCCTGACCGAAAGCAGAGCGACTCAGACGGACAGCCAGAAGAAGAGGTAACCAGCTGTCAGATGTACCTCAGTCTGGATACGCCACTCATTGTCTTCTCTCTCTCTGCATCCTATTTGTCTTTTTGCCCTTCTCTTCAGATTTCACAGTTAGCTTGTCAAACTTCAGCTATAACATATATATATAGATGCCATTTGGTCTTTTTTTAATTAGTGTTCAAGTGAAGTGTGCACAGCTAGGGCTTTCTAAATGCTGTTTGATGCTTGTTTCAACCTATGTAAATGCAAGGTGGGTGAGGCTTTCTTCATGGCCGAGTACAGTAAAAGCCAGAGCAATTACAGGAAATTGAATTTCCTTATTTTAAAATGTACTTAATGCTTTCCAAAATGTTCTGATGCAGTAACCACCACCTATCTGCTATTCAAAGTAGGTTCAAACAAACAGTAATTTCACTTGTGTCATATGACTCAGGTCTGGCGGTGTCTTGCCTATTTTGTGTCTTTTCTTGTTGCACATATCTTCGTGCCTCTGCTTGTCTTTCTCTCTCTGGTGTTTTTGTGTGGTGACTGCTTTCCTGTGGTTGTTGTGCTTGTGCCTTTGTCCTACAGCATGGTCTTGCTCCTCGCGATATAGAGGAAATGTTGGAGGTAGGTTTATATAGTAACTTAAAGGTCCCAGGGGCAGGTTTTCCATCATATTCTGCAGCTCAATGCAATTAGCACCCATGCACATTCATGGTTTCCATATAAATTTGATTAATGCTTATTTTTTTGGCTCTTCTATTGGATTACAGTATCACTGCCTACTGTACAGTGTGTTTTTCCATGTCAAAATAGAGCCTATATGCTAATATTGGCTCTTTATCTTACCTGATGTGATATTCCTGCCGCAGGGTTTCTGAGCCATGATAACAAAAGGAAGTCCAGTATAATAAGACGTGATATTACCATTTATTAACGTTACCACCTAGCGCCATGGCTCCTGGTTCCATTAGCATGACAATGAAAGCCTCTGGCATTGGCAGTGTACACTGATACAGCGTATTTGATGGAAAGCTTGTGAATAGAGGTTACCTGTTTTTAAGGTTAACAGTGTCAGGAGCTGTGATGTACTGTAAAGCCACGCTAACCACTTGCTTTCTGTGTTGCACTGTGTTTTGTTGTCTTACAATGCTGATTAGGCTTTTGGTGGTTGTTGTGTTTCACACCTGCTTTGTTCTTTGTTGACAGTTCTTGCTAACACGCTAATGTTTTGCCCTGAACATTCTCTTTCATTGAATGAAGGTCAATTGGCTCTTGTGTATTCGCATAAAAACAACAAAAGTGTTATTTCATAAAATAAATAGCAACTGAAACACTGGTTGTAAAATGATTTGCAGAAGTTGTGGTGAGTACAGTATACAAAAGATAAAAGTCTGCTTCCTTTTAGATTTTGCTTAATCTGTTTTAACGGCTTAGGCTGTCTAGAATAAAGTTTGATATCCCCACAGGAGCTAACGTGAAGTGATAAAACTGAATAGACTGAGAGTGAACAGCTCTCAAACTGAATAGACTATCTCACAAGCTTTTGATCAGCATAGTATCGTCGTCATGGTTACTTAAAATCCAATGAAATGTTAGAAGGGGGTCTTAGACAAAGTACCCTGTTTAAGCTGAGTGTTTTTGGCAGCTGTGGGTTTTTGACGTTTTGTCCTACAGGGAGACACAGAGGATTAGAAGAACACATGCTTAACAGTACATGCCCTCTCTTTCACCCTCTCCCGCCCTCCACCCTTTCATCAATCCCTCAAACATCTCTCTGGTTAATCACTTTTTATCTCCATCTTTCTGTTTTCACCCTTTGCCTCACACTTTTTCGCCCTCTCTTTAATTTGTTTTTCATTTCCCCTTTGCTCTTCCAAATTTCCATGTCCATCTCTCCACCCGTTGTTCACCCCACCTCCCCTCCACCATTCTGGCCTCCTAGAGGGAGCAGCGAAAGAGCCTGAGGGAGCTCAAAATGTGGCTCGACCAGCTGGAGAGAGACGCAATACAGGCTCAGGAGACTGAGGGCAATCTCACTCAGCAGTACCAGGTTAGTGTGTGTGTGTGTGTGTGTGCAGTTTAAACTGGGCACACTGGGCACAGACGCTCCTATTATTAGCTTAATCAGTGGCATTACACTGTGGGGATCAGACGGCAGCCGTCATATTTCCAGTCAATCTGGCTTATTCCACCAAGCCTCGGGGTACTCTCCATATTCAGCAGCATGTGGGATATCCCCATTTTCTTTGCACATTATTCAGAGGAGTCTGAGAATCTGAAGCTGGAAAGAGGGACACCATTCAGGCAATTAACCAGAGATTTTATGAGGGTCTGATTAGATACCAATAGGAAGAGGGAGTGACCCCTGAGGAGAGCACTTGTTCTGATGTCTATATCCTGTCACTTGAGTATTTTTGGACACGCTTTCACAAGCGACAGAGAGCTGTGAATTCTGAACAGATTTCACTTCTTTCTTTCTTTTCAGTTGTTCAAGAGTCTGCGTGTCCAGTTGGAGATGAGGAGGAAGCAGGTGGATGGAGCTTTGCAGTCCACTCAGAAGGACGGGATGCTGACTGTTGATCAGGCTCTTGTCAAACAGGCCTGGGAAAAGGTCTCTAATAGGGTGAGTGAAGCAGTTTGTTTTTTGTTTGATGGCATTTTGTCTCCCACAGCTTAAGCATTAAGACACAAACTGATGCATATAAATTTGTCACAGTCTCTTTATTTTTAGCATGTGATTGCCAGTTTTCATTGTAATTCTTCTATCTGAAGTTGTTTTCACTTTTGAGCTTTGTGGTAAGGCAATTTTTTTTGTGCCATACTGTGAACTGGACAATCACAATCTGCTCATAGAGTTTCTCTGTTTGACTCCTCAACTCTGCTCCTTATTTCAGCTCCTGGACTGGCATCTGCAGCTGGACAGGTCTCTGCCGGCTCCCCTGGATATGGTGGGGGCATGGCTGCATGAGGCTGAAGGAGCCCTGCGACAAGAGATCATCGTCCAGCAGGCACATGATGTGACAGCTAACACTGTCCACAGAGCTCTGGAGCAGCACAAGGTTAGCATGGAGCCATATACAGGAGAGGCAAATTGCAGAAAAGACAAAGGACAACTAGAGTGTGCAAATACAAAACATTTTAAAGGTGCTGGTTAGATCAGTAGCAGACTAGGTAAGGTAAAAAAAATTTTCAGTTCATATTTTAGTCACAAATATAGTCAGTATTGAGAGCAGTACACCGCTAGCATCGATTATTTAAATTTGATCAAAAACCTATTTTTTGTTTAGCCTATTTGTTTTTCTGTGTTCATGTGCTGTATGTATTTTTGCTGTGCAGGAGGTGTTGAAGAGCCTGGAAAGTCACCAGCAGGTATTTCAGAGGATCCATAAAGACAGAAGTGTTGATGGAGTCCCTGTTCCCCCAGACCAGCTCCAAGACATGGCTGAGAGGTAGTAAAGACACCTGCCAATCTCTTTTGGAAGTCTGAAAAATACATCCCAGAATACAAAAACAGAGACAAGTTATTGTTCTCATATTTAAAACACTTGTAATGTTTGTTGACAGATGCCAGTATTTGAATTATATTAACTACCTCACTTGGCATGATTTCACATTCTGCTTTTCAGAGGAGAAGCAGAATGTGAGGGTCAAGCTGTGGGTCTGATATCCTTTGTAAACTTTGTCTTCTTTAGGATGAACTTTGTCTCTACATCTTCTAGCATCCACTTGGCTAGAATGGAATTCTTGGAGAACAAACACCACATGCAAGCCTTCCTCACTCTAGCCGAGTCCAAGCTCAAATCCTGGATCATAAAATACGGCCGACATGAGTCCGTGGAGCTGATGCTCCACAACTATGTTGTAAGCTCAGGCTTTGATTGACTCTGTACATGATGTGCTGAAATGTTAATTGAATCTTTAGGGTTCCAATGCAGAAAGTGAAGAAAAGTATGCAAAATGGTTTAATTTTAGGATATTATTATCATGAGGTCATAAGGTTATAAAAATGATTCCTGCTACATAGTATATAACTACTAGTTTTTTTTTGCTGTATTCCCATTATGTTACTGTCATCATTGTCACATCACATGTGGTAACATTTTCCTATTTGATTCTGTCTTCATCAGTCATTTGTGGAGAAGCAACATTTCTTTGAAAATTACGAGGCATTGTTCCAGTCCCTGAAACAGTCTGCTGAGGCCTATGTCAATACAGACATCTCAGGTGAGAAGTCGAAATGTATTCAGTAAATTTATGATTTTATATATAATATACAGAATAAAATTCATTAAAGCTTAATTTTTTTAATATACAGAATTACAGTGGCTCATGCAGATAAAATCCTCTGTGAAGGTCTAAGTAAGTTTATATCATGATGATATCTCTATATCATGATACAGTTATTTTTCTGGAAAATCAAATTGAAAAACTGACCTTGGAGGTTCAGTCTTGACCTTGGATGCAGCAGAAAGGAACAGCCGAACACCCTTTTACGTATAAAATAACCAGACAGGAATGAAGGATTTTGGCTATTCCAGCTAATTAAATACTTTACTACAAATGAAGGTACTTTGGTTAAAGTAATTCTAATGCCACAAAAAAACAACAGTCCTGTCCAGTGATTGGCAACATTGCCCACAATGATCTAACCAAAGATATTAGGGATAGATAGATATCTCGGTATAAATGGTTGAGGAACATCTCTAAACATTTACAAATTTATATCATCTCACGGTTGTCATATCACCCAAACCTAATTGCATTCTTGTCCTTTGGATGTTGCTTTTATCTGAAATATCTCAACATTGTACATATATGTCAACTATATTTTCCCCTGTCAACAACTCAATAACCAATGAGGTTTCCTCTTCCAGCAGCTCAGTCTGCCCCTGTCTGCTTTCACAGCTTGGTAGAAGGGGAGAGTCTGCAGGCTACAGCTAAATGAGGTTCCTCCACTCCCAGCTCTCAGTGGGGAATACGACCCCATTTGCTAGATAGGGGCTGCTCCACTTCTGCAGGTCTCTGGGCGCAAACCGAGCTAGCTTGTTGGTTTCATTAAGTTGCAGGGTTGTGCTGCTTTAGGGTATGCAGAGCAGAGAAGTGAGGTGTGGCGAGATATCAGGACATCTGAGGTTTGATTGGTCGACCTCACAAATTAAGTGTCCCCCACCACTACCATATCCGCATGAGCCTTGCTGGTAGTTAGCACCCTCGGCTCTGATTGGCTGGATAAGAGATCATTTGGATATTTTTAAAGCCCCTGTTTGGGGTTAAAGCAAACTGAGGAAGGAGAGGAGGATAAGAGGATTGATATGTAATTATCTACTATTTAAAGGCACAGTACTATCTGATTAAAGTATATTTAAAACTGGATATTTGTATTTGGTGGAGTAATTTATGAGCTGCACACTGGCTGACAATAGTTTGTGGTACAGGACTTATGAGACCGGAGCATTATTACCAATGAAATGGAACATGCAAGCAAAGACACTACATCTCCCTGTAGTGAGAGTTTTTGAGGTCAGAGATTTGTCTGCAAAGGCATGTAGCTCAGCTAGACAAGACAGCCTTTATGTGGTCTTTGTCTATTGTTTCTAAGAATATGTATACCACATGTCCTGTGTCTTAAAGCGAAGCTATGTAACTTTTGCTGAACAGTGGTCACAAGTGACAATTATATAATATCATCAAACTGACTCAATAATAACAGTTACACAGAACTTATACACTTATACCAGGCCAAATAAGGATGTGGCTGCAAAACCTTTGAGTGTATTGAACTGAGCAAGAGTGTGTTTTATTGCTCATTAACTTTTATTAAGAGAATGATTTTGTTTCATAGTTTCACATAAACCCCAGACAAAATCCATAAATAAATTGACATGCAATTTAATCATTGTTTTGATATTAAAGATGAGAATGTTTATGATGTCTCCTGTGTACACTGTTTTAGTAGAGTAGTTTTGTTAGCAGCAACTGCACTAATAGTAGTAGAGGTAGCAGTAGTGCTAGCAGTAGTGCTAGTTGTAGAAGCATTACTATTGCAGTTGTTGTTAAAGTTGATGTATCTCTCCTCCAGTGGATGAGGGCGAGACGGGAGTGCGCAGGTTCATGCGGGAGGTGGTGACCCAGTGGAGGAGTCTGTCCATGGAGGTGCGCAGTGTGAGGAGCATGCTGGATGAGGTGCTGTCCAACTGGGAGAGGTACACCTCCACTGTGGCCTCCTTACAGGCCTGGCTGGAGGATGCAGAAGAAGCCCTGAGCCAGCCAGAAAACACAAAACGGGTATGAGATTGACGCTAAATATTGATGGAAACCCCACCATATACTTAAAGGTTTTTTTTTCTGTGCACAGATTAAGAGTCCCCTCATACATGTATTTATTTGATGGACTCAAATGCCTCAGAGTAGTAGCAATCAAATCTCTGTCAGCCCAATTTCAAGCATTTGGTCTTCTAAGTAGAATCCTATTAGCAGTCTCCACTCAAGTATCAAATGATCTCCTTGACTTACAACAAACCACTAAGGGTATTCCAGTTGTCGCATTTCCATGGTTACCTCAGATTCACATCCCCACCAAGGATTAGACAGCTAATTACCCCAGTTTTTTTTATTGTCCTTTCGTTGTTTCTTTCTTTGAATCCCTTTCTTTGTTTCTTTTCTGAGTAGCTTTCTTTGTTTCTGACACTCATTCTTTGTGTTGTGCTTTGTTTCTCTCAATTCCCCTGTGTCCCTGTGTGTTTCTTTCTGTCTTTCTAATGAGTCTGTCTCTCTTCCAGGAGTTTTTCAGGAATCTCAGCCACTGGATGGATCAGCATGCAGCCATGAACGACGCAGGGAATTTTCTCATTGAAACATGTGATGAGACAGTGTCGCTTGATCTCAAGCAGCAGCTTCTTCTTTTGAATGGACGTTGGAGAGACCTCTTTCTCAAAGTCAAACAAGTAATAAACAAAACCACCCTAAAAATACAACCAAAAAAATCCTGTATGGCAGAGAAAAGCAGAATACGATTAAAGATTCAAGATTTTGAGTTTGGTATTATTCTCAATAAAATCAATCCTAAACTTTGTATTATCTTTCCTTTTCTGCAGTATGCCCATGCAGATGAGCTGGAGAAGTGGAGAAAAGACCATCTAAAGGCCGTGTCGGCCCTTAAAGAGCTGCTGGACACAGCAGAGGCCAAGCTCAATGCTCCTGTCCAGGTGTCTTTCCTCAACGTTAGAGCATTTCTGCAGGACGTGGAGGTGAGAAAAGCAAACCACCAGTGTTTCTATCATTCGTTAAGATCAGAATAGCACAATAATACAAGTACAGGACACTTATAATAATATAACTTATAAATATAATACAACACTTATAATATCACAATTCAATTTTCTACAAGCATGTTTTAGGTTTGCAGCATTGTTGTTTCTTAAAAGTGATTATTTTGTACCATCTATATCTAAGTCAGCATTTTAGCTCTGAGACAATTGAGATGGTCCAGATTAGAACAACCCTGATAGCAGCTCTGTGGGCAGGTAGTGAATCACAAGTACGATTTATGTCACCGATTAGATCACTGATTCATTAACATTTGGACTGTAATGAGACAGGGGCCTGAGACTCAATTCCAAGGTGCATAACAGCACATTTTGACATTTAGTAGGATTTCGGCATTGGGACGCTTTAGAAAACGACCAACTCCCCAGGCAGAAACATAGAAAATAATTTTATTATATCTCCCAGTTGTTTTCCTTCCTAGTGAACCTATTCTCTTAAAACTTTTGATAAAGAGTTACTAAAAGCTTTAGGTCACCGCTGTTTTGAAGTGAGAGCCACAGACAACCATGCTACGTAAAGTATTTTATTGCCAAAAGCAGTTTTGATGATAGTGCATTCAACTTAATGCAACTTAAACTGAATGCCTAAGATGACCCTTTGCCTCCACGTCTCATCTCAGAATACCAAGCAAAAGGTTGTTGCCATGGAGACACAATACAAATTGGCTGCCCGCAGTGCTCAGCTTCTTGCCAAGGATGCGCCACAGGATGAGGCCGCCAGGGTCATGGCAACTATGGCAACAGTCAAAAGTCAGCTGAGTAAGGTAGGTGTCATGAAATCTATCTCAAGTCTTTCTTTGAGAGCAACACGCTTACCATGCGTCTTTTTTAATATTCTAATCACACAATGTTGTCACTTTTCCGTGTCACTGTTAAATGGCCTGTATTATTTGTCTCCAGGTGAGAGAGCGGTGTCCCTCCCTTGTGAGGGAATGTCATGTCCTCCTGCCACTGTTGGAGGAGACGGAGAAACACATCGCTGCTTTTTACCAAGCCCTGGAGCGGGCCAGTCGCATCACTTCTTCTGCCAGAGACCCAGACACACAGACCCAGACCCAGCAAAAACAAAAGTGGCAGGTTAGATATGAAGACAATGAACAGACTGAACTTAAATGTAGAAACCTAACTGGTTAAAGGAAAATTCAGTTTTTTACAGCAAGGGGCTTATTTTAGTAGTGGTCATAATTCTGAACTTGTGCACACAGTCAGTTTTACAGTGCAATTGATCATGCATGTTTCAGGTACATTCACATTAATTTTTACTATCCAGTTAGTGGTTTAGATAATTTATTTAACTGTAGATTTGTTTAAAGCTTGTCTAATCACTCATGTGACTTGTGACTGAAATGGGTGAGTGATATGTTACCATAATCAAAAGGAATGATGGCAAAATCTAAAAAAATAGGATAGGGGGTGTAAAAAATGTTTATATACTTTTTTCGAAAATATAACCATATCTGCTCTCTGTCTATTATATCTCTATCACTAACATTCCCAGGTCATTGAAACCATATTCATCTTTTGTCTGATGGGATGGGAATTGCTGATATATAATAAAAGTGTTGAAATATTTGAACGCACCATTATCAGCACACTTCCATAACTGTCGACATTGTTTCCACAATTTCCTCAGGATTTGTTAAATCAGCAGCAAAGCTGTAAACGCTGCCTGTCGGTGATTGAGAGGAATCACCACACCCTGCAGAGGGCGCTCTCCACTAGTAAGGTGCTCCGAAACTTCGACCTGTCCCTGCTGCAAAAGAGAGTAGCTGAAATACAGGGCTCAGCACAGGTTTGTGTTAGACATACATGTACACGTACACGCACCAGAATGCCACACAGACTCTGCATTACCCACAATGCTGATTATATTAATGAGATTACAAGAACATCAAAACACCCAGGAGGCATCAGTGCAGATTAGACTTACTCATGTGTCTCAGGGAAGAGACTTGGAAGAGACCAATTACAATCACCACTACCTACTGTCCGTCCTCTCAGGCTTTGCTGAAGGAGGTCGGGGAATGGAGAAGGCAGGAAGAGGCTAACAACTGCCTGAGGAGGAGGTTTGAGGAATCAAGACAAGAGCTGGAGAGAGTGCTGAAGAAAGCTCAGGGCTGCTTGAGAGAGACTGGAGACGCTGAGGAATTACTGAAGAAACACAGTGTAAGATCAAACCTGTAACCTTCTGCTGTAAATGGGAGAAGTACATGAAAACATACATCTAATATGTAGAAAACTGGTGTGTTGTAGTTTTACAAGGCTGCTAAATCTTCTTTTGAACAGAACTCAAAATATACCTGTAAGTCATTTATATGTGGAAAGTTGGGAGAGGGTATTCATGTAGTATTAATTTTACCACTTTTTTCTGCCTAGTTTCCACTATGTCTGTATATAGAGAATGGCTTTATGTTTGTCCACCTCAATGTCAGGCATTTTACTGTGTGAAATCTGAGGTTGCCAGATACTCAGACAGCCTCCATTAATGTCTTTTGTTTGGTCTTGCAAACAAAAGAGATTCATTCATGTAAACTCAAGAATTGCTTCTCTCTCTCAGCGCTTGTATTTTTTTCTGCACAGGATTTTTTTGGCCAACTGGACCAGCGGCTGCTGAGCGTGTTTTTGAAGGCTTGTGATGAGCTGACGGACATCCTACCACAGGAGGAGCAACAGGGGCTGCAAGAGACTGTGCGCAAGCTGCACAAACAGTGGAAGGTCAGGGGTCACTGTACATCTCTGGAGGCGCATAGCCGATACTTCATTAACTTAACCAGGAAGACCTTTGTCTTTGATAGAGTTCCCTCCAGTCTGTTTCCAATTAACCTGTATTAGTTGGATTTAACTGCAACCCAATCGCTGTTTACTCGCAGTCTCTCTAGAGGATATTTTGTCTCTGACAGTTTCGGGGATGGAACAATATGGAACTGAAACTCATGTATATTATACAGCACATCTTATCTATCATGTTTCCTATGCTCTGTGTCTTCCCTGTCTTTTCCACAGGACATCCATGGCGAGGTACCGTCTCACCTGCTCCGTCTAAAGGTGGAGATGGAGCGAAGTCGAGTGACTGTGATCATACAAGACTGCAGAGCAGAGTTGGACAGAGAAATGCAAGCCCTGTCTGGCACCTGCACCAGTGAGCGAGTGATCAAAGAGCACAGAGTGAGCCATCGGATTTGGTAGAAACTTAAAACAGATTAAACCAAGAGTGACAGTAAAAGAAAGATAAAATCACTTAACGTCATCTTCATCATCATCATCATTCTGGAGCCTCCTAACGTCAACATTTCCTTCTCTCTTATCGCCAGACTTTTTTCAGGGAACGCAAACCTCTGACTTTGTGTGAGAAGAGGATTAGAAACATGGAAGATCTGTGTCATAAATTACCTGACAACGACCCGGCTTATCGAGCGCTAGACTCCACCAGAAGGGCTGTAGAAGAGGTTACAGAGCAAATCAAGAACACCCACCTCAAACTGGAGCAGCACCCTGATAAATGGAAAGAGTGGAACGAGAGGTAAAGATCGACAAAAACTCAACGTTCTTACAGTATCTCCCAACATCTTAAAGTCTGACTTTTTCTTCACTGAAGGGGGTTCAAAGTAGTTGTTCCTTTTTCTAGGTTCTGTGAGCTTTCTGATTGGCTCTCATCTCAGAGGAGGCAGGTGAGGCTCTTGAGAGAGACAGCAAGAAATTCCAGCCATCAGAAGCAAGTTGATGCTGCTGTTCAGGTGAGATAGCACATTACATCTGCTGCTGTAGACGCAGAGATTAAGTTATGATTCAATACGGCTCAACCTCAGTAAACCTGCATTCACTTTTTTGTGCTTCCACCATTTTTAGGCACTGCAGGAAGCAATAGATGCCAGAGAGGAAAGCCTATTGTGGCTTAAGAGCCGTCTTGCTGGGTTGTCTGAGGTTAGCTCTGAACTGGAGGTCCAGAGACAGAGAACAGCCCTGGCCAAACTCTCAACTGACCTGCGGGCACTCTTTTCTTTACTCTGTCAGGTATTCCAAGATATTCCAAATGCTAAAAATGTCTCAATCTCCTGTGTTTTCTCAACAAAATCTTTCTGTCTGATCCTTTGCTTCCCTCATTCACAGTGGGGTGAGGAGGGCTCTACTCTGTTCCAGTACGAGGAGCTGGGGGAAGAGGTGCGTGGTGCACTGGAGGAGGTTCTGAGAGCGCGAACGGAGGCTGAAGAGCAGACCAGTAGGATCCTGGATGCTGAGGGCCTGGAGGAAGCCAAACAACTTTACCTTATTCACCAGGTGTGTATAGTGCAGAGGCAGGAGAGTAGTGATGTCAACTGTGTACAGACATTTGTTTTACAGAAGCAACCATCAAAAGGATCAGATGACATTGAAATGAATGGTTGATTAATAAGTAAGAGTAATAAGAGTAACTTAACAGCCCCTGAAAGTCTTAGCTTTGCTGACCTCCAGTGGTTTAACTTCTTACCTTGCTACAGTGATGTTCAGGTGTACTCCAGGATCCTGTGACATCACTGTAGGGTGTGGTTAGAGGTGCTATAAAACACACTTCTGGATCAGAGGTGAAACAGGCTTAAAACTTTCAACCAGAGAGGGTTGTTAAGTTACTCTTTAAGTATCCGCTTCAAGTACTGGATATTATGTTGTCATGTTGCTTCCAATTTGGTTGTCATCTGACATCTTCTTTCCTTGTCTATGTGTTTTATAGCAACACCTAAAGCGCCTGTATGCTAACAGGAGAGAGGCGGAGCTTCTGGTGTCCCACTGCCGCCAGCTGCAGAAAGAGGAGGGGCTCAGTCAGTCTCTACGGGAGCTGGAAGGAGCTTTCAGAGAGATCGACCATAAATCAGGGGCAAAGGAGCACAACCTGCAGGTAGTACATAGCCTGGATTTATCTCACATGTCAATATGCTAATGTTTGCATGTGTGAGTGTCCACACACGCCCCTCTGGGGATCATTGATTGGTCCATGTTGAATCTTAACCAGATATTGATTGTTATGTGGTATGGTAATTTTGTTTGTGTCTGTTGTCTTGGGATATGTTTATACACTTCTGTCACTGTCCTTGAATTGATCAGAATGTCTGAGATGCCTGGAGTGCATGAGTTCATTTTCAAAGGGAAAACCTTCAATCAACACTCCGAAACATCAGGGATAAATGTTAAAGGTTCTGATGTCTGGCTCTCTGAATCAAAGGAAAAGTTTCATTTGAGACAGACCATATTACACAAATGTTAAATAATTACATAAAGATGGTAGAAGATGCAGAGATAGAAGGTGCGTTTTGTTGTTCTATTTTACATCACTTGCTTTTTATCAGCTGGTTAAACTGAAATTTTTTGACTGAACTGAACATTTGAAACTTAATTGTAAATTCAATGAGAATGAATTAAACTCTCCCTGGAACATTTTGTTGGCTAACCTAGAGTTAAATTAAGGCCAGATATTAATTTGGTACATGTAGTATTTTCTGTATGAAACTTTACCCACAGACATTATTCTGTTTCTTCATCATTTCAAGGCAACTCTGAGCTCCTGGCAAAATTTTGAAGCAGAAAGAGAAACAGTTTGGAGATTTATCAGTAATACCAACAATGAGCTGCACAAAGAACTTATTTTCAACAGCCTGGACAGCCTGAAAACTGAACTGAAACATAACAAGGTGTGTATGTACAGTACGTGCGTGTGTTTGTGTACATGCATGTAGTGTATGCTCTGTATTTGCTCATACGGCTTCCTTCTTGCCTGTAGGAGCTCCTCACAAAGGTTGAGGAGTGTTCTGTCCGAGCAGATCTCCTCCTGGAGAAGGCAGCAGATATTCAGCTCGGTCCGAAGAATCAGACTCTTCTTCTTCAGCAGGCCCAGTCCACCAGAGAAGCAGTCACACAACTTCAAGACCACCTCAATAAGAAGTACGTCCCATCCTCGTGCCAAGCCTCCCATCCCCTTGAATTATAATACTGTACTGTAACTTCCTCAAACTAAGGTCATATTTTCAAGTTTGATGACGAGAAATCAATGGAAGAGGCAATCTGCACCATCAAAATGGTTCCTGCAATACACCTAGATATGCATACAGTATACTTTATAAAATGAGTCTTGCCTGATCTTGTGTCTTCCAGTGTTGTCCAGCTGGACATGATGTGTATGTGGTGGGAGCACTTCAGCAATGAATCAGAGGCCTTCTCCATGTGGATCAGTGAGAAAGAGAAGGAGCTGGAGGCTGTCAACTCCACCTCCTCCTTAGATCCTCTGGACAAAAACATCAGCACAGTGGAGGTATGTCATGTATCCCATTCTTTTTTCAAATGTCATTCTTTACCTTGTTTTTTGTCCCGTGGTGGTTTTCATCATTTCAGGTTAGTCCTTCAGAAGTGAGACAATTACCTATCATAATACTGACTTCACACTTTATAGCTACAGTTTTTGCTTCCTTCAATAATCTTCTGATATTCACAAATAAATATGCATCATCCACACATTTCTGTAGTAGCTCCAAGTAAAATGAGTCAAAGTTTGTGTCTGGCCTTGGGTCCGTAATGTACAGTATCAGTGTGGCCTGAGGGTTATTAAGATTAAGATGACATTTTAATCTAACCCCAACGGGTAATTGGGCCAGAGCTGCAGCAAAGACTAGAATATAGAAAGTAAATTGAACATATTGAAGAAAATATAATCTTGGCTTGCCAGACCTCAGCCTTGTCAATCTCATGAAGGTCTAGAGAAAAAAAAGTCAAAAACATTTTTGGGATAACAGGACTTGAGAAATCCTGCAGCACACATTTGATTAGTTGTGAGTTTGAACACACACAGAAACAGCACAGTTTTCATTTCTACCCAGCTTTTGTGCTTGATTTTTTTTCTAGACCTCCGTGAAAATTATGAGACACAATCTATGGCAGATAAAGGAATTTATTGAAGATAAAACATAACATTGTCTGAATCAGACCAATGAAGAGAGTAGTTATCAAGCCTTGTACTTATTGTATTTTTCCCAACTCTTCCCCCGATACTTTTTTCTGACTATCATTCCTCTGCTGTTGCATCCCTACAGGCTGTGGGGGGAGGTTTAGAGGAGAGAAGGTCAGCCCTGGCCCACATGGAGGCAGACTGTGAGGCCCTGTCAAGGTTCGTGAGCCCTGGAGAGGCTGGACATATTCGGGCTCGACTTGCACAGATGTGGCGCTACTGGGAGGAGTTGAAGGGGAGAGTAGAGCAGCTGGGAGGACAGCTCAACCAGAGCGCCTCATACAGACAGAGATACAATGATAACCTTGAACAGGTATACAGCAACACATAGTGGAACAGTTTGGTGCAAAATTTGTAATTAAGACTTTAAAGTGCCACTGTGTTTATTTTTGAATAAGTGAAGGTTTTGTCATTATCAGGTCAAGAAAACAATGAGTGACGTTAAAGAGAAGTTGGACTGTCCAGTCACATACTGTACATCATCATCTGAGACCTACAAAAGCCTCCAGGATCATATGGTAAGAAAAAACACAAAGAATGCCTTAATATTACATCACTATAGCTATATGGAATTATTTGCTTGAAAATTTGAGGTTGACTTTACTAAATCTTCAGGAATCTAAAGGGTGTACTTTTGATTATTGTTTTTATGTTGTAGTTTTTGTTTTCTTTTTTTCAAACCTAAACCTTTTTACATTATTTTTCAGGTTAGGCTGTAATCTCCAGTATGACACTGTATTCTGTAATTTAGTACAGTGTTAGTTATCATGTTAGTTTGACATATGTTCAAGAGGTTCTTTTTTTGTAGCCATTGTGGTTTAACATCCTCTGCGGAGATGATGACAAGTACCTTTCCGTTTCCTCCAGGAGGTCTGCCAGGCTGTTGAGCAGCTGAACCCCAGGCTGATGGCTTTGTGTTCGGCCATGAAGAGGCTTAGAGAGGGCGGCCAGCTGGAGGAAGAGGTGGCTAACCTCCAGAAGCAACAGGGAGAGTTTATGGGAAAAGCCACAGAAAAGCAATCTGCATTAGAGAGCCTTCTAGCACTTTGGCAAAGGTAACATGTTTGTGCATTTATGTAGGAAACTTGAGCACCTACAAAAGAAACTATGGTAAAACAGTGAAAAAATAATACTTCACTTGTATATTTTTGTCTGAAGAAGAACATGAGTCTCTGTGTGTCCCTTAAACACCTAGGTGTGTTTTCAGGTGTTTGTCACAAACACAGGAAATATAAAAATGGAAATGTTGTATAAGAAACATTTTTGAGCACAAACTGCTGAAGGAGTTAATTTATTGTACTGTACTCTTTTTCTTTTTTTGCTGACTGTCAACTTTGGTCCCCTCAACACATATCTTATTCTAAATTGTACAAACATTGCCATTTCTTCTTTTATTGTGCATGTGCTCTGTCGGCTGAATCCTCCTCTCATATGCCAATTTCCACTTTTATTCCCTGAATCATTCCCTCATTCTTAGTGTGACGCAGAGGAGCAAGATCTTGTCTTTCACTCAGTCTGTCTGTCCCCCAGTCAGCCATCGCCTTTCTATTCTAATGACATGCTTTTATTATCACTTTCTTTGATCACACAATAGACTTTCACTGGAGCAATTGTTTCTTATTCTTTGTATTATTCAGGAGGAAAAAAATAATGATCCAGTCACATAGCAGCCGTTTAAAGTGCTAAAGCTTTGGTGCTTGTTTTTTAGTATTAACCCAGCCAGTAACTCAATTATATTTCTGCTGCTAAACTTCAGCTTGGTTTATGTGTGTTTGTGTGTCTGTGTGGTTGTGCGTTCCTCTGTAGTCTACCTCATCTCCTCCCCTGCAGGTGTATGTATGAGGGATTACTTACAGCGCTGGGTGCTCTGGTGAGATATGGTTGCCCCATTATGACCCTGTCACTGATACTGAGGCTTGGTCAGATAAAAATATAACACACAGACAGTATCACTGTGTGTGTGTGTGTGTCATTGCATGTGTATACTTTAAGATCACAGGCTGCTACTAGCAATCTATTGTTAGATCGATATTTATTCTCTTCCTTTTCAGAATAGTGCTGCATAAATTGTACTTCATTTGAATACATTTTTATTAGTGTCACCTTTGAATCCACAGATTTGAAAAGGAGAGTTCCTCCATGAAAAGCTGGCTGGACAGGTGTGAGTCTGTTTGCTGTCCAGACACTGACCTGCTTTCTGCAGACAAAATAAAGCTTAGGAATGAACTACAAAATGTACAGGTACATCATTTCACTATTCCTTGCTTGTTTCTCACTAACCAGTCCGTTTGCATTTAGATTTTTTGTGTCATGTAGAGTATTTTTACTTCACCTATTATACAGTGTGTTTTTGCCTAATTTTGTGTTGCATAATCTTTAAATATTTATTCACCCATGCAGGAAATGCAGAGGGAGACACCATCCTATGAAGCTCTCCTCCAGGGTCTTGTGAATCTTGGGCTGTGTCTGTATCCCACAGCGCCTGAAGCTCGTATCCAAGAGCTCAGTGATGATCTCACACAAATACAGGAGAGATGCACTTCTTTGAAGAACAGCATATCACACAGGCAATTGACTTTTTATACATTATTGTACATCTTTTACATGAATTAATGGATTCAAGCATTTTAATCAGCTTTTTTCCACAGTTTATTTTGTTTTGTTTAAATATACGCCCATCAAAACAGTAATCTTATACTCTTCATCCACTCTCTCCCACCTCTCCTACCTCTCCTTTAGACTTCAGCTGCTGGAGCCCCAGTTGTCACAGTTGGAGCAGTTTGATCAGGCACTGCTGACTCTGACCCAAAGGAGTGAAAACTTCTTGTCTGGCTTGAGAAGTTCTTCCCGGATTGATATTGCTGATCTGGAGGCTGCAGTTACTAAGCTGAAGGTGCGAAATCAATAATTTTCCGTCAACAGTGATGTCCTTTATAGGCTGTATTTATTAGAGCAGTTACAGTAAGCAAGTTTATATTGATTGCTGTTGGAGCTTGTACAAATTTGTCTAATTGAACCATCTTGTTGTAGGAGCATGAGGTGCAACTACAGGCATATGCATCACTGAAAGACACTCTCCAGCAAAGAGAGTCTTCCCTGTTTCGCTGTTCCACCCCAGAGGCCCAACAGCAGCTCCAGGGCTGGAGGGAGGACTGCCTACAACCCCTCAGTGAATGCCAGCGTCTCCTGCTCCTCCGTAAAGAGTGCCTGACTGAGTTAAAGACTTTTCTTGAGAAGCATGGTGCGGCAGCTAAGGCCGTGCGCCGCCTTCACGAGGCAGTGGAGGGCAGGGGGAGCTGGGACCGCTCCAAAGCTGAAGAGCTGCATCGTGGGATAGGGGAAGTGGCTAAAGACGTGGCCAGACTGGAGGCTGAGGCAGTCGGATTAGATGGGCAGCTAAGCAAAGCACACCTTCACCTGTGTGGGGCAGAGTGGCGGGGCTCCAAAGACGTGAGCCATCCTCAGGGAAGAACATCTTGCAGGGGACAGGCAGTGGCTCTCACAATGGCTTTGGAGGAGGTTCAGAGGGGCGTGGGATGGAGGCAGAGTGAAGCAGATGCTTTAGGGGCATTATGGAGCTCCTTCAGGGAGAGGAGGGAGGAGGTGATGAAGAATTTGAAAAAACTGGAAGATGAAGCACGGCAAGAAGGGGCCAGAGAGAGCTGTGTACAGGCCTTTCAAAACAGGTCTGTACAAGAAACATCAAGCCACTAGATCAGATCAGCATGGTGTCAGCTGCCACATTTTACGAAATTCATTAGACTTCGAAAACATACAGGATGACAAGATCATTGTTGTTGTGTAACCGCAGTTTGACACCTGACATGCATCCTGTGAGCTTTTGTATAACAAACTTTTCAAGAATATACAGCACACGAATAAAGCCAAATTGCAGATGGAAAAATCCATTTAAGTTTGAATTCCTGAAAAATGAGATATATTATGTTGGAATCAGGCTAGTAACCCCCATTGTTTTCTTCTGCATCTATTTCTCCCAGGCTGCGTTTCTTCGTCCAGCTGGAGGATGAGCTCCAGTCCCTGCAGCACTCCCAAAGGTGGTTAGAGGAAAAGGGAAGCCAGCTGGCCCAGAGAGACAGTGAGCTGGCTGGCGAGGCTCTTAGGGAGGTAGCTCTGGTGAAGACAGCCTGGGAGAACGTCAGGACTCTGATCACCAATGGGTAAGGAGGGGGTGCAACAGACTTATTCATCCTATTTAATTTCCTTTGCTGTTTTTGTTTTTGGTCCTAATGTGCAGAGTTTAGAGAAGCAGGGAGTTATTTGGGGGCAGAAGTAAAATGGGTCAAACATTTTTTTTTTTATCATTTTAATATGGAAACACTTAAACAGCAAGTTAAGAATATGCTGTGTTTATATCATCTAATGTCCATTGCCACATAACAAGTTATAGCCTTGACCTTTTCCCCTCTTTTCACATGCAGTCAGGAACAAAGTGGAGTTGTGGTAGATCTTCTCCGCCAGTTTCACCACCTGAAGTCAATCCTCACTAACGTGGTGGAGAATGCTCAGGCTGTTGCTCACAATCTACCCGACCACAACCACAACGCTCAGGAGGCCAAAAGGACTTTCACACGAGTCAGTAACTTTTGTTTTTCTCAGAAAATGAATAATTGTTGAATTTTCTGCTTTTTCTTTTCAAATGAGGCATATGGTAAACATGTATGTATAGCTATTATTCATACTTCAAACACATATTGTGTTTGAAGTATTAGTCAGTATTAGTCCACTGAGCTATATTATCAGGACAGAACATCCATTGTCCGAATTATTGAATATAACTTCCATGATAACTTGTATCACTCGGACTTTTTCCTATGAAAACCCCGTATATCCAAAACATAATCTTTTCATGAGCTAAGAAAGTGACAATTTGGCAGCAACTATTTGTTTTTTCTTTCTCAACATCACTGCACTATGTAATTCTGCAGTTGTAAAGTGCATGATTTTTCCTGCATATAAGTCAGTGAACTAAACTCTCAGGAATAGAATTGCATTTCAGCAACAAACCCCCTCTTCCCCCTCTCTTCCAGTTAGTACAGCAGCGCTCCCTCTAGTGGTGGTCTGTTGTCATTCCTTTTGCTCTCTTCTTTGCCCCTGTAGCACGATACGGTCCAAGCCGAGCTGAGAGAAAAACAGGAAGACATGGACCAGCTCATCAGCACAGTCGAGGACCTGCAGAGAGAGCTGGAGAAGGTTCCCAACTCTGATGCGTGCTCCATCCAGAGAGACATGGAGACGTTACGAGACCAGTGGCTGGAGGTGAGTGGTACTCGATAACACATGCTTTGCCATGCACCTGTTTTGGTAAAGAGGCCTTGACAGCAGAAATCACCGGGCTGTTTTTTATTTAGACAAATGCATGATACATTCACATGCTACAGCTGCCTGGTCAGACTAGGTGAAATGCAACTTTCTTAATTTTTACGAAATTAATGAATTGTCCTCATCCTGACACTTGGTACTTCATGAATTTTCCAAAAACTTGCAACATTGTTTTACCCAGGTCTGGGGCTAAAAAATGAAAGATAAAAGAGTATGAGGAGATTTGGGGTGTTGTATTTACTGTCGAAAATCAATTATGAGTCCACAGTACAGCTCTGCACAGCACTTGAGCTCTCCCTCTTTTAATGATATTTATTGCTGTCTGTTTTTCCATTTTTTTCCATTTACTACTTGTGGGATTTAGTTGGCTGCTCAGCTGTCACAAATGAGACAGAAATATAAACAAGTCTAGACATGTTATCTGCCTTTCTGTCTCTCTCTCTCTCACTTTGCATCCCCACATCTGTCAAACCAATTAAGTCTGGTTTTCCTTCCATCTCCCAGTAAAGCATACCATCCCTTGTTACAGAGAGAGAGAGAGAGAGAGAACTAAACACAAAGAGGGAGAGAGATCCTACCTCTCCTGTTGATTGAGATGTATTCTGTACTTAGATAGACTGCCGGTCTCTGTTTCTTCAGGTCTCAGAGAGAATACAAACCAACACAGAGAGACTGGGCTACTGTGTAGCCCTGTGGGATGACCTCAAGTCCATGGAGCAGGATATTAATAAATGGACTGCCAACTCCATCGCTGATCTCACCGACAGTGTCAGCAATCTCAGTGATAAAGACAAAACGGAGGCCCATCTTGCGACCTTTCAGGTGAGAGAGTGTCTGAATGATGATGGTGGTGTAACAGTTCAGTTCATGGGGGGGTGATTTAATTCAAATGTCCTGCATTTTGACCTACAGGCTGAGGTGGAGAAGAGGGAGCTAACGCTGGATGCCCTGCAGGAGAGAGTGACGGAGTTGAAGGAGCGAGCCAAGCTGCAAGAAACCCCGTTACAAATGCAGGTGAATATGGTGGGGAAGAGAAATATGGGAGGATTCTGCTGAAATTATCATAGCAAAAGAATATTTTCTCCATTGTCCTGTAGGCCAGGGCTAATGTTACACCAAGGATCTGATATAATGCACCCAGATAATATGTTTTAGGCTCTGTATAAGTCAAGCACTGAATATGGAGGCAGGTAGTGAAATTGATAATTCTGCAGCTACATGTTTGTAATATTTGATTGTTGTACAAATGTTTGTGTTACTGTTGACTGGCTGAATGATTTTGTTTTGCCATGTATATTTACATTTATTTTTAACTAGTATTAATACCCCTTCAATCTTAAATGTTTGCTATTTGAAAACATGTAAATGTTGTGAATTTAGTATTTTGCACTGTGTTGCATTTGTTTCATGTTTCTTTTTTTGCAATCAGTGTTTTTCTGTCACAGGAATGTAGATATATAATTTGTCAAATATTACAAAACTCCAAATACTGTAAAACTAAACCCACAAAGACCTACATAGACGTACTTAAAAAGAACATAAAAGCACACTGTTTGCATGTTGTTTATATGGGATTTTGGTTGTATAATGTTGTTAAATGTCTTTATTGAACCAGGTGCTGGAGTCAGACCTGAGGAAGAAAATGACCCATGCGCAGGAGGTGTACAACCAGGCCAAACACACTCTGACCTACTTCAGTTTCCAGAAGCAGCGACTGGAGGACCTCATGTCCCAGATGTCCGAGCGGCTGAAGGCAGTAGAGGGTTCGTTATCTGACCTCACTGAAGCTACTTCTCCTGAAGACATTGGTACAGTTAAGGTATGATACCATCATTTCCTTTAATATGATGCAAGAACACAATAATTCAAGAACTAAACACATTATACATTATTTAGAAAAATAACACTTGGACCAAAAGTAACCACACAGTCTTCCTGTTGCTTCATATTACTATCAATCATGCACGATATGAGGACACATTAATATAACAATACAATGTTATTATTTATTTAAATTAATGCCTTCATGACCATAACTAAGTAAGGCAAGGCAAGTTTATTTGTATATCACCTGTAAAACATAGAGGCAACTCAAAGTGCTTCACATAAGGTGAAGAAGTGCATTGGAACACATTTAAAAACACAATAAAATAGGAATAATCAATGAAAATAGAATACAATTAGATAAGAAATAAAGCTGAATAGAATAATTATCATAGCAGGACACTACACGACTCAGGTACTTCCTCCCTTTAGGAGGTCAAAGGTCAGACTCGGCTACATAACAGCATCCTTTGAGCTGGCAGTAATTCTAGCTGTAGGACACATCTGCAAGGTGGATATAGCATGTGTCACTGTCTATACTCTTTCCACCACCCTGTAGCCCTAATTATGAATATACATGAAGTCTTGTCTTCTTATGTCTCGCTACTTTTCATTTACAGGACCTGCAGAGCGTTGTGCAGCAACAGAGGGCAGACATGGACTTGGCTAGAGATGCCCTGAGTGCCCTGTGCAGGTCTCATCCCTCTCAGGAGCTGTCAAGCCTCTCCTCCGACCTCACCTACATTGCCAAGCGAACAGAGACTGTTGCCCAGTGCTGTGCCAAGACCAGGGGCAACCTGCAGGATGGGTTACAGCTCCATTTCAACAGTAAGAGAATGTGTACTTTAGTTTGGATTTTGTGGCATTAGATTAAGTCTGGATGGTCTCTGTTTAGTGGTATTTTAAGTTCTTTCCTGGAGGGCTTTGTTGTTCTTTACCGCCATCAAATACATGAAGTTATTTATGTAACAGCACTCAGGTAGCCACTATAACCTCTTCCCTTATAAGGAGAAATAAACATTTTAATAGCACTTAAAATCTCATGATCACCCAATCAAACAGTGCACAACTACATGATGCGGTGTCATTTGTTCATGTTAGTGGTGCAACAGATTTAGTGTTGATTATCCTACATTTTTCCCCAGAGCACACTCAGTCCGCCCACTACACCGCACACTCCATTGACACACACTGTCTGGTACACCGGTGCGCTCTCATTGCTCAGACACACACCTGTGCCTCGGAGAGTAATGTCGCTCTCATCACATCTGCTCTCAAGGGAGTCATTTTGGGCTTGTTGGCAAGGCAACCCAGCTGCACAGCGTTGACACACCCACACTTCCCATCTGCCTCTTCTCACTCTCCTCCACTCTTAAATCTTCTTTGCCTTTATTTTACCACACATCAGTTTTCCTCAACTTATCACCATACATTTCTTTTGCCTTTAGATTACCTGTTCTTTCTGTTCCTCCAAGTAGAGCTCGTCCAAGGCTTCCACTCCTGGCTTGCAGACCTGAAGTTGGAGCTGAAAAATTATTCAAATCAATCAGGAGATGTTGCCATCCTTGGAACCAAGTTGCAAAGGCTAAAGGTACTGTTATATACCATACTTTTGTACTGTATTTCTCTTGGGGCAGTTGTTAGGGGATTGTGGTAAACTGAAAGCATATTCATGTCTTTGAGTTTCCAGTAACTTCACTTGTTGATACTAGCATACTATCGGACTTTGATATACCAAAATGATTTTGTATTGAAAAGCAAGTAATAATTATATCATCATAAATATTTAAGTTAATATTTAACAATTATTTCATACCTTTACCATATTATCTTCTAGAAAAAAATCATCATGACATACTGTGTAGATCTGAGAGTTGTTTATCTCTTTAAATTAGCAGGGAGGTATCAGTTTTTATTAGCAACGTGTTCCTCGTCCTCCATCTGCAGGTGTCAGTTGAGCGGACGTCAGAGGGTGAGGAGCGTCTCTCTCAGGTTTGTGAGGAGGCCGAGAGGCTCCAGCTTCACCTGCCTAAAACTGGAGCAGCACAGGTCCAAGAGCATCTCTCCTCCTGTCAGAGAGAGTGGAGGAACTACCTGGACAGCTGCTCTCAGAGCCAACGAGACTTGGAAGAGAGTATTGACCTTCTGAAGAAGTATGTCAGCTCACTCATGGTTGTGTCACATTTATGCAAAGGAATTTGAATTAAATGGGAATATGCCTCTTCTCTCCTCCCCCTCTCCTCCTCAGTTTTAATGGCTGTGTGGAGGGTATAAGAGACTGGCTGAAGCAGATGGATCTCAGCCTCAAGAGCGAGCCTGTTCTTGGGGCAGAGAGCCAGCAAGGAGCCTCAGACACCACAGAAGAGCTAGAGAGGATGGAAAACCTCCATAAGGAACTGCTTGCAAGAAGGTGTGTATATGTGGGTGTGTGAGGCCATATGTTATAGATACCATAGCACGGGATGTTAAATAATCGGAACAATAACATATCATTGTCTCTTACAAGGGACTCCATCGAGCATCTCTGCCAGGAGGCCCAGTCTCTGTCTGAGGCAGGGCGGGGGTCAGGAGAAGAGGTCAGAGTGACAGGCCAGCTCCAGATGGAGCACCAGGCCCTGCTGAAGGTAGCCAGGGAGAAGCTGCGAGGCTGCCAAGAGAGCCAGGCCTTTGGAGAGACCCTCCAAGGGGTCTGGGCATGGCTGGAGGAGATCCAGGAGAGACTGGGTACAGTTGACAGCACCATGGGGACCAAAGAACAGTTAGAGCAGAGGCTGGAGACTGTGCAGGTGAGAGGGGGTTGTGGCTAGTAGACTACTGGTATACATATCTGTAATTTCCATGAAATATTATGATATGATGAAATGCATAAAGTGATTGTTGTTAGACTCTTTAAGAATGAACACATTTTTATTGTTTTTACTTAATCAGTTTACTGTAATTGAGCTTTTTTGGACAGACTTCTGTTACAGACTACGGTTCTTCTAATGAACACAAGAGGGGGCTGTTTGCTTGAGAAAGTATTCATCCAAAATTCTGATGTCTTAATCCAGTTCACTTTGACCGCGCTCTATTTGCACAGGACATCCTGCTTTTGAAGGGGGAGGGGGAGGTCAAGCTGAATATGACGATGGGTAAGGGTGAGTTGGCCCTGCGCAGCTATGGATCTGCCGGACAGGAAGTGGTACGCTCTCAGCTACAGGAAGTGGAGGATGCGTGGGCCACGCTGCTTGTGACTGCCATGAGCTGCCACAGGTACGCTGCTCACCTTATTCCTTCACCTGGAATACACTCTGATGGCTTCGTCCCCATATGTGCAATTAAAGCCATTTATAGACCATAATTCTAAAGAAGTGGTCCTGCCTTTAACCTTATAATCTGTCATTATTTCATTGTAGTATTGCATACACAGAAACTGGACAAACTGCAGTGAACTGTAAACACATTTTCATTCAACCATTTTTTTGCCTTTAGCCATTAAAACATTTAGAGGCCATTTACATGTGTGCCAAAAAATCCTTTCTCAGGTTATTTTCATCTTGATAGATTGATGTCTCAATGCCATTAATTACCATTAGGTTAAATACAGTACATAATGAGAAGTATTTGTCTCATTTTGTAACTCTGATTGATGTATCTGATTTAGTGTGTTCTTTTCTGTGTGTGTGCGTGCATGACAGCGTCCACATGGATCAGCTTGTGTGTGTGTGTGTGTTTAATTGAGCAATTATGGTCCCTCGTAGAAAAAAATTGATCTCATTAGGGACTAAATGGTGGATGGCAAACAGTGGGTCACACATGGGGTGTGTTTGTGTTTTAAGGGGAAAGGGATAACAGGAGGCGAGGGGTAGCAGGTGAAATAGAGGTGTGTGTGTGTGTGTAAGGGTGCGGATATTGGCGTTATTTGTGCATGCAGGGGTAACAGATGGCAAGGAAAATGGTGGGTGTGTATCTGTGCCCGTGTGTCTTTGAACTATCCAATAAAAGGGGATAAAGGCACTAAGCCAGTATTACAGACAATTTACATTTCTTGGCCATGGGTACAATATATAGTGCAGGGGGAAAAGGTACACAGTATGTTCTGTCTTGAGCATTATATGTACAGATTTTACCTACCAAGATTATCAGTTTATAGGAACCAGATTACATATAAATTTGTATAACAATTGTTAGTACTTGTTGGATTACTCAGTAAAGGAAATACTGTAATTACTGGTTACTTACACTTTACACATTTTTATACATGTGCATCTGTTTGATATCGCTTACAGATCAAAGTATTCAAATCAAAATGTCTAGCAAGATTTCAACATCCACTTAACTGTGTTGTTACAATTTCAAATTGATGATTTGTCATTTTTAGCAGGTTTTGAAAACCCTGTCCCCGTGTTGAGTACTTTACATATTTAGTCAGATTTTTCCAGTTTATTCAAAATGTATCATTCCCATATGTGCCAGTCACAGACTAACACAGAGATCTGTTGTCTTCCCTCCAGTCGATTAGAGTGGACCGTGTCACAGTGGGGAGGATACCTGGAGAGTGCTGCCCAGCTGCGGTGCTGGATGGAGGCTGTAGAGCGGGAGGTGTGTGCCCCTCTCACCCCCCAGCCAGGGCCCAGAGAAAAGGCCTCCCAGCTAGAGAGACTTAGAGCCCTGCTAGCTGACCTAGAAGACCACCAGGTGGCGCTGTCCAGCCTGGAAGAAAAAGCCAGAGAACTGTTCAAGAAGACTGGTGATGTCAGCTTTAACCATGGTGCCCGTACCCAGCTGCAGGCGCAGTTTGATGACCTCACAGCCTTGGTGGAGGTACGATGTTACTTTATAAAACCTTGAAACTCCTGAGCTTGCCTAGTATTTAGTATATTACTGAAACTAGTAGTTTTAGTAATATTACGAACTACTGAATAAGTGCATTGTTATTTTAAGTCATTGCTGGCTCTTTGTGTCTTTTAGGAGAGAGTACGTCTAGCACAGGCCGTGGTGTTGGAACACCAGGAATACCTGGAGGCTGTTAGGGAGCTCACTGATTGGCTGATGACTGCTGGAGAGGAGCTACAGCATTGGTCTGATACATCAGGAGATTCTGCCTCCATCAAAAAGAAACTGTCAGAAGTGAGGGTAAGGCAGGGTGTCAACATACAAAAAAAATCCTCTTGTTGATGCCGGCTGACACTCCTTTTGTTCTCTTTGTATACGCTTTTGTCAAGATTTGACAATGTAATAATTCCCAAAATAAAAGTTCCCGATCCAAACATAATGTACCACATCTGACAGGTGACAAGCCTATTGTGCTGAAGAGTGGGCATAGGTGTGTCATTTTATTACTTTGACATTATCGTCAAAGCAAACAATTTTACATTTATTTGTACTTAATTTATTTAAAATCAAATGTGCCTCTCCATGTTAACATAGTATGGACCATGGAGGACAGTTAGCTCACCTCCCAACCCTTGCGCTTAACCGCTAGAGACTGATTTAGGGACCAATAAATTACTTTTTAATTGGCACAAAACCAATGTGTTTTCACCTTCTTGCTGACTTGCCAATATTAAGGAAAATTATTATTAAAAATCATGCAAAATTGGTCTCATGTAGCACACTTATTTAATTGCTAATGTGTATTTTATTTATTTTACATGAATAGTTTGATAAAAAATATTTTTAAACATTTTTAATTTAAAACATTTTTTTCCCAATAGCTTCTATGTCATGTGACCCAGTGACTCCAAATCAATATCAAAATGTATCGCTACACTGGACAAATAGGACACACCTCTTTACATCGGATTTCAGTGCTTCTTCTATTTTATATTAATATTTTTATGGAAAAGTAATGACTTTTTTTTAGTAAAATACTTGAAATAAAGAAATGAAATACACATTAGCAATCAAAATAAGTGTGCTACATGACATTTAGTAGGATTTTTAATCATAATTTTCGCTAATATGGGCAAGTCAGCATGAATGTATTGAAAACCTCAGTTTTGCGTCAATTAAACACTAATTTACTGATGGTCCCCTGTCCTCCTGTTGCCAACACTGGGTGAAATTGAGTAAGAAGACGTCGCTGGAGTCTGTCAACGCGGTTCCACTATTCACCAAACCTACTGTCAATTACAGTACTTGGTCTGTTTAAATGCTTGCCAACCCTTTGCCTTTGTACCAGAGCTGCAATGTTTTAATCGACTTAGTCAAAGATTCTGCATGTTACAGACTGTAACTAAAGTATCAGCTGGACTTTATTGTTCCTCAGGCACCCGTTTCTAATGTCATCACTCAATTGAATGGGTGTTATCAGTGTTTATCAGCCTCATAGATATGGGTAAGAAGGGACCTGCTTCATCTACATACTAGTCTCATCTATTTACATGGTTGATCACTCATGTCAGGTCACCTTAGGTTTAGGTAACAAAACTACTTGGTAAGTTTAGGAAAAGATCAAATAAGATTAAAATTGGTTAAAATAATAAGAAAATAAGTCAGAATAATTCAGCCCAGTGTTGCTGAAAGATGGTACCGTATATTTTCTTTATTTTGACGTACTTTAAGTCTAACTGTAAACAATGTTTCACTGAATTAACACCACTGTCAGTGTGCAAGTCATAGACATGCCTCAAGGATGTGTTGTGTGTTTGTGAAACTACACCCAGTTTAAAAGTGTTATACGTATTATCTGTTGCTAGCGTAACTGATTGCTGAATTATCTGAACCTATCTAATCCTAATGGACTCCTGCTACGAAGGAGGGCAAACTATGTAGGGAATCGGAATTGGTTCTCAGTTTGTTCCAATATCACAGCCAAATATCTGTATCTCTCCTGGCACATTTTATTGCCAATAAGTTGGTCTGTTACGTATAAAAAAGGAAAAAGAGAGGAGCAGTGGAATTAATGCCTTAGCTTTTCCCTGTTCAATAATTCTGCAATTACAGAGGAGAGAAAATATGTGAGGAGATATTGATTTGCATTTAAATTTCACACATGGGTCCTAATTATCACATTATAAATGTGTGTTTGTAGAGCCATGGTGTGAAGCATTTCAGTAGAAGAGGAGATATAATTTGTTGTATACACAAGCTAGTTGCACCATTTTCATTTCCCATCCATGGCCTCAAATTTAATGTTCATATCCTTCTACTCACACACACTAAAATGATCAGATGCCGTTTTTTTTTCCTTTTGAATCCCTCTATCAGCTCACTGCTATCGCATCACACTCGAGTGTTTGCTCTTTACACACTTTGCCTTTCAAGTGCTACCTTTCCACACAGAGTGAGAGATGTAGGCGGAGGGATGGAGAAGGAGGATGAAATTAGTAATAGCAAGAGAATACTGAGATAGCAAATGAAAATATAGGACATAAGAACTAATGGTGCAAAGACAGAACCAAAGAGATAAAAAATAGAAAGTGATGGAGCAGGAGACATATGAAATCTATGTAGGCAGCTTTAAATAGAATCAACTGCACATCCGGAGGTTGCCTTTTCCGTAGCCACAGTTTCCGTAGCAACTTTGTCTCTCGTTTACCCTGCCTATCTCTTCAGGAGCGTGTGGAGTGTCGGCTACTGGAAGGCCGAGAGCGCCTCAGCCGGGTGCGTCGGAGCGCAGCGTCCACAGCGGAGCACACTGCAGCAGGTGGCTGCGAGGCCATGGACCGACAGCTGGGGGCGCTGTCCCAGGCTCTGGAGCAGTGGGAGGGGGCCGCCCTGAGGGCCAGGGACGGTCTGGAGGGGGCCCTGGCTGCTGCTGCAGCTTCAGAGGCAGAATACAACCGTCTGACCGCCCGTCTGGAGGAGGAGCTGAAAGAGCTGGATGGATGGCTGAGGGGGTGGAGCCAGGAGTTGATTAAAGCTGAAGGGCGGAGCAACGGCAAGGAAGCAGTGGAGGGATGGCAGCTGGCTAAGGTATAGTAGCATGGGATTTAAATAAATGGCACCACAATATCTAAATTATTCACTGTTCATCTGCTCACAATAGTTTTGTTTAAAAAATGATAAATAATAAAAACTCTTCTATTCAACTGGGATTTGGGTTGGCGAACTGTGATGTGTAAAAACTGTACCATGTTAATTTTAGAGAAGGTGATTAGCATTGTTTAATGGAAAGTACCCACACACACAAACCCTGTGCAGACATACATCCTCTGCATTCAGCTATGCTTTCTCTGTCAGTAATTATCCATTCTATTTGTAAATCCCAAAAACAGATTAGTTTGTAAATCAGCTTTACTGGGATGACGAAGGAGTGACAGCTACAATCCCATCAGTTTCCCTTGTTTTCTCCTCATTCTGTCTTTCCCTTCTGTCCCCCCTACCCCTCCCCCTTTTGTTTTTGTTTTTTGCCATTATTTTCCACTATCTCTCCCTCCCAAACATTCCCCCGTTCCATTCCTTCCCCTTTCCCATTCCTGTACTCTGACTTGTTTGAACTGAAGTGTACAGTAATGTCTTTCTCGACTGCAGGGGTTGTTTCTTAGATGCTCTTGCTCCTCGCCTCCCCTGCTGCTCTGTTTCTAACCTCCATAGGATGTTTACAGTGTGACAATTTCTCTGTATTGTCAAAGCCATGCCAGCATGTACACCCTCAAACTCCTCCCTGGGCTTCTTCGGCCATGCCTTTCTCTGGCTTTCCTCAATTTGAGGCTGTCAAAGAACAGAGGAGGAGTCTTCCCCCTCCTCCACTTCTCTCTCTCCTCCTCCAGCCTGTTTCCTGTATCAAGCCCTGTTTTCGATACTCGCTCGTTTGTGTGCGTTTGAACCAATCCTGCATCTGTGAGGGCTGACAGCTGAATTCCACCGGGAGAGAGCGTGAGAGAGTGAGAGGGAAGAAAAATGTGAGAGTGGGAGGAGGGAGAGAGAAAGAGGATAGAGGAGGGAAGAGAAAGTAGGAAGGAGAAGAGGGAGAAGAGAGCAACGAGAACGGGGAGGGAGGGTGGGTTGTTTAGTGATTATACGTCAGAAGGAGAGGGAGCAAGTGAGAGTCAGAGAGAGAGCTTGTACATATTTCATGGGACAGGATTTCATGACTGTGTTAGTCCAGAATGTGAGGGACGTTGAGGAGAGCGGGAGAACGTTATCCACAGCTCCTTCCTGCCACACTTGGCGAAGAACAGAAATGCTATTGTACAAGCAGCACTGTGAGTATGTGTTGGAGCGTGTATGTGAATGTGAGAAGAGTGAAAAGGACCAAGCCAGGGTGTGAATAGGAATGCGAGTGCACTTATTGAACGGTGTCATGCAGATCTGTTGGGTGTTTGTCTTTCCTTGACACACACACACACACACACACACACACACACACACACACACACACACACACACACACACACACACACACACAGCACTGAGCCAGCTGGTGTCTGTTTTGTGTTGTTTAGGATATACTGGAGGGCTTGCAGAGCGCCGAGCCGATGGCAGAGAAGTTGAAAGGCCAACTGAACGACCTGGTGCGTTACTCCAGAGACCTGGGCTCACAATCAGACCGGGTCACCGCACTAATCAAACAGCACAACAGGTGAGAGGAGTCTTTCTGCTTATCTAAACAGTGTGTGGTGGAAAATACCTCTGTGTGTGTGTTTTCATTATGTGGATTTGAAATGAAGCTGTGATTTATTGGCTAAGGCTGGGTGATAACTTAATATGGTCATTTATGGACTTTCAGTGTTTTACTGTGTTATTGTTCTATAGATTTCTGTTCAATTGAATCATTCAGATCAAGCTGAAATTAAAACTATCAAAATTAGTTAAGAAGCTTTTTACACATTAGAATTTGGTATTACGCAAAGCATGAAGCTGCTTTGTATAATTTCTTTGAACGTTAGATTATTTATATGATTTTGCATATATTTGCTGTATTGTAATTACAGTAATATTGTATTGGAATATATCTCTGACGATATTGTGATAAAGATTTCAACCATATTGCAGAGCCATGTTATAAGCCCAATGGGGAAAGTGTCCTGCACATAATAAGATCAAAAAATGCACAAAACAGGCCATGCATAACACACTCGTTCATTCCATAACACAGCAAATGAATCCAAGAAGAACCACAATAGAAGAAAGGCAAAGTTCTCTCCCAAAAACACTCCTCACATCTCTGACTGGGCAGAATTAGTGCTCAGTTTTACAAGCTTATTTGTGTTAGAGGAGTGTGTGCATGCGTGTATGTGACCATCTCACACACAGTCCTGACGTGTGTTAGCCAGACGAAGGTGAAGGATGACAGAGAGCACCAGAGCCACCAGTTGCTACGCGACATTTAACTACCTTCCCTTCACCTCTGCTTGTCCACTGCCTTTGTTTTGGTTTGTGTCCTTCTCCGGTTTAATTTTCTGCAAGGCTGAGTGTGATTTGAGGGAAATCATACATTTGGATGGTCTTTTTTTCCATGCTGATATATTGCATACCTTAGTCTATTTACTGAGCTCTAATTGCCTGCTTTTGAGCCCACAAGTGAGCCTGTGTTCATTTAGCGCTTGTTTGGGAACACAGCCTTTTCAAAAGAACAGCAGTGCATACAAAATAACATGCAGGCACCCAACCATACACATGCATACACAAGTATGAGCTTCTACAGTAGCACAAATTATCTGCTTAATTTGCATGGATGTAGTATTATCTGAGTCATTTTGAGATATTGCAGGTAGTGTGATAAAGCACTGTGACATTTATTGGCAGACAACCTGACTGAGGTCAACTTGCTTTGGCAGGTAATTGGTTTTGGCTGCTGATTGGCAAAAACAGCACCATTCCTCATTCACTTGGCTTTTTAGTCTGTAATAGACTTGGCCTGTGTGCTCTTTGCACCTGTCCTGCATTAAGCACTGCGGAAAGAAGAGCAAGGGGGGAGACAGAGTGGGTGAAAAAAAAAGAGTCGGAGGAAAGGAGGAAAAGGCAGTTACACTCCCGTCCTCTTTGTAGCACATGCCAGATTTTGTCTGTCACAGCAGAAAAAAAGTGCTTCTTCCACACTCATGCTCTCCCCACTGTGCTACCCTTTCATGCCTTCATTGCATCATTAAAACTCAAGGGTGTTTGTGTGCATATATGTGTGTGTGTGCGTCTTTAGAAGGTTGTGTGTGATTTTTGCCTTGTTTTTCATGCCTCCCTTTGGACAGTAACTCTTGCTTAAACAGCTGCGCACCTTGTTTCCCTGCTGTCATCCTTTGCATCACCTCTTCCACTCTCCCCTCCTTCCTTTGACCTTCACCCACTAACTAACCCATATGTATGAAACCCAATGACTCTTTTCTTTAGTTGTCCTACATCTTCCTCATTTTCAATCTTAATCTGAATTCAGATTGATGCACATGGATTTTGCATGCTGTAAACTGTAAATCTTGTTTGTGCAATTAAGGTTTCCTTTTCACCTGGAGTATAAAGAAAGTAATTTTACTAGGTTTGTCATGTGATATCGCATAACTTACCCATATATTACATGGGCTAGTATCCCCAGTGTCAGTGCAGGGAGTAGTGTGCCCTATACAGTATGTAGGAGGCGAAAAGAAAGAGTGTAGTGGTCGAGCTAGTGGATGGGCTTGTAACATGTTTGACTTTAACACAGGAGACAGAAATTTGTGTCCCATCATAGACCTGCAATTAATGTTTGCCAATGTTACCACAGTCTTTCCCTAACCTTAACCATACTGTAGTCGCCATGTGCAGATGTTTTAGAAAGTGAGAATTTAAAAAACATTGGCATTGGACAAAAAAAAAATGTTGTCATTAAGAAGTTACTTCTGGGTTTTGCAAAATCGTTCAATATCAATGTTTTTGTCTGCCAGTAGGGCTGCTTTACTGACTGTTGACCTTAGAATCCAACTTACAGTTTTGTGGTTCGTGGTCTTACTTCCTACTCTCTTTATTCATTCCTTCTGCCAGAAACCTTATGTCACTTAAAATTTCAGTTTTATTGAACATGTCTGTTGAAATCCTTTTTATATATTAAATGTCCTTCACTTTGCCTCAAATACCTGTTATTATCAGTCTGTATTGTTGCTGTACTCCATGGTTCCAGCTATACATCCTGAAGGATATATGAACAACGGATAAACTGGAACCATGTGATAAGTTCCTGGTGAAAAACATACAACCCACTAAAATATCTGTTTAATATATCATCACCCTTCCCTGTAACCTCTCCCTCACATGCTGTATCTCTGCCATATCGTTTCCATCTCACCCTTTTTCTCAGAGCATCAATCTGTCGTCCCTCGTTTTCTCCATCTTGTCACCCCTGTGAACTCTTGCCCCACTCATATGTTGCCTCTCAACCCCCCTCCTACGCAGTACCCCTTACCACCATCCCCCACTCTCCCTCTTTGCCCCAACGCTCATTCCTTCCACTTCACCCACTTTGCCATTGCTCCACCTGCCCGTTTCTCACTCCCGCTTATCTCCCAGGCTTCCCTTTCTCCTCCTCCTCCTCCTCCTCCATAACGTGAGGACAGTATGTACAGTATCTGAGCATCTGCACATGTATCCTCTTTGTTTTGATGAGCACATGGGCAGTAGACAGCAAACACTTCCTCTGGTTGTAGCCCCTTTCTTTCTTTGTTCTTTTCTCAAGATGGATTTCAACCTGTGAACAACATGTTAAATCAATCCTCAACATTTCTCTTGTCCCCCAGTCTCAGCCTTCGTGCATCCAGGGAGTGTCAAAATAAGGAGCGCTTGTTGGAGCAGAGGTTCCGCGCAGCCCTGAGAGACTTCCAGCAGTGGTTGGTCAACGCCAAAATCAGCACCGCCAAATGCTTTGATGTGCCACAGAGTGTCACCGAGGCCTCCACGGCTCTGCAGAGGATCCAAGTAAGAGATGTCTTTTTCTCAGCTCTTATTTACAGTGGACGTGTGTTAAATTCTTATGTTCTTAAAACACTGGTGACATAAAATAAAATCCTCATGTGCAGTCCTTACTATGGTGTTTTTACACTGCACTTTGCTGATATCACTTGGAAATCACATTTTTTTCAGCCTGTTCAGCTATTACTGCTCTTACCTAGTTTTGATTCTGTTTATTGCTGCTGGAAATATAAAGAGAGTGTTTTCCCAGGACAGACTTACCAGACACAGAACAGCAAATATACAGATTGAATCACATTTTGTTATATTATTCAGGGATTGAAAGTAGTAGAATTGATATTTATTTGAATGTCACTGAATATTGTTTTAATCCAGCCTTTTGAGGAGGACCTACATTTTTAATAACTTGCTTTGCTTGCAGGATAGATAATAATGCTCATTCATACTCTCATGTGAGGACTGCCACCCAGAATGGCCGTATAGTCTCACACTATTGGCCATTAACTAGCTCCAGTGAAGCAGTAATGATTTCAGAGCAAGGAGCTGTTGATAGAGGAGTTAGGGGAGTGTCATTTATTCACTTGCATAACAGAGGTATTCAGCCTGTTGGAAGAATGAAATCAACAATCTTCTTGTCATAAATGTTTTTGTGTTCTTCTGCCTTTGGGCTGCCACTTTAAATCCTCATGAGTTTGTTTACACTCTAAATCCACAGTTGCCAATTACAAACTAGTGCTAGCTTTTAATTTCTTTACATGGATTTAGCAGGCTAAACAAAGTGAAATGATGTAATAGTTGAAGAATCAATCCACATTCAATGGGAGATTGCACAAGGGGGTGTCTGTATTAACATGCCCACTGTTGAGCATCCTCTGGTGGGCTTGTTGGAGTGGCAGGACCCTGCCGTAGGCTGGATAAGCTGAAAGTGGGCACATGGCCAAGAGGCATGAGAGAAAGCTCCACAGCGGGGTTTCTGTGCCTTTCTCTTCAAAATATCTGTGTCTCTCTTTCTGAGAGGTCTCTGTGTCTTTCTCTGAGAGGCTGGCAGGTGTAACTAGTCTGGCAGCCTCTTTAGAGCACCCCAGGTCCCTGGCTAAGAGCTGGGTGCTTGTCAGTTAAGGTAGACATCCCCACATCCCTGCACCAGACAGTTAATTGCCTCTCAGACGCCTGACCATGTCTGTCCACCACTACATCACCACCAAGGAATTAGCATTATTGCTTTGAGCTGAGCTTAAATAGTAAGACGATAATTCTGCACTAATAAAGCGCAGAACGTGATTTTACTCCAACATTTGAGGTTTTTATTCAGCGCAGGTAGTACACGTGAAATATAAGTTACATATACAGTCACATGAAGAGGCAGTATCAATAGAACAACGGGTTATTTGAAGATATCATTTTCGGAAAGCATGTCAGAGAAGGGAAGTGC
Organism: Maccullochella peelii; assembly: GCA_002120245.1. Lineage (NCBI taxonomy): Eukaryota > Metazoa > Chordata > Actinopteri > Centrarchiformes > Percichthyidae > Maccullochella > Maccullochella peelii. The sequence continues at coordinate 80,246 of LKNJ01000543.1, forward strand.
TGTGCAGCAGTTTTTGTGTGTGTTCCTGCAGAAGTTTCTAGTGTAGCCTTAAGGATGAGAGGGAATGTCACACAGTATATGGCGATGGAGGAGAGAGTAATACAGAGGCGGTCATGTTTTATTTATTATTGACTTGGTGAGGAATGTGGAACAATGTTTCCACATGGCTGACCTCCAGAAGGGCCAGCGTGGGAGGGGCGGCGGCATCCATTGTGTCATGCTTAATTGGTGGTATACAGTTACATTGGCAGGGGGAGAATGGTAGTAAGTGTGAAAAAGACAGTGAATGAACAGAGAGGAGAGAGAGAAAATAAAGAGAGACTGAGATGAAGAGAGACAGAGAAAGACACAGACTTTCTATGCTTGTGTGTGGCTGTACTGTACCAAATTTGTGTGTGTGTGTGAGGCTGACGCTGTAGTGTGTGTAAGTGATGTGCTGACTGCGCAGATGGTGGAGTGGTCCCTGCTGTGCTACTGTCATCGGATCAGCTCTGAGGGAGGGTGTGTGTGTGTGTGTGTATTTGTGTGTGTGTGCGTACATTTTCTGCGGGTGGGTACGGAGGAGATATGTAAAAACTAACACATTTCAGGCTCACTGACTTTCCTTATCTGTGATTGCCTCCCTGGGTCAGGTGCGTCCTTCTGCCCACGCATATGGAATTTGTAATGACTCTGTCTAATTACTGCTTTTGACAGTGTAAAGTGAGATTCTGGGACACCGGAAAAAAGAGAGCGAATCGCCATATTGATTTCAGCTATCTATTAGCCATTGAGAAGTCAGAAATGGAAGACAAAAAGAAGTTAGGGATTGTCTTTCAGTCCATTTCTTTTTTTGTTCCTCCTGTCACTTTCACACCCTCCTCCCTTTGTGTTTGTGTTAAATAGTCACAGTTCCTTTGTCTTTGTATCCCCAAAGGAGTTCTTGAGTGACAGGGAGCATGGCCAGGCCAGGCTGAGTACAGTAGGAGCCAGTGGGGAGCTGCTGATGGCCGTGGTGTCCAAAGACAGAGTGGAGGGACTCAAGGCCAAGGTGGCAAACGCCAGAGAAGACTGGAAGAGCCTAATGAATAACCTGCAGATGAGGGAGGATGCACTCAAGGTTGGTTAACATTTACTTTTGTTTGTATGCTGCTGTCTTGGCTAAGGTGTCCCCTGAAAAAGAAAATCTGGATCTCAGAGGGACTATATGGTTAAATAAAGGTGAATTAACTGTGTGGTTTGGATGTTTAAATGAATGCAGACTTAGTATTTGTATACAGTATGTCCATGTTTGTGTCCGTTTTCCTGTTGTCTACCTCTTTATGTACAGATGTTTTATGGTATAAGGACTGATTTGGTTTAATTTGATTTATTGTGAGTATAAAATACTTGCAATGTATAGAGATATTGAAATGGATTTAAAATGCATCTTAGATCTGAGTATACTGAATAAATCATTTAACTTTATCTAATCAACTGAGTTGTGTCAGTTTGCGCAGAATCAGTTTATATGAGAACTTCTCTAGTTGTATTTGACAAGCCTAAGTGTCACATTTCCAGAACCTGCAGTCCCAGATGACGGAGTTTGAGGCCAGTGCGGAGCCTCTGCAGGACTGGCTGAACAGCACCGAGGTCAGAGTTCAGGAGAGCAGTGCTCGGCTACACGACCTTCCAGCCAAGAAACAGGAGCTCAGCAAACTGCAGGTATTGTGGAGCCCAAAGTCATGCTCCTTACACACAGTTACACCTGACTCTACTCTGTCTGGGGTTCTTTAACCAGCAGATTTCTGATTCCTCACAATATTCCTCACAGCTGAACATCATAGCTCTCCTAAAACTACATTTCACCTATAATTATTATGGTTATTCATGGGTTTTTCTCCTAGTTTTTACAGTGATTTATAGCCACTCCTTAAGCAATATGTTTTGCAATACATCAGCATTGTAATCCATACTGTAGGATTCATTTTCTGTTAAATCACATTATGTCAAACTGAGAGTGTGCCTTTTACAGTTCTCTTCTCAGCTGTCACTGACGTTCTCTCATTTCCTCTGTCAAGTAAACCCTGCCATTACACCATAAATTGAATATTAAGAAGATTTTCCAAGGACACTAAATAGTTGTAGCTCTCCATTAGATATGCATCCCTAAAGTACAATCTCAAATCAGCTGGGAAAAGAAAAGGACCTAATTACATTTGTCGAGCACCACTGGATCAAAATAGAGCAGCGTCTTGACACAATAGTCGGAGGAAAAGTCCAGAAATCTAATTAATTCTCCTTCTGTCACGGCTGAAGCGCTGCGTGGCTAAAAGGCTCTTTTCAGGATGCGATAACAGCCCCTGCCATGTCTGGCAGAGACAAAAAAGGAAGAGAGGCACAGAGCTTTAAAAAGATAAAACTGACAAAAGAGAAAAAAATATATCAAGCCCATCTCAAAGCTCTGCCCTTATCGTTGTTGCTATTTTTGTATTTACTCTGTCGCCCACTGTAGCACTTCTCCTCTTTGCCTTTTGTCTGGCCCTGCAAGCAATTACATTTCTTCCCCCAGCACCTCAAGTACAATACAATACATGCAGGCTTCAGTGTCTGAACCTGTGTTGGCAAAATCCTCTTTACCTTTTCACATATATACCCCCTGACTTTGCAGTGTTTTATCAGGCTTGTCTCCTCTCCCTGTTCTGTGCTGTGGTGTCTTGTAACTGTATTTCTATTTAAAAATGAACATCAAGAGAAATACTGCTGATGTTGTTTTTTATGATGTTCCTTTCCCCTGTCTTTACCCAAAGTAATTTGGATGTTGTTTCTGTTGTTCTGTCTGTTCTTGTGACATGTTAACTCAACCCATCCCTTCTCTGTGCCTCTTGGACCTCCCTTTCTTGTCTTCGCTTTCATATTCCTTGTTGTTTCATTTTCCCCTTGTGCTCCACTTCTTCTGTCACTTTTAACCCTGCCTGCCCAACTGTGCTCATCCCCATCCTATTGCTCCTTCATCTTTATTTCTCCATCTCCCTCACCCCCTCCTCCTGCTTCATACTGGCCCAGTGTGTACTGGAGGAGATGGCCAGTCGGGAGGCAGAGCTGGGCAGGCTCAGGGAAAGAGCTCATCGCCTCTGGGAGGGACAAGCAGCCGGCAAGGGCTTCGTCCACCGTGTATCCCAGCTGTCAGCACAGTACCTGGCCCTCAGCAACTTAACCAAGGTAACACTGCTTTCCCCCCGTCTTGCCTCCTCACTATATCTGTGCTTATGTCTGAGAAATGCTGCAGCATGCTGAAATGTGCCTTGCTTGATTCATGTACTGTTTGAGCTAAAAACTAAGGAGCCTTCTGTCCAACCGTGTTCTTTACTGTTGTTCTCTGTTATTTGCTGTGTCATGCATTATTCCCCAGTCGCACATCAGTCATGGTGGCTGTAATCGGCTTGCCTTGGGTAAAAATATTGCTCCCCAAGAAAGTCTCAGTATCTATAGTAATTTACCTGACCGCAATGATCTATCTTTCACCACCAAAAGGTCCTTACGGTTGCAGCCTCATCAACATAGAAAAGGCCATGGCTGTGGAGCTTACCTTTTATCCACTGAACCACTTCTAAAATGCCAATGAAATGTGCTTGAGAATCTGACCTTTTTGAAGCTCTCATTAGATTGTTCACACTCTAATTTGATACAGCGTAGAATAAAACATTACACTGACCGCAAAGCACAATTCTGTTACCTCAGGACGATGAGAGTGCCCCAGCAATGATGAATGAGATTTCTTTTCTTTGCCCGTTAGCCAGTGGAGCGCTATTTTTAGGTCTTCTTCCCTGCCAGACATGGAAACAGGAATGAAATCATTTAAAATTGCCACTTTGCTGATTTTTCTTATAGCTCTGCCTTTCTCCACTCTACAGTTACACACATTAAAGATGTACGAGTGATGACTGCAAACAAATTACATTGTGTTTGTGCTGTAATGTGGGGGTGGGGAAGAAGAAACAAGACTGTAATTTCACATATAAACAGAAATATATGAAGACACCTTTGTTGTGCACTGGAAACAATAGTGTTCTTAATTATCAACTCCGTGCTAACCTGTTTCTCAGAACCTTTACAAGACTTGAAGAGTGCGTTTACAGTGCTGTGCTCTGATCTCTAAAGGACAAGGCCTCCAGGATTGAACGTATTGTAGGGGAGCACCGCCTCTTCTCTCAGGGACTTAAAGAGCTCCAGGACTGGGTATGTGAAGCTCAGAGGGTCCTCAACACCTGCATCTCCACCACCACTGACAAGGGCGTGTTAGAGGACCGGATGTTACAGCTGGAAGTAAGGAGGGACAAGACGGGTGTGGGGTCCCTTAAAGGAACACAATTTTCTGAGATTGGGCTATAGGTTAATTTTAGACACAAAAAACTATCCATGTACGTTTCCTCCAGTGTGTCATGTTGACATTTACAGTGATTGAGGGAAACTAGCATTGTGTCATAAGTGAGAAAATCAGGCTTGTGGCAGCTTAACTTACACATAAGCAATAGTTAAGTTCGGCAGTTTTGTGTATTTTTTAACTGTGTTAGGGAAAATCAGAAAATTAGTAGCAAAATCCGGTGGTACAAAAAGTGTAAAAAAGGTTCTTGAAATATTTGCAAAGTACATGCCACACAAGCTGTACTAAGTTAATGACATTTTTAATGATTAAAATGGCAGGATTCTTGCTTGGGATAGTATAGCTCAACACAGTACAATAATCGTTAATTTGTGTTTTTGTGCAGTGTAACCATGGCGTTACCACACCAGTTTAGCAAATCTCTCTTTTGATGCCAAGGTCATCACTACAGCAGTGTCTTCACAATGAGGAATAATTAAGTTAGGTTATAGGATGGTGCACCAGATCAATTGAACCATGCTGGGAATACTTGGATTTTTGGTGACAGTCTGGAAAACATGTTGTAAATAAAGATATTTATTTTAACCTTCAGATAGTTTCAGATACTTTTATGTCCATTGTTTTATCTCTGTCTGCAGGCCTTACTGGCTGCTCGTCAGGAGAGGGAGATCCAGCTAAAGATGCTTCTGACGCGGGGAGAAGCAGTCCAGAGGAACACTTCAGCTGAGGGGGTCCCAGTGATTCGCAAACAGATCCAGGACCTCAAAGACTCATGGGACTCCTTGCTTTCTGCCTCTATTCAGTGTAAAAGGTTGTGATCATGAACCAATCAATCAGTCAGTCAGTTGATAAATGGGACTGGGAGCTGTCTAGTTTCAGTTGATGGATTTCAGTTGGTTGAAAGGTTACATGGATAATTAGATTTAAATGCATGTGTACGTTGTATGTATGTGTTTGTGTGTTATGTTTGTTCCCTGTGTATTAACATTATTATGTCGATGTAACAGTCAGTTGGAGGGCGCTTTGTCGCAGTGGACCAGCTATCAGGAGGATGTGGGTCAGTTTGTGCTGTGGATGGACCGGGTTGAGGAAACACTTAGCTGCTCAGACAGACAGTACTCTGAGATGAGAGACAAGACCGCTAACCTGGGAAAGACCAAGGTATCACATCTCGCTAATAATGGCTAACTTTAAAAAGCCAAACTAGATTTTGTAAATTTATTTTTTGCAATGATATTAAACTCAATGGCCTGTTTCTTGCTATTTTAAGGAGAACTTTTGCACTTTATCTACAGAGCAGCTGCCATGTTTTTCCAGTTCTTCTTCTTCCAAAATTCTAAATATCACCTTTTTTTTAATGGAACACCCTACTTTATGCAGTTACACACATTTATACCCCAGAGCCTCCCTGTGGAGTTACATTTACTACACTGAGTGTGTGCATGTGTTCTTATTTCATTCCAGCTTCTCTATGAAGAAGTACTGAGTCACAGCAGTCCTCTGGAGACCATTGCCACAAAGGGGTCCAATATGGCTGAACACTACACTACTCAGCAGGAGGTGCTGCAGCTGCAGTGTAGATACAACACCCTCAAAGAAAAGGCCAAGGTACTTATAGTACAAACAACATATGGTTTCATTTTTTCTTCTGCAGGCATTTGAATAATAAATGATTGTTTTGAGAATATTTCTCCATGTTGTTTCTATAAATCTCTTATATTCCCCCAAAAATATTGGAGAGTGTGACCTGTTGAAAATGTTTGAAAATTCTCTAATAATCATTTTGATTTCATTACACATGTTTCACTTTCTTGATTTAAAGACAGATTTTGTTATAACATCATGCCATCATGGTTTACAGACACAATTGTCCTCGTCAAAATGAACAATAGGCGTTTTTGATAACAAAATTCCACTGCTCCAGTAATGTCTTCAACCTGTTGTTTTGCAGAATGCAGTCAGTAAGGCCAAAGGGCTGGTGCTGGTCCACCAGGAATATCAAAGGGGATTACATGTGTTTGAGGACTGGCTGGAGCAGGAACAGGCCACTCTGGCCTTGTTGTCCCATCCAGAGGGAAACGTGGATACACTAGAGAAGACACTGCAACAGCTACAGGTATTAATACTGTGAGGTGTTGTGCATCATGTAATTGGCATGAACAGGGAGTGTACAAATGTAAGGGAAAGCTTCCTAGTATCAGTGTGCACTCGTACATACACAACCGACATCACACCTGGCTCAAGGCTAAAACAGAGTTTTCTAACAAGACCTCTGACCCCCTGGACTTTTGGTAACTAAACCACTTCAAACTCTTCAATCACACTTTCTTTGTTCTTCCCTTTTAATTTCCCTTATAGCTTCTGCAGGAACACTGCTCAAATGGCCAGTCTTTGCTCTCAGCTGTGCTGACCAGCAGAGAGAGAGTAATCCCCTGGGGTATACCTCAGATCGAGGACCGAGCGCTGGACACCGCTCAGCGAGAGTGGGGGGCCTACCAGGGCCGTCTGGAGGAGACGCAGACCCAGCTGAGCTCCACACTGACCAGACTGAAGCAGATGGGCCAAAGGTTCCTGAGCCTGGCCCAGTGGCTGGAGGAGATGGAGAAGGTGGCGAACATCAGACGTCATCGGAGATCTGACAGAGCTACCAAGGAGACTCAGCTGAAGAAACTCCAGGTCAGAGACAGACAGGGTTTTTACTAAAGAGCTTTCAAGACCATAGAGGATACGTGCTCTTAATGTTTTGTGCAAGTGTCAGTGCTTTAAAGCTCAAAAAGAAGACAAAACATTATATTTTTAACAGCAATGTACTGTGACTATTTAAAACACAAGGTAATATTGTTTCAATTTTCATGCTAACTCAGAAGTCTTATTTTCACTTTAACTGCTTTTCTGCATTAATATGATCCTCTTCTGTAATATTTTCTCTTTCACCTATATGCACATACAGTAACAAGTAACTTCAGTCACCTGTCTATACTGTAGACCACACAGTTACTTTAATTCAGTATTTTTGGACAAGAACAAGAAGCAGATCACATTTTCTCAATACTAATTTTAGACCTGAAGTCGCAAAGAGCTAAATGAATCCTTTAAAAGAGCGTTAATGAATGCTGTCAAAAAGCCATGTGCTGTCTTTGATTCAGATTTCCTCTTTGACTGTCAGTCACATCAAGTTAGTTCCCAAAACAGTGAACCAATTTGTTCACTCAAAGCTCAGCCGCAACAATACGTTTTTGCCTTTCAAAATGAAAGTTATGAAGCATCTCAGGGCCCTGCACTACAATACATCTCTATTCTTACTTATGCATGCACACCACTCACACCAGGCATCTGAAAGAAAACAGCAGGGGACAGAATATTTCCCTACTGGGTCTCCTCCCTTTGGAGCAGGCTTCCTGCCAGGGTCAGGATGTCAAACCGTCTCAGTATTTTCCTTCCCTGCGTTTTGAAGGACACACACACACACACACACACACACACACACACACACACACACACACACACACACACACACACACACACACACAGATCCAGACCCCTTGGCCCCATATCTTGTTTGTGATGTGATCTGTTATTTCTTGTTTTCCTTTTAATCCATGTTTGCCCTTTTATTTAATAAAAAACAGAGTTTCCAATTAAATCATGAATATTTTTGACTTGATTTAACTAGAATTATGCTAATTATACATTTATTTGTGTCTCTTCTGAACAGGGATGTCTTGAGGCAGTGTTTGCAAGGCAGGGAGAAGTCGATGGCCTCTCCTCTCTGGCTCAGCAGGTTCTGGAGGAAACATACATCAGTAGTCGTGTCAGCGTTACTGCGACCCAGCTCACTGCCCGCTACCATTCACTGCTGCTCAACATACAGGTTAGGCACTCTCTGCTGTCTGCTGTTCATGATTCATTATTCTGTTGAGTTTCACAGATGCTTCCACTTTAAAAAAAAAAAAATTATATATTGCATTTTCAGAGATTGTTTAGCTATTAAACAGTGTAGCCAGATGTGGCACATCTTTGTCCTTTGTTCCTTAAAGTTTGCGTTTCTGTATATAAGTCTTTTCATTATCTGTTCAGCCATCTCTTCTATGTTAATAACCTAGTTCTTTAATTATTTAAAAACTACTCCAACTTACCAATGTAAGTGTAGTTGTATGACTTGATTTTTTGAAGACGTAAAGCATGTAGAGGTCACTGTGACCGATGTCATCAGCTGTTATACTTAACCCTTATAGTATCCATGCTGAACAATACTATTTTCATTATGCCTGTATATTAGGGTTAAAGAATGCCTCTGGTGGTCAGGTAGTCTGACACGTACAAAACTGAATCTCCTGTCCACCAGAAGATTTTCCTGGAAAATACCTTAATAGCCTTAATGGACTGGATAATAGGTGTAATCACTTTTATGTTATAGTGTCTCAATGATAGATAAAGAACATGTGAATTTGTGTGCATTGCCGTTGGGGTCTCTGCCCGCAGTGGGCTTCTCACACATGGTTATGCTCTCTCACCATGGAATTTTCTCCAGTGAGAGTTTGGACTTTGTTTCTCTAACACCCCATTGAAGTACCTTTGAGAGTTATGCCTGTGAGCTCAGCCTGTGTTGCTCCATATACTCAGATCCAGCCTCTCTATTTGTCTGCTCCTCGGGGGGTGGGGGGTGGGGTTTAAGCTGTAATTAAACGCTACAGAAGGCAATCTCACACCCGGCACCAGGAGAGGAAAAGCTTTGCCTGCACTACATTGATTTTTACACCTTCAGTAACACATCTGAGTTTATGTGTGCTTGTCTCCCCCTCACTCCCTCACTTTGTTTCTTTGTCTTTGTTATACCCACACCCCTTCCTTCCCCTTTCAAAATTGACTCAAGTGTGCATATACTTACAGTCATGCCATACATATGTATGCAGACACATAACATCCCTCTCATACCATGGATGCCTGTAATTATATTGCGTGAAATGGGGGCCATATGGGCTTGAGGTGGGAAGCTGTTACCTCTGTCTAGTCAGAAAAGGTGTGCACTCAGCACTATCAGCTAATTGGAGCTTCTCACCACAGGATTTGCAAGTTGAGTGAATAATGTGTCAAATCTGCAAGAAACCCTCTCTATCCTCATGGTATTATTGACTCAAAATCTCAGTCAAGTGGATAATGCGTCAAAAACATAAAACCCCTCTCCACCTTGTAGTGAAGCTATTGACATTCTGCAGATGAATGAGGGGGGGAAACAGATATTTTCTATTTTGATGGTTGATCAGAGAGCTTTTGGTCCTTGGTGGCCAAGGTAAGACTGCTGAGACACGTCTCAGCCTTTAAAGAAAGAGATACAGAACATGTTTCCTGAATTTTCCCCTGACCAAATACAGTCAAAGTCGGACTAACAGTTGTAACCTCTGAAACAAAAAGGCAGCAGCTGTTGAAGTGCGGTTAAACACCTTTATGTTCATACTGTCAAATATAATGTGAATATGGTAGGGTAGCACTATTATCTACTTAATTGCTAACTTGAGATTAAAAAAATCTTAATATATTGGGCCAATATTGACTTCGTATTAAATATCAGCTATACCGTAGATACATAGTCCTGCTGTGTACTGCTAATATGACCACATATACTAAACCTGCCCTGAAATTTGATGTTCTTTACATATTTTATTTACATTAAATCATTCCACAACAACAAAACATGCAAGAAACCTGAAGTGAGTTTTAGTTTCATATTATAAGCTCAATGCTTTTTGTGGGTATTGTAAAAAAGTAATAATATTGACTATCACTGTGAAGCAATTTCTGTCAGCAATGTACAGTAATTATAAAATGTTTGAATTGGTATCGTCCAGTCTATATTTGTTAAACTTTACTTCTGACTTCTCATCCGTTAATTTTTTCAGGACACCATCAAGCAGCTGCAGGAGGAGCTGAAGAGCATCGAAGAGGCTGAGAACCTTTGCGTGTCGTTCACTGACTGGCTCAGCTCCACTCAGAAAAGCTTCACAGTGTTAACTGACAGTTCTGAACCTCTGGACCGGATTGCCATGGAGAAGAAGATGAAAAAACTAGAGGTATTGATCTTTTCACCTATATCTGTACTGTATTTACTTGTGTGGTTAGATTATTTCAATTTCACAGTCTTTGGATACAAGGTGTGGCGCTTAATAAACCTTCCTGAACAGGTTGCAATAAATCAGCACAGATGTTGGGTACTACCATGGAAAACTGATGAATTAGCAAGACTTCAGTTTGTAATGTCAAAGACTGAGCACAAACTCATATGAGTCCAATATCCAAGCCAGCAAAAATGTCCTAGTGCAATCTTGTTTTCTGCCAAGCAACATATCGTGCCTGCTAGTAACATCAAGCGTACAGATTTATTTGGCAGCTACAATATGCATGAACTATCTACTAAAGCTTGCAAAACATTCAGTGCACCTATAATATTTGGATAGCACTCTAAACTAAAAGAAACTTACTGTAGTCGCATAATTTGTAACAGTTTCTCTTTGTGCTCTGTTTGTCTAATGGGCATTGAAGGGAAGTAGCCCTGCTCAAACATGCACAGACTGCAATAAAAAGAAAATTGGCAATTGGCATCGTTCGTATCGAGTGTGTAGAGGATTGGATGAGTATGTGTGTATCGATCGGCTCTTTATGAAGACAAAGAGGGTGCTGCTTTAGAGGAAGTGTGGTAGCAGAGAAAGACCTCCCACTGTGAAGCAGAGGATGAAGAAGCGCCGGTGTCAGGAGCCTGCTGGCACAGACACTGTAATTGATGCAGTGCCCTTACCGCTTCACATCTCTCACACACACACACACACACACACACACACACACACACACACACACACACACACACACACACACATATACTTGTCTCCTCCAACACTCACTCCATATCACAAAACCCATCCAAAGTACTAACTAACAAGCTGCAGCAAACTCTCTAACCCATGAATCCTTTACATTTTTTCCCCACTGCCTTTCTTTATGTATCACTACATCTCATTTAATTTGTCCTCCTCACACACATCTCCAGAAACGCATTTACAGACACATAGACATTTACAATACATCATCTGGTGTGGGCTTTGCAGTAATCCCTGTCTGGGATCGATGCTCTGTCTCTGCATAGGGACTGAAGACATGCTGTCACCGCATGTGTCCTTCCAGCGCTGCAGATAACACACGAGTGCTCCATCACTTACTCATTCTCCTGCAGTGAGAGCTACAGGGCTTTTCAGTGAGCTGCGATGATTATGCATTGACACAAAGACCAGTAGTCAATAGCTGTGTCAAGGGCCATTAGTTGGATTTAGACTTCATTTGATACTGAGTTGTAACTGTAAAAGTCACACAGCAGTGTTAGCTAGAAATGTGCTGTACCTTGCTTAAGAGCTCTGAAAATTAAAGTACTGTGATAATGTATAATAGTTAGATGTATACATTTTTTTCAGAAGGCATTATTTGTCCCCTGAACTGGGCAATTTTGGTAGCTTTGTGTATTTTAAATCATTAAATTCCTTACATCTCACCATCTTTCCCCATCTCCATCCAGTGAATCTTAACCATTTCTTTTTTTTTTTTTTTAAAGATATTAGTTGTTAGATTTTTTCAAAAAGCATCCTCTACTCACTGGCTCCTACAAAAATTGTATACAGGGTAAAATGCAAAAAAAAAAAAAAAAGCAAAAACGGTCTCCTAATTGAGCCCCCCTCGCCTTCCTCTTCCATGTTTTTTATTTCACTGGCATTTCATAAATGTTCAAAGTCCTGGTTGCAGACACAGTCAGGGTTCCTCTCCAAGAGGTCAAAGTAAACAGGTCCATGTTTAAATTTGTTATTAGAAATAATTCATTTTGTTGGCATTACAAAATGGCACTAGAACAAAAAATTGAATGATTTTACAGCCATTTACCAAGATTTCTGCCTGTGCAGAACACAATATGATGCTTTGGTGCTGCAGTTTGCTGCAGTCTATACAATCAAAGCAGAGAGACAATGACAGCAGTGCTAGCTGCTGCTCACAGGTTTACCTTAGTAATGTCCTACCTCTGTTAGTAGATAACGTAACTGATGAACATGGTTGTCAGTGCCACAGTAGATGTAGTACAGTAGATAAAGGAGCCAGAGAACTGATGCAGAATAAGAAACGGCATCACTAATGCTCATCATTTACAGCAGGTACACAAGACACTTGACATGGATAATTGGGGCTGACTTGGTAAGAATTTACAGCATAAAGGGCACACTGTGTTCAGGACCTCATATATAATGTTCACCAGACTGCACTGTCTATTACTGTATCATAATATTAGCATTATTATATAGCATTATATGATGATATGAGACTAAGCAGGTTTCCAGCCGTCCATCACTGGTTAATTTCATCCGAAGACACAATTCATTCAGAAGTTTGGATGGTTCCTCAAATAGTCTTGGATCTAAAATGCACAATTTATCATTGACAAAACAAACTGTTTATGGAATGATTACTAACCGGCAGTTTCAACAAAATCTTCCAAGTGAGTATGAAGTGGAGATGATCAGTCATACGGAACTAAATCTACTGCAAATGGCAATTACTTCTTTTTTTGTCTTTTTTTTTTTTTCTTTTAGCTCGCACGTTAACCACGCAGAATTGTATGGAATTGAGATATATTGAGTGTCTCCTATTAAGGTCATAAGGCGGGCACATCGGCATTGTTACTGAAAAGATGAACATGCCTGGAGCTTCATATTAAGCAGCAAACATGGCCGTGTACATACAGACACAGGTCTTGTTATATTATCAACAGCAGTAGCTGGAGGTCTGGGGTTGTTGCAGTGTGAAGCCACTCTCTACTCAAGCAATAATAGACTGATGATGAAAGCTAGATGGCATCCCATTGAGTGGAGGTCTCTGTGTGTATGGTGTGTTGTGGTTGCCCTGGAAACCCCTGCAGCTACTGCTGCCTGTTAAGGGTCCTTATAATTGGGTCCTCCTTTCATATTACTCGCTGTGGTTTCTCCACACCATGACCTCCAAGTCTTCTCCACATCTCGCCATGCAGGTGTCAGCCTACCTGATGGGTTCAAAGCCTTTCAAACACACTGCCAGGCTGGTCTGGGTGACTGGGGCAGCCTTGAAGGTGAAGGACAAAGAAATCTGTGATACTGTGTTTGAATGTTAACCTCAAAGTCATGGAAACTATGATAGAAGGATTTCCTCGTCCTAGAGCTTATATGCCATAATTTTGGTACACCAGTACAGAGAAGCAGTCTTTTACTCTTTTTTCTTTAACTCAGCAGCGTGTGAAATGCCCTGGTTGAAGGTCATTTAGTATAAAGTAATGGTGATAACACTGTAGCAGCACCCATGCTGAGTTATATTTCTGCTCTCTCCTTCACCCAGTCGCTCCAGTCTGAGCTCCAACATGGTCACAGTTTCCTGAAATCACTGAGAGAGCGTGCAGAGCAGGCAGCAGGCTTCCTGAACGAGGCTGGAGCTGAGAGTTTAGGAGGGGAGGTAGAGGCTCGTCTTGCCCAGCTGGAGGAGCTTGCAGGTGAACTGAGGCAGGAGCACAGCTTTCTACAGCGGGCGTTACTGCTGGCTAAGGAGTTCCAGGACCGGTATAAGGCTCAGGCCCAGTGGCTGGTGGAGACCGGGGCTTTGCTTAGCACCCCGGTGGAGCCCAAGGCTGAATTGTACCAACGGAGGGCACTGCTCGCTAAGTATAAGGTATAGCAGCAACTATGTAATTTCTCAATCTTTTCTATCTGACTGTACTGTATTTCAATTGAAATCATGAGTATAAAGTCCTACAGAGCATTGTATTAATGCTCAGTAATTCTGTACTTGGGTGGTTCCAAATGGCAGCACGAACTTACTGAATATTATTAGCTTAATGGACCACATGAGTGTCCTTGCATGTCTTGGCCCATTAGCTCCAAAATTGAATATACTTTACATAACTGCTTATTTTCCAGAGTAAACCATTGCTTTTTATATTGATGCATGCTTATGGTGTGCTTTGGAAAATGGTTGACAGTATAGTGGAACCCATTGGTTGTAAATTAGCTAAAAAATGCAAAAACACTGGTGTAATCCGTTAATATTGAGCAATTATCTAATATGAAAATAGTAACTCACCTGTACTAAAGATGGTCTTTATATTATGGGATACTAAAGATACATTTTGTCTGTCTGTGTCCCCAGGCTCTGTTGCAGATGGTTCAGTCCCATGATGGATCCATCAGGTCAGTGGTGGAGAAGGGAGACGCTCTGCTGGCCTCTGTCCACTACCCGTCCATCAGAGACAAAATGAACAGACTGAAAAAGGACTACACTGAACTCTGTAATACTGCCATGGTGAGAATCTGTGCTCAGATAATAGAAGAAAATGCTCTTTCTAGCAGATGAATTGAGGCAAAGGATATGATCCCATAACAAGTTAACCTATTGATTACATGTAACTCTTTAGTAATAGAGATGAGTCATGTTTAAAAAGGAGCATAGATAAAGGACATGCAAGTCTGTGTCAGGAAGGTTGTAGTAATGGTGTGTTGTATAGACTGTTTGTAATCAGTATAATTTGTGTGCGTGTGTGTGTGTGTGTGTGTGTGTGTGTGTGTGTGTGTGTGTGCTCACATTTTGTGAATTATGTTGTCCAGGCCCATGTGGAGAATCTGGAAGGCCAGGTGAAGGAACAGGAATCTTACCACAACGAGCTCCAGGATGTGGAACGCTGGCTGCTCCAGATGTCCAGCAGGATGGTGACTCCTGATCCCACTGTGGGTGGCAGCCTGGAGGCAGCCACTCAACAGCTGGCCAGGCACAAGGTGACCAATCACATTACTTGATTTTTTTGCTGTTGTTTGCTGAGTTTGTAGCATATGATACAGCTTAAGCAGTGAGCCTTGATTAGCGAGCAAAGGTGCTCACTTGTGCTTAAATTGATCCTCAAGGAAATTCTGAATATTCAGACTTAAGGTACTTGGTATTTGCTGAGCTGTCAGATTTAAGTGAAGTGTTATCCAATTGTTTGTGTTATTATAATGAATGAACACCTCTTACATCTAGTAAAACTTACCTTTGTCTAGGAGGTGTGTATAGAAAATTTGCTGAAGATTTCTCTTCATCTATGGTTACTGTTTTGCTCAATATTGATATACATAAAACATAAAATGTTTTCTCTCAGTATTTTCAGTCCAAATCTATAATAGACTTTGGATTTAGAAAACTAAAGGAGTCCTAATTTACAAAGGTACTCTCCTACTGTCCAATTCCCTCTTCTTCTTTCAGTCTTCAAAGTTCATCCATTCAGACCTATGTAATACCCTGAGACCTCACTGTGTGGGATCAGTCTGCTCTGACCTCCTGTGTCATTGACGAGTGGACAGACTCATTCTGTAATGCGTCTCCACAGGAGACTCTTTTTAGCATGATTCCAATTGTTACTTTGTCCTCCATCAGGCCATCATGGAGGAAATCGCGGGCTTTGAGGATCGCTTGGCAGGCCTGAAGGAGCGAGGAGCCCACCTGGTCCAAGGCTGCAGTGACCGTGTGCAGAGCAGGCTGAGACAGCATGTCCAGGCTCACCAGCAAGGCACCAGAGACAGCTACTCTGCCATCTGTAGCACAGCGCAGAGAGTGAGTGAGGAGGAGGAGGAGATGGAAAGAGGGAGGAAGGGGACGCGGAGGAGGAGGGAGGGATGGGAAGCTGAGAAAGACATGTATTCTGTATTTGAAGTACTGAAGTGGTTCTTGCATATTTCTAATTTAAGACATATGCACATGCATCCATGGATGTGACCACACATGCATGCAGAGACACACACACGTTCTACATATCAGTGCTGTTAATATTCCAACAGCCTAGGCATCCACTAAATCCTAACCCATTCTGACACTTAAACCCATCTCTCAAGACAGCCCTTCACTGCCAGTGTAGAGGGCACGACCAATTAAGGCTGCCAAAGTGGAGCTCAACAGCAGCCATACTCAGACAGACCCCACCAACCAAAATCACTAACTCGATCTCCCCATATTAATCTCGGCATATCCCCTGTCAACTCCACTTTTTCATGCCTGAGCCAAAAATGGTCACACGCCACTATTCAGTAGATCTGGCGAGCCCTCTAATCCAGCCCCACTCTGTCATTTTGGCAACCTCTTCTCTGTCATCATAGCTCACCTCCCAAGACACCACCTCCACCAGCACTCGCACATCCAATCTGGCATTGTGTGATCCAGCCACACTTTATCACTACGCTGCTGGCTTCTCTACAACTGCGCCTCCAGCGTTACGATGGCTGCCAACTGTGTCCCGGCACAACACAGCTCTAATATCCTGCCTGCCACTTGCCACCATGCCAAGTTTCTAGCCTTTGCCAAATACACTGGGCGCTTTGCCAATACATGCCCCCCCTTCCTTCCCTCTTTTGGGCTCTCATATTAACACTGTCAATCAGACCTTGCTGTGTCGCTCTCCCCTGGAGGGCATGGACGCCTCCACATTCAACACCTGTCAAGTACAACACTGCAGAACTGCCTTCTTGTTCAGGTTTTATCATTTAATGTGTCTTTGTGTGCCATGCTATACTGGCTTCAAAGCTATACAGTCTAGCAGTCTCTATCTGCAGCGTTTACGGTTTTTCATTTTATATTTGTTATTGCATGTGTGTGTTGCTGCTGTTGTTGCTGTTAGTAGAAAAAAAAATTTCCTCACTTCAGCTTCTTTCTTGATCTGACATATAGGAGTTTCAGGACCATCTTTTCAATATCATTTTTGGCTTGATGAAGTATATGTGTTCAGTCCAGATGTTTAGCACTTAAATGTATCTGTCCATGTCGTACAGGTGTATCAGAGTCTGGACCATGAGTTACAGAGACATGTGAGTCTACAAGACACACTTCAGCAGTGCCAGACCTGGTTGACCTCTGCCTCAGAGGAACCAGAGCCTCCTGCACATCCTCCTCTCAGCCTGGAGGAGGCGCTACAGCAGGTCAGAAAGCCATTACCAATTCCTTAACAAAGAGTTTGGTATTTTTCAAGGACTTAATGGACATCACAACTGATTGGATGCTTGCCATGATTTCCTTTTAAACATATTGTTACCTCCTGAAATTGTGAACAGATCTTTGAGTTAATAGAAGTCATATACATGGCTGCCATATAGCAATCTGACAGACAGTTTGCATGATTTTCATGTTTTTGGAAATGCGGGAAAAGTACATGTCGTTTTGTAGATTGTCCTAAAGAGATGGTATGATCACTCAGTAAAATCACTGGACCATTAACAGACACTTTGTTTGGCAGGTGAAGCAGGAGCGGGCTCTTCAGGAACAGGCCAGCACTTACCTCCAGCTTGTGTGCTCAACGTGTGACCTGTCTGAACTGAGGGTCAGGGAGACCGCAGGAGCTATCCAGCAGGTCAAACTGCAGGTCAGTTAGCTTTAACATGCCTTTAAACATCAGATAGATCATTTCAGGGTTGGTGTTTGCAGCTGTGGTAGTAAGCTGTTCAGCGTTTGAAAGGTACTACTTTGTGTGACAAAATACTTGATCATGAATTGATTCCATTGTGTTTTTGTGTCTAGATTGAGGAGCGTATGCTGCTTTGTGAGGAGGTAGCAGACAGCTGGAGGGACATTGAGGAACAGAAGGCAGATCTGGAGGTCCAGCTGAGAGAGACAGAGCAGCAACTTCAGAACCTCATCAGGAGACCTGCAGAGCTGGAGCCCAAGATTGCACAGAACCAGCTGGACAAGGCACAGGTCTGTATGCTGATGATGAATGTGTTTATCCTACAACAACACGTTGTAGATGTCATTGTCTAGGCAAAAGTTTAGACTAATCAACTCAAACTCAACTTCAGTGTGACTGTGAATATTTGCTATCTTTCCTGCAGGAGTTCCTTCTGCAAATTAGGGAAAGACAGTCTGAGGTAACCCATTTGAATGAAGCCACTAGTAGGCTGACAGATGGACAGGTCTGTCCTGCCCTGGAGGAGATAAGGAGACTGAGGAGAAGCTGGATGGACCTGGGCCAGCGGGCAGAAGAACTGGAGGCCCAGAGGGGGGAGGACATGCAGCGAAGTGGGGAGTACCAGGAGATTGTTGTTGCAGTGGAGGAACTCTTCCACCAAGTATCCAGAGAATGGGACTACCTTGCCAGGTATCACACTTTTCTGTGTAAAGATATTTACTGTTTATCAATTATATAATATTATACTACTGTATAGACCAGATGTCCCTCAACCCATGCCTGTGTGTACCTAGGGCTGACACAGAGAGTACAAGTGAGCATCTAGAGGCTCTGAGGAAACTTTCCAGTGACCTAGAGGAGCAGAGAGCAACTCTAGAAGACCTCAGAGACCAGAGACAAGTTATCCTGCCTCGACTTAGCCTGCTAGACAAGGAGCTGGTCAAGCAACAGGTAGAGAGGTCCATTCTCATAGTTCTTCAGCTGCTTCTTAAGTCGGTTGGAAACTTAGAATAATGTGGAGTATAAATACTGGGTCCAGTTTTATACAGTGGTTCTGCATTTCACTAGGTGGGTCATCTGGAGCAGCGCTGGGCCCAGCTTGAAACCCTGATTCAACAGAAGATCCAGGACTCCGCACAGACACTAGAGGATCTTGCCCGGGTTGAAAGCCAACTGAGGGATTCCCGGGAGTGGGTGGAGGAACAGCGGCCTGCTCTTACCTCTGCGCTGAAAACCAGCCCACCCCCCGATCTGGCCCAGAGTTTTCTGTTCGACCACCTGAGTGTGTGTGTAGAACTGGAGGCCCGTCAGCAGCTGCTGGGTCAGGCAGTGAGCGAGGCCCAGGCTGTGGCTTCCAGACTGGGGCTGAGTGAGAAGAGATGCCTACAGGAGCTCGTTGAACAAGCCCAGACTGAGGTGGAGGCTCTGGGGGCTCGGGTGGCCCAAAGGAGGAAGTACCTCAGTAAGGTAAACAGCTGGATTTCTGTATTGGATGCAAGTAAAATTTTAATTATGTCCTAAAGGACCTAACTTTCTTCTAAAATATCCCCATGACTTTGTGTTGCCAGAAAAATATGTCTTTTTCAAGCTGGCAGAACTTTGTAAATAATGTATAATGTTTAATTCCTCCTCTCTAGGCCTTCACAGAGAGGACACAGTTCCTTCAAGGCCTGGGGAGAGCACTGTCTTGGGTACAGCAACAGGAGAGGAAGGCTTTAATAGATGACCACATAGCGCTTCTCCCTGAGGACCTAGCCAAACAGGTTGCTGCTTGTCAGGGCGTCCAGTCTGGGTTACGAGCTTACCAGAGAGAGCTGGCATCTCTCTGGGTACAAGGCAGAGAGCTAGAAAGAGATGCCACTGACAAAGAGAGAGCAGAAACCCTGGCGAGACTTGAGAAGCTACAGGCAGCGTTTGAAACGACCCTACAGGGGACAACCCAGCGTCTCGCAGACTTGGAGAAAGCTTTGACCTCCAGGAAGTACTTCCAAGTTGACCTGGATAAGACTTGTCACTGGTTGAGACGAGCAGATGCCATCACCTTCCCTGAAATCAATTTAAGCAACGTTGACGATAGCTCAGAGTTGCAACCACAACTGTCTAACTTTCAGAACATCCTAGAACAAGCTTCAGAGTACGAGAACCTTCTTCTTATCGTCCAAAGAATAGGCCAGGAGATCCTCCCTACTCTGAATGAGATTGATCATTGCTACCTTGACGAGAGGCTCAATGCCCTGCCTCAGCAGTACAACGCCATCCTAGCTCTAGCCAAAGAGAAAAAAGACAGAGTCCAACAGATAATCTTAGAGCGAAAAGAGTTCAGCACTTTCTTTGATATTACTCGTAATGCATTGGAGGAGCTTCAGGAGCAGTTTGACAATCTGGAGAAGCAGACTATCAGTATTAGAGATGAGGAACTTGTTCATCTAATTAATGAACACAGAAATATTAATGAAAGTTTATTCCATGTTAGCCCCGCTGTGAGAGAACTGCATGGCAAAAATGAGGGGTTTCTCAGTAGGGGTCAGCAATACAGAGCTGAAGAGACACAGCAGCTGGTCACCCTCCACAACAGACTGAAAAGGAGAAATGATCAGAAAATTGAACACTTAGATGTTTGCTTTACATCACTAGTTGAACACAACAGAGTGTCCACCAACTTGGACTCAGAGTTTAAGTCTGTGAAAGAGAAGCTGGTCAGACTTAAGTCAGACACAGAACTTGGTGCCATGGATAAAATCACAAGTCTTTATTCGCTGCTTGAGTGTCTGGATTGTGTGAGCTCTCGGGCTGAAGAATGTAACCAACAAACTAAAGGCCTTGGTCTGAAGTTTGATCCCGCTGCCTTTCAGGAAACTACACTGCAGCTTGAATCATTGCAGTCTTTACGGTTTGAAGTAAAATGTTTTGTTGAAGAAAGTGAAACAAAGGTCACAAAGAATGAAGATTTCACAAAAGAGACTGAGAAATTGTTGGAATGGCTGAGGACTATCAAGGACAAATTGGAAGAGCCACTGACCCTTTCAGCAGTCAAGATTGAGAGTGTATATGAGGAAATGCGCAAACTGAAGATCGTGGAAGAGGAAGCGAAAAGTAGATTTAGGATAGGAGAGGCTTTGGCTAGCAGAGAAAAGCAAAGGTATTGTAGTAGAAAAGAAACGGTTCCTGCCCACATAGAAGAGAAACTACAGGAGCTGGCAAAGCTGGGAGCTGAAGTTCAACAAGGAATTAGCAAAAAACAGGTATGTGCATATTTTATTGATAAATTACAATCATAGAGACATTTTCTATCCCTTTATTTTTCTAACTGATACAAATCTGATCAAAACTGAATGGTAATTACTGTCAGGAATCTGATCCATCATTCATAGCTTGAATACTGAATATTATTAGTCTCCTGTCTGCCCATACTATCAATATTAATAGGCTTTGGGAAGCTGAAACATTTAAAAGACATCCCATTAAGTTTGAACAAGTACTTATGTCATTATTCATTTAGAACTGTATTGGGGATTTAATGTATTTAAATACCATATCCCAAAGATTCCATTATGTTTAATAAAAAGTAAAAGTTAAAATGACATACAGTATCAGAGCATTTTCTAATCAGCAAAGTTTTACAGAGAAAAAGTGTAAATACCACTCACTCCATTCCCCACTGAGGAGAATTTTGACCTTTGACATTTTGGGAGGAAGCTGTTTAAAAACTTGAATTGTAAAATTAGATTTCCAACATGTGACAATCACTTTTACTGCACTATTACAGTTAAAACTTAAAAAAGTAAGATCTGCAGACATAGTGTACTTTAATATTCTTTGCTGACAGGACCATGCTTGCAAGTAATTATTTAGGCATGCATTTCTTACTTCATTTGTGTGAAGAAAATTATGTAGAAAAAAGTGAAAACTAAAGTTAATGAAATCACCTTCTGCATATTCTAGTTGGCTGTGGATCAAGCTCTATCCCTGGTCCAGAGGCACCACTTATCGCTGCAGTCCATGCAGACATGGCTGGACTCTGCTGCGGCTGTGCTCCAGAGGGCCAGCTCGGGGGTGGAGCTTGAGAACCAGACAGATTGTGTGCAGGAGCTGGAAGAAATTTCCGCCCAGGAAAAGAACTTCACAGCAGGTTTTGAGGAGCTGGGGACTTTGGATCCTGTGCTGGAGGACTTAATGGAAGCAGGAGTGATGAGCAAACTTAGGGAAAAAGTTGAGGCAATGCAGCTGAGAAACACAGAAGTCAAACAGCAAATGGATGCTTACAAAGAGGTGCTTCAGAGGTGTGTATTAATGTTAATGTGGAGCTAAGTAACATATGTATACACAGCTGGCATGTGCAGTCCAGAGGATGCATATTTTAATAATAAATCTCCCTCAATAGTGGTCTGTAATTTGTATAATTTTCTCAGTTGTGCAGCTCTATGGGCCTCCTTCCAACATGAGAAAGAGACACTAGTTGAACAGATGAATGACGCAGAGAGCAAGATGGCCATGTTCACTACAGCTAAAGCCGTCAGTATCCAGCAGGCGGAGGAAACGTGTCGGAGATACAAGGTTGGGACGCTGTCTTACACTCATAAAACAGATACTGAAGAAAAAGGGTTATCCGATGTTTATAGAAATCGTCTAACTTGCATGTGCTGTCTTCCATGTGCCCATTATGGTAAATTCCAACATTTGTTCTTGTCATGGCAGCAGATGCTCATCAATATTTAAACAGCAGAGTGTTTATGCATTATTCCTTGTTCACTTGTCTGTATGTCTGCAGAGCTGTTTCTTTTAGGGAAGAGTTTAAGTTTCCCATAGTATAAAAGTTTCAGAAGACTGCATTTATGAAATGACTTGTGTGTATCTGCTGTCATCTTTTGCCTGTAGTCTCTGGTGGCTCACATCGACCTGCTAGAGTTGCCTCTAAATGCTTTGAAAGAGAACGCAGCAGAGCTAGAGCAGATCATCTCTGAGTCCAGCAATGCTGTCACCAGCCACTCTGTGTCGTCGCTGTGGCAACGGTGGACCAGGCTCCACAGTGTGGCCCGAGCCCAGGAGAGGGCACTGGAGGACACTGCAAGGGAGTGGAGGAACTTCACTCAGAAGGTAAGAGTAGATACTGCACATTTGTTGGTGATATATTGTACATGGTTCCCTGTGTGAGTGCTCTGCATGCCCAAGTGCATACTGTGTATGTGTGGCGAGTTTATACTAACATGACACTTACAGCCGACAAACACAAGTCTAGAAAATTGTTCTTGCTTCTACAGATTTAGGTCAAACGCAGCAACAGCTGAATACCAGTTGGTCTGCTGTGATGTAACTCCAGGCTTCAGGCCAGTTGTTTCCTCCTGCCAAAACACCCTGTCATGAAGCATTTTCCCGCCTTTTGACCTATTTTGAGTGTGAACGCTGTCAGCTCCCAGGAATTCCCACAAAGCACTGCTCCTAAAAGGGAAATTAGGTCAAACTGTAAGGAAAGGTGGTCACTTCCTCCTATGTGGCATGTTTCCTGTTCACTGTCCACTGGTTTTCTATGGCCCCTTTGTTCAACTGGACATGATGTCATTCTTTGAACTTGAATCTCTAGACTGTTGTTCCTGCCTTTGACTATCACAGGAAATACTGTAGATATAACTTAGTGAAATGAAAAAATGTTTTTTTTTTTTATTTGATGGATTTTTAGAGGCCTGAAGAGGTTAAAGTATCCAGTATTACACATGAAAAAAAGGAAAATTAAAGATAAGTCATAAAATATATATCCTTTTTATTATTTATTTATTTATCCCTTTAATCATCTTGTGGACCTTTTTTAGATTTAGATAGATGTCTGTCAGTAGCATAATGATATTCAAATGACACCTTTCAATCAAATGGAGAGGCTGGAGTCGAACTTAAAGATGCCCTGTGGATTTTCTTGCAATCAAAAGTTATGTTTGTGTCATATATGTGCACTCTATAAACAAAACAGGGACCCACTTGTTAAAAAAAAAAAAAGCACCATAGTGTTACAAGTGGTCAAAAACTCCACTGGGTAGCAATAACACCGATGTACTAGCCTACCGGAGTAATCCTCCACTCTCTCTAGCATTATCAGTAAATTATTAAACCTAAATCTGCTGCATTAACTGAACCTGAATCTTTGAACATAAACTTCCCTCAGATGGAGAAGGTGCGCTCTGTGTCCCAAGACCTCCACAGTCGTGTCCCAGACAGCACAGTTGAGAAGGCCGCCACCAGGGCAGCACTTCAGAGCCTTCTGGAGTACCATGACTCCTTCAGCCTGGAGGTGGAGAGGGAGCAGTCCATCCTGGCCCTGCTGGGGCAACACACTCGCAGCCTCAGAGGAGAGGAGGAGGGGGCGATGGAGAAAAAGACAGAGAATGGACACGAGGAGACCCCTTGCCTACAAGAGATCAGAAGCATGCAGGAGCAATATGACAGGTGAGTAATGCAGTGCTGTGGCTGCTTCAACCAACCAGAAACAGGATTAACTACTTTGTATGAACTAAAAATGTATATTAATGGCTTCTTAACAGTACATTTATATTTAAACTCACTACATGGGGACTCACTATGTATATAAAAAATATTAGCTGTTGCACTTAAAGTATAAAGTCTGGTAGAACAGAATTTGGAGAAGAACAAGACAAGGCATTTTATCCTTTTTAAAACACAACATTATCCCTCTTGACTTTTACTCATATATCGTTGGGTGGATATTGTTGCTGGAAGTTGTTAGACAGCCTTTCAGTTGAAGAGAATAAAAGACTCACTCTTTGGACTTCAAGTCCTTTTGTGATAATTCTTTTCATTATATCCTCTGTTATTTTTAATTCTAAAAATCTATTGTTCCATGCTTCAAACATGTATGATTACATTTGAAAAAAAACTTCTTGTGGGAAGTGAGACAAGCTGTTTCATTTGTACTTTATTTTCATGCAAGTTACAGTACATATCATTTTGTAAGAACAGGGACCAAAACATACAATGAATATTCCATTTAGATTGAAACATTTGTGTGTTTTTTTTTGTTTTTGTTTTTTTTACTGCTTTGCCTTGTCTAGCCTCGTGTTGCGGGTACGTGCCAGCAGGGGTCAGGTACACCAGGAGTTGAGGGAGAGAGAGGAGGTTGAGAAGGAGCTGGGCTTGGTCAAAGGCTGGATCCAGGATACTCGTGGCTTACTGCTGAGTCCCACTGCAGACCTGGATTCACTGCTGCAAGAGCTAGAGGTAGGCCACTATATGTACACACACACCATACACATAAGGACAAACCAACATGCTCTTGTCAGTTAGGTACAGAGCTTCTCTGGCTTGTTTCGACATAAATGCAGTATCATGTCATAACAGAAAAGACTGTGATTTGCGGTCCGTCATGTGATGTTGTTTGTGTTGTAGACTGCACATGGTGAGGTCATCAGCAGGCGTCAGAGTGTGGAGCGCATGACAGAGCTGCAGCAGTCCAAGTACCAGGACCTCCAGGCTGGTCTGCCCTCCGAGCTCAGCATGCAGCTCGCTGAGGTGGCTCTGGCTCTGGGCTCCGCTGAAGACCAGGTGACCCCTCTTGGTTTATAATCAAATAGCATGCCTAAAAACAAACTTTGGCTGTTTCTAGTGTTTATTGCGATAAGGACTCTATTGCATGTATTTATTGTTTTACTGACCAAAAATTGAAGCAGTGTCCACACTTTCAAATCATCAAACTATTTTCTTCTATGTAAATGTACTGTATACAGTATGTACCAGTGTAACCCTGGCACCTACTTGTATGAGTTCTGCTGTGCGGTCTGGTGTATGACTGTACTTCCTTTCTGCAGGGCTCTTAGTGTGTCCAGGGAGTGCATGCTAAAATGTCCAAAATATCCATAGCCATTTAGCATTGTTAAAAGGCTTATGTTAGTTTTTTACAGTACAGTGAAATGTGTGTATTTCTGCCATGTGCTTTAGGTCCAGGCGAGGGAAAGGGAGGTGCAGCAGACCAGAGATGTGAAAGATGATTTCAGCTCCAGACTCCAGGACATCGAGGCAAAGCTGAAGACCATCGCTCTGAAATTGGAAGACAAGGGTGCCGACCTGGAGGAGGCCAAAGAAGAGACCAAAGTAATCAACCAGACAGATTGACTAATTAACAAGCTATTAACCTCTGTTAAATTGGCTATTCATTTTGCAGATGTTGAGGTTAATGAGTGTGCGAGAGTTGGAATGGCATGAACTGAATTCTGCCTTCAACAGTGACCCACTTCTGAGAGGAGTATTCCAGATGGGAGTCTAAGCCCCTTCCCTCCTGTTTGCCTTCTTGTTGCCCCAACTTTTTTTCTTCTGTCATTCCTTTGCCCATCTGTAACCCACAAAGCCTGCAGTGTGCGTAGTTAAAGGAATAGTTTGTCATTTTTTTTTTAACTATTCCGCCTACCAGCACCTCTAAAACTCACCAATTACATGTTATCACTGCTCTCCCGTAAAACCACAACTTGTCATCTTTACACGTTGGGTTTTGTACAGATTAAACAAACAAGATATAATGTTTCAATTAGTGAAATGTAGAGGTGCTGCTAGGCGGACTTTGTTACATTTGGACAGAGCTAGGCTAACTGTTTCCAGTCTTTATGCTAAGTTAACCTTCTGCTGGCTGTAGCTTCATATTTATCATACAAACATGAGAGTGATATCAATCTTCTTATCTAACTCTTGGCAAGAAAGCAATTATGCATGATGCATGCATTCGATCTATTCCTTAAAAAGGAAGTTCCTTAGTTCAAACAGACAGTGATAGCCACCTGGGATGTAAGGTTTACTGATCACTTTTCAGTTTTAACCAACAATTAAACTCCCCTTGTTCTTTGATCTTTCTCCACTTGACTTATCTTCCTCTCCTTTCCTCTCCTCTCTTCTCTTACAGGGTCTTTGTGAAGAGTGTGAATGCTGCGGTCGCTCTCTGGCAGAGTTAGGAGTGGCGGTGCAGGAGTTTGGGGAGCAGAACCCTCTCCTGTGTAAGCAGCTGGGCGATGCTGTGGCCAAACTGACAGAGGTGCAGCGCCACACCGCGCAGCAGGTCCAGGACAGAGCCAACAGACTGAAGAAGGTGAGATGTCCATTCAGTTCACCATGTCACGTAGACCTCCCTGGAGACAAAGAAAAGTTCCCAATATTACTTGCATGAATATATATACATATATTTAAAAAAATCTTTAAAATTAAAACTAACTCTCTCTAACTAGAGAGTTTTAATTGTATTATTCTTATTATTATTGTTTTAATATCATTTTTACCTGACGCTTTGGCAATATTGTTGTTGTTACATTCATGCCAATAAAGCAAATTGAAGAGAGAGGGAGAGAGAATGCACAGTGTTTCATTCATTTTTGTCTGCATTAATTCTGTCTTTCTGGTCTCTGTCTTGTGAGCAGGCAGAGAGACAGGTGGAGGAATATCAGCGTATGAAGGCGTTCATTTTGGGCTGGGCAGAAAAGGCAGAGGCTCTGGTCACTGGTAGTATCATCTGGAGCTCTGCGTCCCAGCTGCAGGAGCAAATTCGAGCACACCAGGTGAGTCTTAATGAGTCACACAGCGGGGGGGGGGCTTTAAGATGTCTGAAAACTGCTTCAAAAAATTACCTTTTTACCACAAAAATAAATACTAATATTTCCTGCATTAAGCTAATAAATCTGAAGACACCCCACAAATTTACAGCTAATTAGATTCACACAGTTGATCTCTCAGTGAAATGTCACGTACTGTACAGTGTGTTGGCCAGCCTTAATTAGTATAATGGCAACATAAAAGGCCCCTCTCTTTGACTTGTAATTTATGTTCCTGTGGTGACAGGCGTTGCTGCGGGAGTGTCGGGGTCTCCATGGTGACTTGGAGGCCATGGGGGAGAGGGAGGGGCAGTTGGGGGAGGTGTTGCAGACGGAGAGGTGGATCCAGCAGGTGAAACACCTCAGCAGACGCACAGAGGAGCTGCAGCAAATTGCCAAGACTCGTCTCCAGAGTCTGCAGGATGCAGCAAAGGTAAACAACATTCACTTTCAGGCAGGCATTACAGGAATCAGACATCAATAATACTCCACCTGTAAATGTATTTAGGGCACTCTGATCAAATTATCTTCATTAAGGAATGTAGGTAATTTAATTTCATTGATCCAAACATTTGGGTGTACAACAAGAGTTGCGCATCTCTTTGGAGTGAGTCAAATACACCAGAGCTACAACCCAACAGTGCCCCCTTATGGTCATTCACCAATTATTACACCATCATAATGGAATGCACTGTTTTAGCTTGTGCAGGTTGCTAGTCTGATTGCCATTCAGCTGGTACTCAGATGACTGCCGATTGTTGCTAATAATATTGCGTGTTTGGAAATCTGTTTACAGCTCCTCCTGTGAGTTTGGATTGTTCCTGGGTCTAGCCATTATTTGTAGTGATTGGTAATTTAATTTCCTTTCACATGAAATACATCTAGGTCAATTAGAAATTGCAAATGAAGAGGTTTTTTTTAAAGAGATACTCACCTTTTTATTTATAGCTTTAACTAAACTCAAAAAACACTGGTGTGATTTAAATATTTATTACTGCAAGTAGGTCATCAGCAATGATTATTTAAAAAATCCATTTTTACCTCCTCTGTATAGAGGATACATTATATGTTTATGATACGTACGGTATTAGCATCTCCTACTCCCATATGTGCTTTCCTTTGATTTGTTTTATCTGTCTACGTCTCTCCTCAGGACATGTTGCGTTTGGAGGCAGAGGTGAAGAACCTCCATTCTGCTGTAGACCAGATCCAGGTCACACTTGCCTCCCCAGACCTCAACAGGCTCAGCCTCAGAGAGCAGCTCACACAGAGACAGGTAAACACACACATTTAAAATGCTTTGTTTATAATCAGCATTTAAAGCTTAGAGATACAAAAAGAAAGAATACTGCACATACACACAATACACGCCTACAGTTGCAATATGACATCCACAAACACTCTGCATCTGTCTACATGCAAACTTAAAAATAGGTATTCTGAACACAGTATTGCTTTATCACACACCCAACAATCCCTCCTTACTCTCTAACATCCCACTTTATTCCTTCATAAGCGTCTGTTGGTGGAAATGGAGGGCTTCAAGCATCAGGTGGCGGCGGTACAGCAGTGTCAGAGCGCCCTCCGGCTACCAGAGGAGGTAGTGGCCAGCCTGCCTATCTGCCGCACAGCTCAGAGTCTGCAGCAAGAAACCAGCCAACTGCAGCATACCACCATCCAGCAGTGCAACATCCTGCAGGTAGAGGGAGTCCTCCTATTGCAAATAATGTTGATCAGCTGTCACATATTTGATCAAATTTGATAACATAAAATAGCACTGAGAGCTATTATCCTGTTAATGTATTGCATTACCGATCAGTATGATAAAAGTCCTACACCCTAGAGAAGCATTTGTTTGTATAACATTTTGTTTATTAGTTTTTTTCCCTAAAACTACCAAATTAACTGTCAAGTTACAGACCATGGAACTGAACATCTTCATTCCTCAAAGCAGTTGAGGTGTATAGTGGGTCATTTGTTGCCGTGTTAAAAGAGTAATATAGTTGCTGGAATTGCTCTGAATTCTGCTGCAATGTCCTAACAGGCCTTCTCAGGAATGTCTGTGTTTTCTTTGAGCCCCCATCAGGCCAGTATTATCCTCCAGTCCTTTGGTTCTGGGCATATTTTGCTTTTAAGCTCATTGTAGTGAAGATTAGCCTTTAGAGAAAGAAGCAAGTGACTTCTGAGACTGTCTGATCACCATTTTAACCAAACACACTAAGATTTGAAACAATGTCTGTTTCAAATGTCCGTTTCTGGGTAATATTTGATTAGCTTCTTATATACATATTCATATCAAACACAATAACCCAAAAAATTATGAATGTTAATATGGTAATTTAGCTTTACACAGACTTTAGAAGGCCACAATGAACAGAAGAGGTGTCTAACTTTCCTCATTGCTCCAATATCAGCAGATCTCGGGTGACATGTTTTAGGATTTTATATATTTGAAGATACTGTATGTTAACACACTCAGTGAGAGATACTGTGCATATAGGAATCAATATAATGGTAGCACTGTGACATAGAGAGTGGAAGAAATAACTCCTCTCAGATTGACATCTGTAAGTGACACTCACCTTTGACTTCCCTGGAAGGGGAGGCAAGCGAAATGATTATTTCCCTTCAGAGATCAATAATATATATCGTGTTTTATGATTGTTTTACAAAAGATACAGCTTCAGCCTTGTTGTGTTTCCTCTTTCCTAGGAGGCCGTGGTACAGTATGAGCAGTATGAACAAGAAGTGAAAAACCTCCAGAGGCTAATAGAAGAAGCTCACCGCATCATTCAGGACCGGCCCGTCTCCACCAATAACATACAGGAACTTCAGGCTCAAATACACCACCATGAGGTGAGACGAGACACACACTTTGTCTCTCGAATATTTATCAAAATATAAGCTTGTGGATACTCGAGATTTTTGAACATATCAAAACTATTTCCTGCTATAACAGCCTTCATTCTTCTGAGAAGGCAGTTTCAAAAGGATTTTGGAATCTGGCTGCAGGGGTTTTCTCCCATTCAGCTACAAATAGTATTAGTGAATTTTGGCACTGATGTTGGGCGATAAGGCCTGGCTCCCAGTCAGCTTTGCAGTTCACCCCAAAGGTGTTGGATGGGGTTGAGGTCAGGGCTCTGTGCAGGCCTGTCAAGTCCAAACTCGCCAACCGTTTCTTCATGGACCTAGCTTTGTGCTTGTAGGCTTTGTCACATTTAAACAGGAAAGGGCCTTCCCAAAAATGTTGCCGCAAAGTTGGAAGTATACTATTGTCTGCTGTAGCATGAAGATTTCCTTTAAGGGACCTTAAGGGGCCTAGCCTGAACCATGAAAAACATCCCCAGACCAAAAGTACGCTTTTGGCCATATAGTGCACTTTAAGATTAGTCTTTATTCGGTGAAATAGTCTTTATTCACAGCTCATCATGATAAAATAGCCTGTGTAATAACAGCAAAGCAACAAGGACCTAAAGAGCGTTGAATGATTGACTGTAGATGAGCACCACACCTTAAACAAACCAGGATAACAGAATGGCAGTGTTTTTCTTTTAGAGATCCTACAACATTCTAGTTGTTGCATTTGACATTTAAGAAAACAGTATGCTGTTGTCTAAAAATGGCTTTTCTAATGAGGCCAACTTCTTCAACATCAAAGAGCCAAGAGCAAGAGAGACGAGGGGAATTTGACTTTATATATTTCCTGTACTTTCTGACAGTGTAAAAAAAACAGCATAAAAAGAGAAGTTGTGGCAACTCTTAAGACTGAATTAGACTGTGAGTTAGTGATTTGAGCCATTAACTGAAGGTGTCAAATTCAGCATTTTTGTTATTCTTGCTCAATGTGGATTTTTCCCCCTATCTAATGCAAACAACGCACAATTAATTGATGTTTCTATTAAACTACCAGGAACCCTAGAATAAATACTGATGCTTTAATCCACCTTTGACATTATGTTATCAGAGCAGTGCCACTACATGTAGAAACTTCTGGGAGAATATTGTGTTGTATGTCCACAAGCCCAACTCATGCACATTCCTCCTTTATCTGATGGTACATGTAAATATGATCTGCATAGATTCCTGTTTGATGCAGTGTAGATGGTTGGATGGTTTTCACCTGTGTTACCTAAGCCCTGTGCTTTCGGTTGCAGTTTTATTTTGCTGAGTCAGGGTGTTTGATCTCCCATGCGGAGAGTGAGATTCGAGAAGGAGGGGGGTGGCAGACTAAGAAAGGCAAAGACCTGCAGAGAAACAGATCAAATCTCCCCTGAGGCAACACATTTTTTTTTATTACATTTCAACTTTCCCTGCGTGGTTCTGGCAGATTTGATCTACTTCCAATACTCAACAGTGAACATATGAACCCAGGTGTTTGTACTGCAATCTCCCCGGTGCTGCAGAGTGGCTTGGCATGGCAGTATGTTTATGACTGAGTTTGATCTCTAAGCTGAGCAGATAGCTGCAACTCCACTGGCCCAGTTAGTCACATGACCTGATTATCAGTGCATTGACCATCTGTGGGACAGAGGGAGTAGAAGAAGTAGAAGGAGGAGGAGGAGAAGGAAGAGAAGGAGCTGGACCCAGCCTGCCGGCTCATACCATAGCCGTAATTTGACACCACCTATGTCATTCTTCCTCCCTAAACACTCCCTCTCTCCTTACGACTATCTTTTGTTGAAAGGAATCTGCCCCAAGGATTGGTTGAGGAGGGAAGTGGTAAGCAGAGGAAGGGGGGGTGCAGGCAGTGAGATCACTTCCTGTTTTTTGCTTTCCACTTGTGTTTGTGTACGAGAGGGAGTGTCTGAGGAATTTTGAACTATTTCTGCGAGCGTCTCTCTCTCTCAACCAAACGTCCTGTCTGTTGGCTTCACCACTGCTCTGAGTCACCCGCCTCTGTGCTGCTCTGATTGGCTCAGAAATATAGGCGAGAGAGAGAAACGGAGAAAAAAAGAGAGAGAGTGTGTGAGGCAGTGCTATTCCTCTTTCTACGCTTACACACTGTGAAGCCAAAAGAGACCGGGGGAGAGAAGAGAATGCGTCCAATCCACTTATTCCTCTCGTACCGGCACCACATTCAATGCTGAACCACTCAGCCACCCCCTTTTTTCAGGATCCTATTTAACCAGGAACTATTGATCTTCCATTGTGGACTGAACCACACTCTCCTGACCCTGGGGGTGGTGGTGTTTTCTGTTTGGGGGGGATGTTTTGACAGGAGCTTGCTCAGAAGATCCGAGGCTACCAGGAGCAGATCGCCTCGCTCCACTCCAAGTGTAAGATGCTGACAGTGAAGGCCAAACACGCCACCATGCTGCTGACGGTCAGCGAAGTGGAGGGCCTTTCAGACGGCATGGACGAGCTGAGTGATGAGGAGCTGCCTAGTGCCGTGACAACCGCCACTGCCACCAAGCAACTTCCAGCACACCCCTCTGTTGTCATGGTGAGTAGCAAAGCCTTTTTTGGACACATACACAATCACCCAGAGAGTCACACGTGTACATACTGCATGACTGTATGCCTGTCTGGCCCATGTTTGTGTGTGTGTTTGCATGTGTAGCCTCTTCTCCCTGTCTGTCCAGACCACTGGTTCTCAAAGTGGAACACAGGGAAGGGTCTTTTTGGGGTTTCTAGAGGGTGTTTACGGTTCATTACACAGTAATTAGGTTAAAGCTAACTCAAATGAAAGGATTTCTGAGGATGACAGTTTACAGATTACAGGGTTAACTCTAAGTGCTCTTATTTTCCCAGTAATGGTGTACAAAGTTATTTCTGTGCAATTCAGTTCCAAGTTAACAACAATATAACATTTCTCCAAGATGACATTTAATCTTAAATTGGGCTGCAGGGCCTCATGCGCATCTATTCAGGGGTCCAAGACAGGTAAAAGAACTCCTGGTTCAAAATGGGCTTTTTCTCTCTGTTATCATCGTGTTCCTCCGATCAGTATCTTTCTGTGTCTCATTTTCGTACAGCACAGAAATAACCCAAGTTTTTTTTTACTCATCTTCCGTACACCTCAAGTGTTACTATTCTGGTAGTCTCCACACAAGTCTCCACTTGTGTGTTACTGCGCTGATAATGTGCTGTGTCACTTCACTTTGCTTCATATTGGCCTGAATCTGTCTGCCTGCTACTACAGTATGTCATCCTTGGCTTGATCATTCATTTTTCTTATGCATTCACACATAAGAAACCAACCTCTTCCGCTGTGTCTTTCTTTCTGATTCAGATTTCTTTGCATCCTTGTTCTCTTACTGCTGTTTGTGGTGTGTTTGGTCTCAGCAGGCCAGGAAACAGGATATTACTGCATGTGTGTGTGTGAGAGCAGAGCATGATAAGTTTGTGTGTATGGCAGGTTGCTAGGACTGCTGATAGCCTTGATTTGCTATTGTTTAATATATTTAGTGCTGCGTCATTGTTGCCACAGCGTTGTGACAGTACTGCTCAGGTTCTAACTAATCTCACTATGTAGAACCACTGACTTTCCCACACATGCCGGTGTGCTGATGCTCGTTGTTGCGTTGCGTTGCATTGCATCATTAAGCCCGGGAAAAAGTCCTCTGAATATACCAAGGTCCCGAGTCAGTCGGCCAAGTTCTGCATTAACTGCCAAAAAGCAGCCCAGTAGGGCTTGGCTCACATTTCAGCTCTGCCTTTCTACTGAAGCATGCAGGCACACAGACAACTGTGCTACTTATAGGACAGCTGCTGCTGCTGTATTTACTAGTCCAGTCTTTGTGAGCTATGCCACAATTTAGCTATGCTTTGTTTAAGTTTGGGCCTTGATCTTCCTGTGGAATTCCCAGGACTACTTCTTCTTACTGTTAATATACATAGTGTTTTTCTTTTCACTTTGAACATACCTGTAATGCCATTTTTAATAATGATTATGCATCAGAATGTATGAGTGGTTCTTCTTTAGTTCTTAAAGATAAATATTCCTGGTAAAACATAGCTTAAATATCTGAGAAAACATTAAAACTAGTCTGTGATATGGATATTGTCTGGATGCCACTTACAAGGGAAACGTGTGGATAGGAAATGACTGGTTCTGAAACTGCAACTCTATAGTATGTATGTGTGTGCTGTGAGCAGTGTGTACTATATGTGTGACTTTCAACTTCCTGGTAATGGCCATTCCTTTCCCCTGATGTATCCTGTAAAAAATCCTAGTGGCTCATTCATTGCCAGTGGAATCCAATGTTTGTCCATTTGCTAGCACAGAGTAAGGCTAAAGTAAATTATGTCTCTTTAATGTTGTGCTATGGCGAAGCGTTGCAGTGTTTCATGTCAATAACAGTAATGTGATCTAACTGGTCTCCTCTCAGTGTTATCTGATTACTCACTGTCTAATTAATCAGCAATGTGCTCACTGCATTCTGCCTAACCTGCACTCCCCCATTAATTTTTATGCTCTCTCTTCTTCTCTCTCTTCATTTTTCTGTCTCCTCAATCCTTTGTTCTGGGCATTTTCTGTTTGGTCCCCCTCCCTTTTCCTCCACCTGCTTCTTTTGATGTGTGTGTTTGATGTGCGGTGTGTATGTGTGGTCAGATGACAGCCGGCCGCTGCCACACACTCCTCTCCCCCGTGACGGAGGAGTCAGGGGAGGAGGGCACCAACAGCGAGGTTTCCTCTCCCCCTGCCTGCCGTTCCCCCTCCCCGGGGGCTAACGCTGACGCTCCTCTTAACCAGGTACTGCAAACCCCACCCTGGTTACCTCCAAAGCCCTCCAGCATTACCTGACCTGCCCAGCTTCCATATTACCACCATCCGTTTTACATTTTACACCTCAAATTTAAATTCATTCAACGTCATAAGAAACCACCACCTTAACCTTTAAAATCCATCTTAATGAGTCACCATCCAAATATTTAGTCAATAAAATATATCTATCAATAAAAACAATTTGCCACTGGGATGAGATTACTCTTAATGCAGA
Organism: Maccullochella peelii; assembly: GCA_002120245.1. Classification (NCBI taxonomy): domain Eukaryota; kingdom Metazoa; phylum Chordata; class Actinopteri; order Centrarchiformes; family Percichthyidae; genus Maccullochella; species Maccullochella peelii. The sequence goes on from LKNJ01000543.1 coordinate 115,568, forward strand.
TGTCTCAAAGATGTTTTTGTACCCAGTGACATTGCTGAAGTGTATTGTGGAATTATGATGCCCTGTTGTCAGAGGACACGCTAACTCTGCACCCCATCCCATCCCATCGCCACCACCCGATTCCCACCACCAAACAATTACCTCCCCATCATCACCACTATCAACACCATTGATGTTTGAAACAGCTGGAGAGTTGCTGTGCTGCCCCTGCTTTCCCTGTTTATCAGCATCATGTTTGCAGATTTACTTTGCTGAAGAACATTTGTTTGGCACTTGCTTTTTCGCTGAGATAAGAAGGAGAAGTGATTTTCTAAACATAACAAAGTTAGCGTAAAGTAGCTTTTTTTGTTTAATGTATGACTTAGAATGATGCAGCAGTGAAACAGCAGTGGTTTGTTGTTCTGGGAGAAACAGCACTTGTGTTTTTTAGCTATTACTGTGAAATGTAAATACATTATTTCTGTCTCGTGATGTGTCGGTGAGCTTAGCTGTCCTATCTTTCTAAGTGATGGAAGGAAAGTATCATGGGAGAGAGTTTAAACTAATCTCACAGGACCTCAGTCAGAAGATGCTGAAGGGAAAACACCCCACAACGAACAAAACAGATCTAACTCACAGGTCAAAGATAGTGCTTACTACTCTTACATTTTGGTCCATGTGCTTTCTGTGGAAGTATGTGAGCTTGTGGGTGTCCTGATTTACCATGACCAAGAACTACCATAACCATTAACCCATGGCATACCAAGTTCACTTTCCATTTCAGTTTAAACTTCAAGGGAAATGTGTGGCCCGTTTTCAATAAGAGAACAGATTGAAGACCTTTTCATTTCAACTGTCTATAGTAGTTTATATCTTAAAGAGCATAATGCATTACTAAGTAGCACATATGTACAACAGATGTGGGCACATTACCCCCAAATGTGGCAATTCATATTCATTGTTGACAGTATGTTTGAGGACATAAGGACATATCAGACCCAGCACATCCTCTTCAGTGAACATCATAAACACTGTAAGCAATCATATATTTTACATCGCTCTCACACACTATTGAAACCTACACTCACTGTGTTGTTGCGCCACAGGGTCGGGGTGCGCTAAGCCGAGCGCCCCTCCAGGAGCTCTATGACCCGTCTATGGAGACCAGTGCTGCTAACCTGGATGACCTGCAGAGATCCTGGGAAACCCTCAAGAACGTGGTACATCACATCATCAGCTACAATTAATTAAATTAATTCACATATAAAAACACCACCAAGTTATGTTCTCATATGATTAGAGATAAGATAGATTTTAACTTGAGAACTCAGAACAATTCAGAGTTGAATAGGGATAAAGTTTTATGATTTGGGACACTATTGGACAGTTATCACAAAATCAGGGAGCAGTGTATCTTTAGCAAGACTAGACTAGTGCCAGAATGAGACTGGAACTTGAGCTGATACTAAATTGAATTCAAGATATACCTCCAAACACCTCTGCTACCGCAAATCATATGACAAATGATGGTACAGTGGACTTTTTCCACCAACTCTTCATCTCCAGCTGCTGTCTCGATTTTGCCATAATTTCTTTCTTTCTTTTTTGTTCCACCCCTTCTCTCCTACCACAGATCAGTGAGAAGCAGAAGAGTCTGTATGAGGCTCTCGAGCGGCAGCAGCATTATCAGGAGTCCCTCCAGTCCATTTCCACTAAGATGGAGTCCATCGAGGGAACGCTCAGTGAGGGCCTGGAGCCTAACAAGACCCCCGAGAGCCAGATGGCTGCACACCAGGTGAGGGGGGGTGACAGAGAGGTCTGGAGATATTGGGCAAGTTGTGTTTGTGTGTGTGTGACAGAGAAAGAGAGACGAGGAGTGGGGAGCAGTACAGATAATAACATTGAAAGTAGTAGTACATGTTGAGTGAAGTGAAAACTGAAAGCAGACAGAAGACATGTCTTCGGGAAAAGACAAAGCTGACAAAAGAAAAGCCTGCTCTGAGAATACAGAGAATGATTGAGGGGTTTAATATGGTACTAGCCTGTGCAATGGTTGCACAGACTGCATGGCACTGCTCTTCGTTGCTATGCCAACTGCACAGCGATAGCCAATACACTTCCTTTTTGTAACGTTACTGTCAGGCAATTTGGACAAACCCCCTTTTACGTCTGTCTCCCGCCATCTTGTCAGTCTTCTTCCTCCTTTCAACATTTTCAACTTCTTCAAATGTCTCTTTTTTTCCAGACCGTTCTCTTTATTTCGCCTAACACACTTTTCTGATCTCTGTCTGGCTAGGCTCTGATGGACGAGATCCTGATGCTGCAGGATGAGATTGGTGAATTACAGACATGTTTCTCAGAGGAGCTGGCAGACAGCGATGGGGAGGCTGGTGACCAACTGGCTCTCCAATCTACTCTCACTGTGCTGGGGGAGAGGATGGCCACCATTCGAATGAAGGCTTCCGGGAAAAGGCAGCTGCTGGAGGTGAGGCGCTCAAAGATGATATTCATTTACATCTCCCAAATTTGCATACTTTCATTCACTAACATGTCTGTCACATTGACCACTACAGGAGAGACTAAGTGAGCAGCTAGAAGAGCAGCGACAGGAGCAGGCGCTGCAGCGTTACCACAGCGAGGCCGAGGAGCTCGACCACTGGCTGCTCAGCACTCGTGCCACTCTAAGCTCTGCTCTTCAGCCCCAAAACGAAGACATGGACATGGAGGAGCAGCTCATTGACTGTCAGGTGAGACTGACATTTCTGCTATCATCAAAGGATGCATTGACTGACTGAGTACTGAAAGATTTTGAACTTGGTTGAATGACAATCTTGCCCATAGTAGATGGTGTGCATCTTGCTGCTCTCCTGATATGTGCAGTTTTTTGTTGTTTTTTTCTCTACTGACACAGTCAAGGAAAACTTTTGAATTCCTACCGCTGCGCTAGGCACAGTATGAAAGCTTGTGTGCTACTGTTTTATTAAGTGAAGTATCTGGCTGCTTCACTGTTCCAGAAATAGTGCCTGTCCTTGGATTCATTCCCTTGGTATTATATTATTGTTACTATTTTAGTCACGTATGTTCAGTTCATCCTCTAATGCCAGATGAAATGTACAGGAACTACATGATGACATGGGACTATTTTCAAACAGAACAATATAGGAGCCCTCTATTGTCCCATAGATTTACACTTTTTTTTAGGATTAGGACATTGGGATTAGGATTAGGGTCTGACTCTGTATTTATCTCTGATCACCCTCCTCACGAGTCCTTAAACATTCTTCTACCACTCATCCTGTTTCTATGGTAACATCGCCTTTATCTGTGGGGTAATTAGCACCAGTGGCTAAATGGTAGCAGTGATCTGCAATCGTGTGTCCTTGTAAGGATTTTATTCAGGTCTGTGAAGTAGGAAATAATATTCCAGTTTCAGTGGTCTTGATCACATATTCTGAGAAAAGCGATTAAAAAAAAGTTTGTTTAAATTTTTTGTGACAGTGTTTAATTTGTGTTCAGGGATTTCAAAACCAGTACCAGGTTTTTTTTGTGGAAGCATATAACCCTTCAATACCATAACTGATATAAATAAATATCTAAACATTCATCCTATGATGCACAGGCAGTAATAATGTCAGTTTGGTGGCTCAGGCAAAGGAAGTCAGTGTTTAAAGTGTGCGTGTGTGTTTGTAGCAGCTGAGAGACGGTAAGCTGATTATAGCTCACATATGGCTCCTGTGGAGCTCAGGTCTAAAGGTCCGGCCCATGTGGTTCCTCATCTCCAGTGGGTAAAAACTGTCTGCAAGTGTAGATTATTACAGTATAGATCCAGTGATTTGTGCAAGATGTGAGAAATTAGGTTGGAGAGATGAAGTGAGGAATAGTGGCGAGAGAAAGGGAAGAAATTGAAGTGGAGCAACTCAGACAGGGAGGGAGAAGAGGAAGAGTATGAAATATAAAAGACTTTTGTTAGATAATGGTTAAAAATAATTTGTCTTTTTAAATGTTGATTTTTTTAAATGATGAATCGGGTGTCTGCATTAGGCATTACTGTATTGTTTAGTTATTTTTGCACCTCAGTTTTGTTTGGATGATTCACTACAAGAAAATGAACACACTGTAAGCAGCACACTTGGCAAAGCCTCTCACAGGTCAGTGCTTCAATCAAATACTTTCCTGAGTCCAAACTTGCTGGCCCCGTATAACAAACTCCACCTTAGTCTTGTAGCTGTGTAAGTTTTGCTAATGCTATTTGATCCTGGGCCAAAAAGAGAGGAAGTGACATTTTGTAATTTGAGTTAGAATACCAGGAGTCTTTTTGTGGTAAAAAAGAAAACAGTTGTTATATAGGGGCACTCTGTATTCTCTGTGGAGAATTACCTCCCCATCTCTGTCAAGGGCCCTTGTATCCTTACGTGAAAGAATGGGATACAACCTTAATCCCCCTATTTTCCACCTCCATACAATTCTACCACTTTTCACACACACAGTCTGGACATGGAAGGGGAGGGTCTCTTTTCCTGTTGTTTCTCTTGTTAAGAAATGTGAGGAGAGTGAGTGGGATATGCTGAAAAGCATTTGAAGGGAAACAGATTAAGCTTGAAAATGAGAATGAGAATTAATGAAATAAGAAGATTTTTAGACGAGTGAGACGAGGAGAGACAGAAACTATGAGCCTGCTACTGAAGGATGCTGCACGTATACAGTGCATGCTACAATGGAGAGGTAAAAGTTCATTCATTATGATTTAGTGGATGCCTCTAAACCACTGGAGCTCTGCCTATCTGTCACTTAAACCAGTGGTTCCCAATATAGAGTGGTAGATAGGTTGCTGGAATATTCCAAGTAACTACATAAGGAAGATTTTAATTATTATTTTCCTCATGAGTGACTCTTTAGGCAGGTTAAAGTCAGGATTATGAGATGGTTAGTTAAGATTTTAGGTTTGAGTTTGTTTATTAACAACTGTTAAATCTTGCCTTTCCAGAATATGCTCTTTGAGATCGAGCAGAAGGTGTCGTATCTCTCAGAGCTGTCCGTCCACAGCGAGAGCTTGCTGTTGGAGGGTCGGGCCGAGACCAAAGGAGAGGCGGAGCAACTCACCTTCAAGCTGCGCTCCCTCAAAGACAGCCTGCTGGAGCTGCAGCAGATGCTGCAGGACAAACAAGTTGGCATACAGGTGAGATCATGTCCCTTCCCATGCGCATTCCCACATGTTTTTCCATTTACCAGCTTTTCCTTCCTCCCTGCCTCTGTGTCATCTTTGTTGTGCTGTGCTGCATTATGTGACGCTGTGTAACAGTATCAATGGCAGTATTGTGCAAATACTAAAGGTCGTGTAATGCTCCTTCATAAAAGTCCACTGTTTTCCACGATGGAACAACAAGAGCCTGTGTGTCTCACAATGGGCCTCAAACAACAGACAAAAGGATGCTACCTCATCACATGCTAACACTAAATGTACTGCATCAGGTGTGTTTCTAATGACACAACATTTTGGCCTTTTTGCTTGTGGTTTTATCCTATTTGGGAAAAACAACTCAATTTTCTTCTTAAATCTCTCAATTTCAACTGAAATTTTTTTTCCCTTAAAGGAAATGCCTTGTTGCCGGCCTCCCTCAATGTGATGTTTTAGTAAATAATGACATTCATTTATTCTCAAAATCACTCTACAACACAGACAGCTTATTTGTCTATTTGAAATGCTTGCAGAAATCTCCGTTATTTTTATTTATTTATTTATTGGACTTAATAATGACAAAATATGGATTTATTTATTTTTTAAAATTTTTTAGCAGAGTTGACATCTCAGCTGGACTTCAGTTAAGTTAAAATGGACATCATGAAGTAGATGTAACTTAAGTTTATGTACTGTATGTATATGTACCAAACAGAGTGGGAATGGGGTCTGTATTCCCTTTTCTGTTCTTCACAAACTTTACTGCCCTTTCCTTAGAAAGAAAATCAATTTTCCTGTCCTTTTTTCTCTCTTTCCTGTTAAACTTTTTGAGCATTTAATTAAGGGTTGAAGTCCCTCCGTCTTTCTCCCAGGGTTCATTGCAGGAGCAGGAGGACAGTGAGCCAGACTCAACTCTGTCCCAGAGTCCCAATGTCCAGGATTGGCTTTCTCAGGCCAGATCCACACGCACACAGCAGCACCACGACAACCTTCTTCGACAGACAGTAAGAGGAAGCTGAACTTTTGCACAGTTTTTATATTTAACTCTCTCCTTTGACCACTCTATTGACTGCATGGAGTGCCAAATTACTTCTATAAATATAATATAACTCCTACATTTTATGGCCTAAATGCTGTATGGTGACTTCCTAGGAGCTACAGAAGCAAGTAGCTGAACAGAGGAGGCTGCTTGAGTCTGTAGCCATTGTTGGAGAATTACTCCGCCAACAGACCACACCCAATGGGGACAGGTACCTTTTCTCCTCTCTCTATTCTTCTCACGCTTACTTTGTTATGCCTTCCACAGAATGAGCAAACATTTGTCTGTCACACATTAATTCTGTAAAGAGGAGCCCCTGGGATTTCAGTTTTGGCGTGATTTTATTTATTTTTACATGTTTGAAAAAGCTGGGTAATCATTTAATTACATTGGAACTTGCTGGTTAAACAACACTACAGGGACCAGGTATTGGTGTCTTATGACAACACACCCCTCTCCCTCCCACAGTGAGGTGTCCATCCCAGGAGGAGTGTTGCTGGAGACAGAGACCTTGTCTCCTTTGGACCAGCTGAGACAGCGCTGGGAAAACCTGAATAAAGATCAGAGCACGAAGCTGCAGCTCTCCCTCAACTCGCTGGAACAGGACCAGCTTAGCCCGGTACACATGCCATATATTGTGGATTTGTGATTTTCTGTATTCAATTTTGTTTTTCAAAGTGTGATTTTTGATAAATGCTGCTTTGTGTTTAATTTGACCTATGTTTTGAGTTGTCTTAAACTCATTGTTCATTCTGTTAGTACTTTTTCTTCCTTTCATGTAATTTCACAACTTCATAGTTATGTTTGTAGCCAGTCTGACCTTCATGTGTTTCTTATGTCTCATTTGTCACTCTTGTGTGCAGGTCCTCCTCCGATCCCGTCTGTCCAGTCCCAGTGGGGTGTTTAGAGGCGAGTCTGTCAACCAGGACTCTCGCTCTCCCAGAGCTTTGTTTGAGGCTTGCAGCCAGACTCTGGAAAGAATCGCCCAGGAGGTGAAGCACAGATTTTCTATTACTTAATTCTCATTGCTTATGGTTTCCCAGGGTCTTTAATAAAGAACAAAAACATTCTTTAATAAACACAAACACAACACCGCTTTCTACTGCAACGTACTGAGTAAATATTCTTTGTTCCTCACAGGCAGCGAGTGGCGACAGTAAACTGGTAGGAGGGACGACAGTCCAGCAGGACCTGTATGCTGCAGTTTCAGCAGCCTCCTCCTGGTTGGACGCTGCTGAGAATCAGCTGCTCTCTGGTCCTGTGCTGCTGTCTGAAGATACAGAGACACAACTTACAAATCTAGAGGTACTAAAGACACTTGTGTTGTAGTGACACAGCTAACAGAGGTGGTTATCGACACAATAGGTTGACAAACAGACGGACAAACAGATGGAATGGAATATACTACTGTAGCTATGTTACTGACCTGAGCGCTTCTGTTCAGGGTCTGAATAAACAGCTGAAGGCGATGACCAGTGGGGTAAACCAGTGCAGAGACCTTCTGGGTGGAGGAGCGGGCCGGCTGTGTGGAGGAGAGGAGCGAGCCCTGATGGAGGACACACTGGAGGGCCTGCAGGAGAGGATGGGATTGCTAGACTCCACCCTGGAACAACACTGTGACGGCATGAGGGACAGGCTGCAGGAACACTCAACCTTCCAGGTACAATGGCAAGACTGTCGAACCCACCAGCCTGTTTTTGATTAAACTTGGAGCATGAAGCATCTTTTTAGTGATTAGGAAGCTTGCCTTTCCTAGTGTGAACATTGTTTCTGTTGTCCTTGCCAGCATGAACTGAGGATGCTGTTCACAGCTCTGAGTGAAAGTAAACACCAGTTGCTACAGAAGATGGCTGGAACTGTGGACAGACCTGCATCCAAACAGATAGAGGTATGATACCGACCAAGGGCAGATACACAAAAGATAGAAAATATAGAAATCCCTCAGGTGCGGTGAATCGGCAGCAGCTTCTGAGAAGACATATTTCATTAAAAATGTGGCATCTTTTGTAGACATTATCAGAGGTGGAGGACAGTCTGAGAGAGTTTGAGCAGAGAGTGACTGAGCTGAAGACCAGAGCAGAGGGACTCCAATCTGACCAAATCTCCAACCAGGAACTTCTCAAGCTACAGGTAATATCAAATTCTCTGTGTTGCTCATTTCTTTTCCTCTTACACTGTGCTCCTAGGATCATAACCTCCCAGCACTACAATACTTAATGACTGACATGTTGATGGTTTTGTGTAGGATGCATATGAGGAGCTGGTGCTGATGGTGGGCTCCAGACGTAGCAGCCTGAACCACGGCTTGTCTCTCAAGGCTCAGTATGAAGCTGCACTTCATGACCTCACAGACCTGGTGGACACCGCTCAGGACAAGATGGCTGCCGATCAGAAGATGACAGTGGCGTCTGTCATAGAGGTCCAGATGCTATTGGACAAACACAAAGTAAGGAGGGTGGTAAATGGGGTTAGCCTTTCACTGAAATGCAGTATAATTGTTGTTCGTTTAGAGATCAATTTCTCTCTTGTCTAACATTGTCTTTCAAACACGTTTTCCTTAAATATAGGAGTTTTTCCAGGGTCTGGAATGCCATATGATCCTCACCCAAACGTTCTACAGTAAAGTGTCTGGTCTGGTGGCGCAGAGGGAAAGCCAGGCCCTGGAGGAGACCATGGCCTTAGCCCACAGTGTGCTCAAACAGGCCCACAGGAGGGGAGTGGAGCTGGAGGGCATACTGGAGGTGGGAATGAGAATGATAGCAAATTGGAGCAGTACAGTTTGGTTGAACATGAACATGAAGAATACAATAACTTTAGCCACTTTCTTCTTTCTCCTCTCTTTGACAGTCATGGAGCAGGCTTGTGGAAGAGTACCAGGCTCTGTGTAGACAGCTGGAGGCTGTGGAGTGTAGCATCCCCACTGTAGGTCTGGTAGAGGAGACAGAGGAAAGACTTGTTGAAAGGATCAGTCTCTACCAGGTAAGGAACTTTATACAGAGTAGACACACGTAGATGCACAAATAAATGCATTCATGCAGTATCAAGATATCATCTGACTTACCCTGAAAGTTATAGTCAAGCGTGCTTGTTAGAATATTACATTTTTTATTAATCAGTTTTCCATCTGTCCTCTAGCGTCTGAAGGCAAGTCTGACAGAGCATCAGCCCCAGCTGTACCAGGTCCTGGAGGAGGGCAAGAGGCTTCTTCTGTCTGTTGGCTGTTCAGACTTGGAGAACCAGCTGACCCAGCTGGGAGAACACTGGCTCTCCTCCACCACCAAGGTCAACAAGGAGCTGCACCGCCTCGATTCCACGCTAAAACACTGGAGCAGGTCAGGGTCTAACAATGATCTGAGATTGTTTTGTTTGCCAGTGTGTCGAGAATCAAATCTCAAATCAATTATGTAGCAAGTCAGCAAAATTGTTTTAGTCTGTAATCCAGTTTGTGGTACCCAGAGGTTGAATACAGTAAAAATGATCCCCTAAATCTTTCAGAAGCTGTCGGAACTAAATTAAAATATCATACGGTATTTTGTTCTGTGTATAAATTTCAGGTACCAGAGTGAGTCAGCAGAGTTGAGCCACTGGTTGCAGTCGGCTCTGGACCGGCTGGAGTTCTGGACAACACAGTCAGTAACAGTGCCTCAGGAGCTGGAGACTGTCAGAGACCACCTCTATGCCTTCTTGGTTAGTTTGGTTACAACATGAGCAGCAAAAATGTATCACACACCTAATGATAACATCTACATTATTAATTGTCATTTTTGTTTCTGATAGGAGTTTTCCAAAGAGGTGGATGCTAAGTCGTCTTTGCGTTCATCTGTGCTAAGCACAGGCAACCAGCTTCTGCGACTGAAAAGAGTAGATACAGCTGGTCTCAGGACAGCGTTGGGACAAATCGACACTCAGTGGGCTGAGCTGTTGACTCGTATTCCTGTAGTACAAGAGAAGCTACACCAGGTCTGACAACAGCAGCTGCTACACTTTAATGGTTGACAATTGTCATCCAATTTAGTTACAATGTTTTAAGTAATTTTGTTATGGGGCTAATTGGTATTAACATTACCATGGCATAGCTGATGATACTGTATTTGGGCTTTTTTAACACTGTTACCCCCTGCTTTCATCCCTTAGTTACAGATGGAGAAGCTGGCATCACGGCACGCCATCGCAGAGCTGATGAGCTGGATCTCTCTCATGGAGAACATCATAGATGAAGACCAGGACAAAATCCTGGGAGCTGTAGGCTCAGAGGTGGTCCAGAACTTCTTGCAGAAGTATAAGGTACAAACACCCTGTAAACACCCAAAGAGTTCAGTAGTTCTGGTCAAGCTGAAAAACAACTTTGTGTCTTTTGTCAAAACGCCACCCCTCTTTTCTCTTATTCCCTCTTCCTCATCACAGTCTCATCATGTCTCATTTGTATTTCACAGGGTTTCCGCATAGATCTGACCTGTAAGCAGTTGACTGTGGACTTTGTAAACCAGTCAGTGCTGCAGATCAGCAGTCAGGATGTGGAGGGAAAGCGCAGTGACAAAACAGACTTTGCAGAGAAGCTGGGAGCTATGAACAGACGATGGCAGATACTACAGGGGCTCATCGGTGAAAAGGTAATGTTTCAGTCACAGTGTAGTCAAAAACTAGACCTGAAATATTTTCTTCTTATATTTTTAGTTTGCGGTTTCTGAGTTCTTAGGTTGTTCTGAATTGTGTTTGTATTTTAGATTCAGGTTTTGGAAGGACTTTTGGAAGGTTGGTTGGAGCATGAAAATGGAGTTCAGGCCTTGAAAACCTGGCTCACACTACAGGAGGAGAAACTGAAGAAGAGACACAGGATAGAGGATGTCGCATCGGTGCAGAATGCACTTAAAGACTGTCAGGTACACATACATAAAGCACTGCTATGCATGCCACACACAAATTGAGTTTTTGTGTGTATATTTCTGAAAACAAAAAAATGGATTTTGTTGTTGCAGGAGTTGGAGGAATTAGTGAAGGAAAAAGAGAAGGACCTAGAGAAAGCAGAGGAACGAGGAAATTTTCTCATCCAGGATAAGAAAGCAGCCGCCTGCTCTGTTGTCAAGGAGACCCTCAAAGGATTGAACCAATCCTGGGCTCATTTGGACCACATGGTGAGCTTCTTGGATCTCTTATCCTTGTAGTTGTTGCCTAAATGTCCCCATTGTGCTTTAAGACATTTACGCATTTTGTCTCCCATCCTTCCAATCAGATAAGTCAAATGAAGGTGAGCCTGCGGTCGGTGCTGGAGCAGTGGACGCTGTACCGGCGAGCTTCAGAGGAGATTAATGGTTACCTGATGGAGGGGAGGTACTCTGTGTCCAGGCTGCTCCTCCTTAACGGGTCTCTAGAGGCAGTACAGCAGCAGGTGGAGAGTCTGGAGGTGAGGAGTACAGAAAATAGACTGCCCTCTTTATTTTGGAAAAGTGGCACACCCCCTGAAAAACTTGTAGTGCATAAACTCATGCTCAAGTTATTTCACTGCAACAACTGTTGAAGATGTGAATAGGAACATCTGCACAGTGTTCAAAAGACAATTGTCACTGACATCTTCTTGACATCTGTCTGCATGTTTATGACAGACAGATTTAACGAACATTGAAGATGAAATTTAGTGGGTGTATGTGTTTTTAAGAACCTGCAGGAGGAGATGGATAAACAGGAGAGCAGCCTGAGGAAGTTTGGCTCCATAACACACCAGCTGCTGACAGAGTGCCACCCTTCTGTGGCTGAGACACTCAACAGAGCCCTCCGGGACGTCAACGTCAGGTAAGGATAACAAAAACACGTCTGAGTGACTTTAAATTGCAAGCTAGAATCCTTATCATTCACTAGCTTTCTGAGCTGAGGTCAATATGTGACAATATGTTTCTGCTCCTCTGTTATAGGTGGAACCATCTATTGGAACAGATCTCCGAGCAGCTGAGGAGCAGTAAAGCCCTGCTGGGGTTGTGGCAACGCTACATATCATCGAATGGCCAGTGTGTGACAGCAGTTCAGAAACAGGAGCAACGCGCTGATCGCCTGCTGAAGAGCGCCACCGACAGGGAGATTACAGAGGAGGAGAGCAGCGCCTGGATAAAGGACTGCAATGTGGGTAGAGATGGGACAATGTAACACAGGCATCCAGTATTACAGTAACATTTTTTCAGTCAGCAGTTACTTAAGGCTTTAAACATTTTCTTCTGTAGTTGTTATCTTCCAGGACCAAGGTCTAGTGTTACATTATTACTACATCCACATTTTGTGTGGCTTTGAATATACCAGGAGTCTTTTCCCTGCTTACCCTCAGCCTCCTTTGGTTTGTTAGATCTTATGAATAAGCTTCGAAATGGCTTGTCAGCTCACTGTGAGGATTCATAAAGCCTCTATCCCCTCTGCAGAATACCAAATTGCACCCTGCGCCTTTGTCTGCTTGAATGTAGATTCAAAGCACAAGCTAACAAAAGCCTTTTGAAAAGGAGACTGCAAAGGGAAAGACAGGGCCCTGATTTACACTACAGGGGTCCCCCGGTGTCATGCTGGGCTCGTAGGGCCATGCTGGGCAATGTCTAGAGACATGCTGTCTTAATACTGTAAGCAGACTGTTATTTTTTTCACTGAGGATCACCGATGCAGTTGCTAGACACCAAGTAGTTGAGGACTTTAATTGTTGGTTTCCTTTCTGGAAAGCTTTTCACAAAACCCTTGTTTTACTCATCCTGAATGAATTCATGAACATTATATTTTCATGACTTCAGCAAAAGGATCACATGGCTCTCTTTGGGTTACCACACTTTGGCAAATGGAAGCCTTTTAAAAACCCACTGGATAAACGCCAAAATATAAAAATATGCGACAGTTTCTCTTAAATCCTGACATTTTGCATATGTCAAGGGTTCCTTTACAAAATCTTCTTTGTCCACTTTGTCTTTCAATGCCTTTGCATTGAATATGCAGTCCGGTGGTCCCTGTGCCGTTAGTGTACATGTAAATACCATGACTTTCTCTAACTTCTGAAAACATTTGGTGATTCTGTCCCTAACCTGCCTCTCTCTGATGACATTACTGTTGCAGGCGTGCCTTGGTGACCAGGCCTCAGTGCAGCAGTCCCTCCAGCAGCTGCAGGCTTTAGGGGAACAGCTGAAGAGCCAAGTTGACGCCTCCTCCTCGGCAGCCCTCCAGTCCGACCACCTGTCACTCACAGATCGCCTAGCAACACTGGAGCACGCCCTTCACAGGCAGCAGGAAGTACTGCAGGTAGGATAGCAGGGATTGGTGGGCATGGGCAGAATGACATACAGGTCACTGTTTCCTACATACAACCCTGATATATGAATAAGGGGATATGATTGGTGGAGCATCTCTTCTGTGTTCTCACTGTGTCTGTCTAACTGTTTGTAGTCTGGATCTCAGGCCTGTGAGGGTTTCAGAGAGCAGTTGGACACACTGATCCGTGAAGGTGAAGAGGCTGAGGAGGTGCTGAAGGAGTCTGACCCAGTGGGCTTACCAGAGCTCACTGTGGTCCAGACACGTATGGAAAAACTGAAGGTATGACAAACGCTGCTGTCAAGGTTATTGCTGTATTATCTGTGTTTGAACATCTGGTGCGTTTTCACCAATAAAGAATAAATTTGTCCTACTGAAAACGTGTAATAATGTGTTCGCAGGTTCACCTGTTGAAGCTGAGCAGTCTGTCTCCAGACCTGGAACGTGTTAACGAGTTGGTGTACAGACTGCCAGTCAGTGACAAAGATGTTAAACGGCTGCAAAGTCTGAACAGAGCCTGGGCCGCTCACTCCGCTCACCTCACTGAGAGGTTCAGGTACCTAAAACCTTCATATTTCACTTGTTGTTGAGCAGTCGGTGTCCACCATACTGCAAGTCAAACACCCACCAAAATAAAAATAAGAAACTATATTTTTGAAATAGTATGAATTTATTTTTTTGTTCTTGAAATATAAAAAAAAATTGTATTTAACTTTAATCTTCATTGTAACAAAACAAACAAGCTTTTTACAAACTTGGGATCTTATGAAATTCATTGTGCGGACTTCTTCTCTTTTTCTATTGTATAACTTTACAATGACATACTTTCTAAGTGTTTGTAATTGTCAATAAGAACATCATTAATATCTAGTAAGATATTAATTAACACATTTGTAATAATCCACTATAATGAATATATTGCCAAAAAACGATTAATGAAGGTTTTGCCTGCAGATGTAGGACCTATGCTTTTAACTTTACAATAAGCCACCAGTTGCGAAACATCTTTTTGCCATAAAAGTTTTCGGCCTTCTTTCAGAAAGTAGAAGGTCAAAAAGTTCCTGGGGTGATTAATAAATAAGTTGCTAAAAAAGCTAAGCAAGGCACACTAGCATTGGAGGAGATATATGCAAATATGTCCTTCACTTGAATATGAGCTTACAACCTGGCAACCCATAAATTATTTGTTTAATGCGGTATAATGGCTTATAACTGATCTGTAAAATATGAAAAAATGAAGTTGGTATTGACAACATGTAAAATTCTTATTATAAAGTGGTGCTAATTCTATGTTAATGTTGTTCATGTTCCGAACGACTTTCCTCTGTCCCTCTCCAGTAAACTGCAGGCAGTGTTGCTCCAGCAGCAGAGTTTCCTCCAGAAGTGTGAGGCGTGGATGGACTTCCTTTCTCAGACTGAGCAGAAGCTGGCTGCTGAGATCTCAGGCAACTACCAGAGTCTGCTGGAGCAACAGAGAGACCATGAGGTCAGAGAAGCATTAAAAGTACTTAGTGTATACTAATTGCTGTCTTTGTATGTACAGTGCTGTTGTTAATATATGTATGCGTACTTGCAGTTGTTCCAGGCAGAGATGTTTAGTAGGCAACAGATTCTCTATTCCATCATCAATGATGGCCATCATATGTTGGACCAGGGACAAGTGGACGACAGGTAACCACACGCAAAGACACACAATCCTATAAACAATTTGACCTATCTCATGACAAAAAAGTATCCAGGTGTGAGGAGCTTACATGCTATTCTCACTCTTGTCCCCTCAACAGAGATGACTTCAGTGTGAAGCTGGCCTTGCTAAGCAATCAGTGGCAGGGTGTAGTGAGGCGGGCCCAGCAGCGAAGGGGTATTATTGATAGTCTGGTCCGCCAGTGGCAGAACTACCGGGAGATGTCTGAGAAGCTGCTACAGTGGCTTCAAGAACTGACCCGTGATCCAGATGTACATCAGCCAGGAGAACCAGTCGCCCTGCAGCAGGCCAGAAACCTGTTGGATCAGATACAGGTAGGTTACAACCCTAACTTCACTCATCACCTCATTAAAATTTCTAATCTCCTCTGAAATTAATCTAAAATATTGATGCTTTATTATCCCTGCAAATCACATTTCTAATTAAAATTAATTTCAAGAATATAGCAGGTGGATGAGGTTGGGGGTGCATTCAATCACTGACTCTCCCACTTCGCCCTGAAATAATTATTTTCTCATAAAGCTTGTTCAATAAGTTTGCATCATTTATGAGGTCACTGGAAGAGGACTTTGAGCTCATTTAAATACCGCAGAGCTCAATATTTTGTTATATATATATATATATATATATTTTATATTTTCTTCAAATTTCATATTTTAGACACTACATTGACCTAAGCCAATCTAAACCTCCTACTAATAAACCCTCACCCCTTCTCCAACCTTAGACTCCTTTAGTTAACCTGTACCCCCTCTGCCCCCTGTCCCTGTCTCTGCTCCTCCAGCTGAGGGAGCGAGTGCTCCAGAGGCAGCAGGGAGGCTACATCCTGACGGTGGAGGCTGGCAGGAGCCTGCTGCTGTCAGCCGACGCCAGGGCCGAGTCCACCCTGCAGACAGAGCTGATGGAGATTCAAGAGAGGTGGAGGCACGCCCACCACCGCCTGGACCAGCAGCGGAGGGAGCTGCACGGCTTGCTCAAGGTCAGACAAATGGAATACCTGGAATAATGGTGAACAAGTATTCTTTTTTTTTTACTTCTTTCTTGGTTTGCTGCTCTCTTGGCTTTTTCCTGTCTAAGCTACAGTAAAATCATATGACAACATGACATACAGACTGTCTTTTTTATTTATTTATTTGATTTGATTATTTCCACTCACTGTCCAATGCTTAGGTCCCTGTACTAAGCATCCTGTACTAATGCAGGTATGTGAAGCCTCATTTGAGCACAATCCGTGATGAAGGCTAAGCTAGGAGCTGTGTCTCTACCATGCTGCAGCGTAGAGGTGCTGAAGGGCATCTGAGCCCTTAATGAGACTGCCCAGTTGTACATGCAGGACAGTGAAACCAGGTTATCACATTAATTATGCAACGCTGCATCTTAAGTCCTGTAAAGAAGTGAAGGACAGAGAGGGAGCACATTTACTTCTGTCCTCAGATAAATTGCAAAGCATTTGCACACACTCTTTCACACTCAACCATTACAAAATAACACAAATGCACAAAGATAAAAAAAGTGCCAGCCCAGGGCACACATCCACATAGACACACACACATGCAGAGTGCAGATACTGTGCAGTGAGCTGTGTGATTTTACAAGCTGTGATCATGCCCTGGTTTGAATGGGACTGAGTGACGCAGTTTAAAAGAGGCATCAGGGAATTTGGCTCTTGTGTTGAACATGATTCTCTCCTCTCTTCCTCTGAATCTTATTCTCCTAAAATATTAGTTACTCTGGTTTGAGAGCAGCGACTGTAGCTTTTCTAGTCCTACCCTGGCTTTTCTTTTACCATGACTCTTGCATCAGGTATGCCACTTTGCTTCAGCATTTCTTACCAAATATTACCTTGTTTTGTCCTGAATTGGACCGTTATTCAGACTATAAAAATAGCTATAATCTGCGCCCTTTAGAACAGAACCTCCCTCTTTTGTTATGAAGCTGTGTTAATTCTCTTCTTTGGCTGTTGAGTTTTTGCTGCATCACTCTGTCTAATTGTGTTGCTTGGGACGCTCAGAGCTGAGTGGGCTGTCTACAGCATGATAATTGATGTGGCCCGACTTCAGCCTTAGGTTGGTGTGTGTGTGTGTGTGTGTGTGTGTGTGTGTGTGTGTGTGTGCCTGTCAGTTTATGATTGTGTATTCTGCAGCTTACCCGTACTGATGCTTCTTCTGCAGCTGCAGGAAGGAAGAAGGTCTGCAGTCTGTGCATGTGTTTGAGTGTAAATATATGTGTGTGGGTGTTTTATGCTCGAATTCCTACTTGTGTGTTTGTGTGTGTATGTAGAACTGGGAGCGATGTGAGAAGGGCATAAACACGTCACTGGAGAAGCTGAGGGCATTTAAGAGGAAGCTGTCTGTGCCACTGCCTGAACACCATGAGGAGCTACACTCAGAGCAAATCAGATGCAAGGTGAGGAGAATCTAATACACATTGTAATAATTGTCTCACACACAGACACACACACACACACACACACACACACACACAGGTATGCAAATTGTTTCTTCCTTCCGGGTTAATTTTTTTCATCTATGCAATATCACACTGGCTTTTTCTCTCAGATGCATTATATTACAAATACACATGCTTACTCTCTCTGTCTCTCTTGGTCTGTCTTTTACCGCATTCATTCACACACACACACACACACACGCACATCCACAGGCACAGACTTGTCCTCCTTCTACCCTTTAATCTGGCTATGGGGACAAATGGATAAACAGACCGACCAGCAGCAAAAAACAAACAAACATCTTTATCTATCAGCTGCTGTCTCATTGTGTGACCTTGTTTGTTTGGTTTTCAGACTGTTGCTATACATTTTATTTATTATCCTGCAGGGGCATAGCATTTTGAGTCTTTATCTAATTTAAAAAATGATTCTTGTTATTTTTGTAGTTTTCTGTATTCGTTTTTCAAAAAAGAGCCTGTCTTAGCAAATAATTTTTAATATGGCTCAGGTGAAATGATGCCAGGATGATGCTCATTTTTGTGTGAAAATTCACATTATGGTCATTTGCAGCTTGTGGTAACCGCTGGACATTGTATGCAGTCGTGTTTCATGCATGATACATCCTCCTCGGGGGGGGGCTGCGAGAGTAGCTGCACACAGTTAGCATCAGCTGAGGAGGGAGAGGGAGAAAGAGAGGGTGCGTGCGCATGAGAGTGAGCAAGAGAGAGAGAGAGCGCATCCCTGTTCGCATCGGGGGTGTATTTATGTATGTGTGTGTGTGTGCTTCCTTTTGTGTGTGTTGCGTGATGGAGACATTCTCCGGGTCCACAAATGATGACACGGCAGCAAAACCGTCACAGTGACGGAGGAGGAGGAGGAGATGTGAGGTTAGATGGGTCTGTTACCTTATCCTGCCTTTAACCCTGAATGTAGCCGTTTTATTTTCATCCAATGTGACATATTTGTTATTTTTATGCTATTTTTCAGAAAACCAAATTCTTGCATTTAGAAGAAATTGTGTGTCTTTTTGTGACATGCTGTGCTGTAATATTCATTGTCAGTGTGCTGTTTTGCTTTTCCTTTTCCACTGTTTTTGACGGTGCAGCAGCTGCAGTTGTGCTTCAGGTTTTCTGCTCTGTGGTTTTCGTGCTCTGTTTGACTGTGGCTGTTAGTTAACAGACTAGTCTGAGTGTGTCTTTGCATTTAAGGCTGAGGAACCCCTCTCTGTGTGTGGTACATCATTCCTTGTCATGTCATGTGGATGCAGGAGTTGGAGAGCAGTGTGGAGAGCTGGACCGATGACCTCACTTCCTTGTTCCTGCTGAGGGACTCCTTGGAGGGCGTGGTCAGTGCAGATGACATCACGGTCCTACAGGAACGCCTCCAGCTGCTACAGTGCCAGTGGGGGGAGGTCTGCCACCAGGTAGATTCACATGACCATGATTTTTTTTTTTTTGGGGTGTTGTTATTAGGCTAATGTTATTTTAATTCCCCATCAAGTATTCAAAGCGATTTCTCTGTGTAATCTCAGACTAATTTGTGGTTTTGTTACATCTTGGAGTGTCTCTTCACTTAGTGGATTTACCTTGAGCCCTCAGCATAACCCAGTTAGTTGAAGCATTCAGAGGACATGAAAATAAAGAGAGACCTTTTCTAAATTACATAATGTTGGCCTGTACCCATGCAGTACTGATCCCTGCTGAACATAGACAGTGCTAACAGCTGTGGTACACTTGACAGAGTGAGAATTCAGCTGTGGCTAACTTTCCAAATCCACGACCAACACTTCAGGCGTCACAGGATCAACAGTGTTATTGTGAGCTGTGTGTTACTGTGAAAGGGGTGTTTGGTTAAGATTGAGAGAGGATTAGAAGAATTAACAGGACTGGGCATATTCTGGTTGCTGCTTAAGCAGGTTTTTGTTTTTGTTAACTTTCACTGGTTGATTATAGCATACACTGTGCAATCAGACCCCTAATTATTTTGTCTTTGTGTATGATTGTATCTTCCACCAATTCTGTTCTTTCTCTCAATCTTTCCTACTACTAAACTACCAAATTGTTGCATCTTTTTCATGTTTTGACTCTTTTTCTCATCATCCCTCTGCATTCCTTTCCACATCTTTCTCCCTTTTCTCTGTCCCCCAAATCCCCCTTTGTCATTTCAGCTTTCCCTGCGCAGGCAGCAGGTGAGCGAGAAGTTGAATGAGTGGGCGGTGTTCAATGAGAAGAACAAGGAGTTGTGTGAGTGGCTCACACAGATGGAGAGCAAGGTCTCTCAGAATGGAGACATCGGCATTGAAGAGATGATCGAAAAGCTGCGCAAGGTGATTTCAGCACCCAGTCTTGACAAAAAACTCAAAACTCATCTGTGCATGCTGAAGTGCACTCTGCACAAGCTGATTCAGTGCTTGTTCAAGTGCTGAGTTGAGTCCAGATTGTTTTGACATAAGCATTTCCAGATCTTGGCCACTGCTATGCACTAACTTATGTACTATATTTATTGCCCAAATCATACCTAAAAGTTAGTTTACTGTGATTTTAAAATGATCCGAGTAAGAAATTAACCTCAGACCATTATAGCTTGTAAGTGAGGCTTATCAACACTTACGCATTTTCTTTTATTTTTTAAGTTTTCTTTAAATTAGGGCACATGCATTGGGATTTGAATAAAAATCTTAACTTAATATTAACTAGTTAAGAGTTAGAGTAATGGTTAATAGTTGTTTGTCAATGGCATGGTTGGAACAGTGAAAGTTGCTTGCTTAAAAACATCCTTTTTACAAAATAGTTTAATTTTATTATAATGCACAGTGAGTGTATTACTCTGCAAATGACGCTAATGCACAGTTGCACGGGCACAAACGTACACTATATACCACACTCTCACCTCGCTGTGTTAAACTGCTTGGTGTCTCTCTCCCAGGACTACCAGGAGGAGATCGGTGTAGCTCAGGAGAACAAGCAGCAGCTGCAGGTGATGGGCGAACGCCTAGCCAGGGCCAGCCAAGACAGCAAGGCAGCCGAGATCCAACACAAACTCGGCAAAGTCAGTGAGCGCTGGCAACACCTGCTGGACCTCATTGCTGCCAGGTGGGTGTACTCTCAAGAACAGGAGGAGAGTGTTGTTTGATAGTGAAAAAAGTTGAGAAGATATAAAGTCAAATATTATTGTAAAAATGTGTGTACTAGAACAGCTACAGACAAGTTTATTTACACACCATCTAGTTTATGGTCTGAAAAACATACATAGTCCACGGTATCATTATTTGGATGAAAAGAGAGAGGCAACTTTGTCACAATGCTTGCTCTTCGCCCTACACATCCCACACTTGCATCACTCCTCCTAGTGCAGGAGGGTTTATATTATTGAAGGCATGCCTTGGCCTCGGTTCATTACCATGGTATCCTTCATGACACTCTCGCACACGTGATGGGGAATTCATTTTGATGCTGCTGAGGCATTTCCTGAGTTCCTTGCTGGTGTCAGTGGGGCTTCTACTTAGCAGGGAGAGGTCACATTCCTCATCCCTCCTCGACTCGCTTCTTTTGTCTCCATCTACCTTTTTGGCTCTCTGGACACTTCAGCTTACCAGACCTGGAACCAGTCTTGTACTGACTGAATGAATCCAAAATGTACTTTGAAACTGGTGATATAGTATTCGTTCTCATTTTTGTGTCGATTTAATGTGGAAAACATAAAAATTCTGTTTCTGTATGTTGTGTATTGAAAGTGACCTGACCCAAACTTTGACTTTTAACTACCCCCCTCCTGCCACATCCCCTCTGGCTGTCTTCCGGCTGTTGCCCTCTGGGACTGTGCTGAACGAGGGAAGAAGGGGGAGACAGTATCTGACCTCATACTGACAGCTGCACTCTCTTTGGCCCTTATATCCGTCCTTTACTCAAAAACAACAGGAGAGACAGTTTGTAGCCGTCACTGAGAGCAGAATTACTGACAATGTAGTGTTTTCTTTGCAATTTTTATCTTGTGGATTCATTTATCGACAATTTCTGGAGTTTTTATTTTCTGAGGAAACAATTATTATTCTCCTGCAAACATGTTTTATTGGAAAACATTTCTGCATCTGCAATCACATGCATGGAGCCTCCAGCCTTTGCTTCGTTCACACTCCCTTTGTGTGTATGTGCTGTATGATACTCCGACACAGGCCAGCTCTGTGGCGCATGCCTCTGACTGTAAGTCTGTTTTTAGAAACAGCAGCACTTGTCACTCTCAGGCACTCACACACACACACACACACACACACACACACACACACACACACACACACACACACACACACACAAATACATATACACTCACGCCTGTGTGAGGTTCTCTTTTTTTTAACCTTGGAGAGCAACAGTTGATCACAGTTGTGCCACCACACCACTACCTGCCTGCCCTCCCCTTCTGCACAGATAGAATTTAGGGAAAGTCCCATGTGGAGCACGCAGACGAAAGAGAAAAGTGTTTGGATCGACACCGCAACGCTCCTTAACGTTAACGCTGTCTTTGGGAATTCCACACCCCCATGGTTTTGGATTTAGGGACGGATGATATGGCAGAATGCCCAAGCGAGGATCTGCCGGATTGCGACTGCGATGTCAACAGGCAGGACAAACTTGAGAATTTATGTTGAAGCTGTTTTTTTAAGAGTGCATTGTACACAACAACAATACAGTCTTGAAAAAGAGTGAATCAGCCTCAACGCTGTCCTCATCAAAGCTAATTTTCATGCACTTTAGATAGATTGTTATGTTGCATTTTTAACACGTACTGTGAATAGCACGTATTTCTAATCTTTTCAATTATTATTTATGTGGAGTGCTACAGCATCAAGATAAGAATGTGTGTGATTTTGTTTCTACTCTACATAGTTTTAGAGGGCTCCAGCTTCTTTCTGCATTTTCTTAAAAGTGTTGTTTTAACCAGTCTGGGTTTCCAGCATAGGGTGGAGATTGCCACACAGTAAGTTACAGACAGTTTAGACAATAGCAGGAGTGTTACTGTCACTGAGTATAGCATCATTGTTTGATTGACATAGAAATGAACCTGAAGCAGTGAAGCTGTGCAACCTTCTACTACAACAAGTTAAAACAAATGCTTACAAATTTTAATTATTTGCAGTTTGTATTTGACCAAGCACTGTAGTGGCAACAGTCAAACTTCTATATCCTACAGTATGTTGCATTGTGAGATGCCTAATAGCAGATTTAGGAATTTCGAGATGTGGTGTGCAGCTGACGCCATGCAACACACCAGAGCTGCAGCATGACGAGTGATAGTAGAGTAGACCTGCTAAATGTGTCTATTGTTATCAGATTATGGTCTTTAGTTTGTTTATGTAATATTTAATGGCCGCCGCCTTCATTCTAATCAAGTCTGTTTGGTGAGACAGTGAGAGTTGAATTGCTCTGCAGGGTGGGGAGTTGAATGTTAAACTGGCTGGACAAATGGATGTAAGAGTTGGATGTTGGCTAATTTAAACATGTTTCACATATCATCGATTGCAGTGGCGAGGGTTTGGAAATGTCAGGCGTTTGCAGATCCAAAATGGTTCCCAGTTGTTGTGTAGGATCACGTAAGGACGTAATCACTTTCCAACAAAAATATCTGCGCAGATCTCAAATAATTCTCCTCACACTCATATTACTCTCTGTTAGCTGAACATGGCACAAAGAATGAATATGTTTCTCTGGTGAATGAAAGCATTTTTCCTGTTCTGCATTATTTTTGGTTACATGTTGTTTCTGTTATCTACAACTCTACAAAAATATACAGAGACAAGCAATCAGAAAAAAAATCACACATTTTTCATTTGATACTTTCATGCATTTCAGCAACTTTAAAACTGATATACTTTTATTTGATCCTTTAATCAAATAAGTGATTTACCAGTTATATTTACAGCTGTTTTGTGGTTTGTTATATTGACTGTACAAGTTGTACAAAAATCTGTAAACATATTTCTCCCTTACCAAACTGCCTGTTTTAGTGTTTACAGTTGTCTCGTGTTGACTCTGACTCCCCCTCTGACTCTGTTTTCCTACCAGGGTGAAGAAGTTGCGGGAGACCCTTGTGGCGGTGCAGCAGTTGGACAAAAACATGAGCAGCCTGCGTTCATGGCTGGCTCACATCGAGACGGACCTTTCCAGGCCCATCGTCTACGACACCTGTGATGACCAGGAGATTCAGAGGAAACTCAACCAGCAGCAGGCAAGTGGGATCGCACACAAACAGTCCTGGGTTACACAAATATAAAACAGGGTAGTTTACTGATGTGTTTACAGGCGTTTGAGAAATGCAAAATAAACCAGCACATTCTCTATTTGAGTTAAAAAATGTAGCAGCGTTTGACCAACATGTGGTAATAAACATCCTGCACACATACTGCAAGACATATGCACACTCACGCGTACAAGCACCTTCACACACACAAACAAGCACACATGTACTTCGTGAGTATGTCTTTTCTGTAAATACTAAATAATAGCAGAACAGTATGACTCAAACTGAGTTGGTGGAAAATGACTGACACTGAACCACATGAGGAAATCACAGCATGACTCATGCATACTGTACGTCTCTGGCTGTTTGTTTAAAGCTAGCATACAGTCGGTATCGGTGTCCTTCCTGCTGCCAAGATGCTGCTCTAAATGTGGACTGGATTCTGAGACCCCACTGACTTCCTTCCTCTCCAGAGCTGCAGAGCTAGCAAACACATGCATTTACTGTAGTTTAGCAGGCGGACTGTGTTCCATCTGTACACTGTTGGCAGGCATTTGCTGAATTAAAACAAACAGAAGGGGAGCAAATCGTGAAAGGAGGGGCAGGGCCACACATACAACCTTTAAGTACTGCAAAAATCAAGTTGTTATTCTGAATGATTTCTAGGAGCTGCAGAGGGACATAGAGAAACACAGCACAGGTGTTGCGTCGGTGTTGAACCTGTGTGAAGTCCTGCTGCACGACTGTGACGCCTGCTCCACAGAAACAGAGTGTGACTCCATCCAGCAGGCCACCAGAGGGCTGGACAGACGCTGGAGGAACATCTGTGCCATGTCCATGGAGAGGAGGCTAAAGTCAGTGCCTCTTACTGAGATTCAAACATTGTTAGCCAGTGGTATTTTTTGTGTGTTTAAAAGAGTTTTCAAAGTTGCAAAGTTACATTTAATCATACATAGTTAAGATGTTCATGTCAAAGATTTGGCCTACTGTGTCATGAATGGTTCCAAATCCCATTGCCTTCTACAGTGTACTATAATACTGCTGATCATACTACTACTGATCATACAATCATATGTCTATATTTAAGAAAATGTAGTCATGACATTAGTGACATTTCTGTGCAGGATTGAGGAGACGTGGAGGTTGTGGCAGAAGTTTCTGGATGATTACTCCAGGTTTGAGGATTGGCTGAAGAGCTCAGAAAGGACCGCAGCTCTGCCTAACTCCTCTGGAGTTCTATATACTGTCGCTAAAGAGGAGCTTAAAAAGTTTGAGGTGTGTCTCTTTCGCTTTTATCATCTGAATGTGGAGTAAATGACAGCTGCAATTGCACTGTTTGCGCATGTATACATAGCTGCATTAGTAGCAAAGTACATAAACAGCCAAATGCATGTCTTGTTTTAAATGTAATGTTTTCACATGCGCATGCTTTGTTTTTAAAGTTTCCTGTCAGACATTTCTTCATGTGAACAAAATAAGTTTAAATTTCTAGACAGAGACTGCCACTGCAGGGTAGAGGAAACATGGAAAAAAGAGAAAAGAGTGTCACGTTGCTCAAACTCATCTGCGCTGGTCTGCTCAGCTGCTGCTGTCTATCACTGTGCACGTGCACATTCCTGATAGCTGACTGTCTGGCCTGTGCCACCGGGATCAGGGTTTGTGCCTGATTGGAACGTTTGTTTTAGTTCAAATTTCAGGATTTTAAGCTTTAACATGTAATGACCACTTATTAATTAGTGTGCCGTTTTTAGTTTTTTTGCATTTTCTTTCTCACTGCAGAACAGAAAATAGGTTTGCAGATTTTACGGGCCATCTGTAGTCCTTGTTAATTGTTTAACAAGTGTAAATAGGAAAATATTATATTGCATGTGTGTTTCCAAATAAGTGTCTCCTATTCAGAGCTTTAATTTGTGTTTGTGTTTTTGTCGCAGGCCTTCCAGCGTCAGGTGCAGGAGTGCCTGACCCAGCTGGAGCTCATCAACAAACAGTACCGCCGTCTGGCCCGTGAGAACCGCACCGACTCATCCTGTCGACTCCGAGAAATGGTGCACGATGGGAACAGGCGATGGGATAACCTTCAGAAGAGGGTGGCCGCCATCCTACGCAGACTCAAGGTAACATCGTCTTAGATTGGTGGCTCAGTGACTGAGGTTTGCAAGAGTTAGTTAATGCAACTCAGTGCATTTGGTTCTAATATAACAGCTGATTTCCTCTCATTATAGCATTCCCTTTGGACACAATATAATATTTTTTAATAAATTAAAATTTAATAAATTCTGTCCCATATCCTATAATATCCTACTTTATGTCTCCCTCTGTTCATTCAGCACTTCATCAGCCAGAGGGAGGAGTTTGAGACGGCACGAGACAGCATCCTGGTTTGGCTGACTGAGATGGACCTCCAGCTGACCAACATAGAGCACTTCTCTGAGTGTGACGTTCAGGCCAAGATAAAACAGCTCAGGGTAAAGCAGACAGACAGACACAATGTTTGAATATTGGTTCAGTGCATATAGCATCGTTTAAAATGTAAACTCCATGTACCAGTACAAAATATGTATTAATATCTACCCTGTTTTTTTTAGCTTTTTCTAATATTGTATGTATTATCTGCTATAGTATGAGGTAAACACATTTCTCATACAAGTGGATTTTAAAAACTCCTTTGCTGTGTTCCAGTGCTGAAACCATTATTTGGTTAACAGAAATCAAATCATTGTTTAAGTAACTTTTAAGTAAAATTATGAAACTCTTGCTTTCTTCCTGTTTGTGTTACTGTAAATTGAAAACCTTGAAGTTTTTTGACAATTTTGAGGCATCACTTTAAGCTTGGCTAAAGTGGATTTCCTGTGATTTAACCATTTTTATTGGGTATATGATTAATTATACTCAAAATGATCAATAGATTATTAGATAATCTGCATTATTGTTAGATACAGTCCACCTTTTCTCTGACCTCTACTATGTGTGTGTTTCTTAGGCGTTCCAGCAGGAGATCTATCTGAACACGGTGAAGATTGAGCTGGTGTTCAGACAGGGCGAATCTCTGATCGAAAAGAGTGAGCCTCTGGACGCAGCCGTTATCGAGGAAGAGCTGGAGGAGCTGCAGAGATACCGCCAGGAGGTCTTCGGGCGAGTCGAAAGATACTACAAGAAACTCACGCGACTGCCAGTTAGTAAAAATACGCGGATGACACGCATCAAGTAGCATGCACAAATATTCGGTGTCGTCTAACAATTAAACAATATTCCTCCAGTGGAAATGGAGTGGCAACGCTGAAACTCAAGTAATTTGGAAAGTAACATTTATGCCTCATGCTTGCAAAGAGGCAAGGGAATCTGATTTCCTGCTAAAGTAGTGTTCACTTCATATGTGGGACTACTTTCTCTGTACATTTATTATGCAAAGTACTTCACAGGACAGATTTGCATCAAAAATACATATCACAAATAGAAGTGATAGCAGGTGCGATACTCTGTGAAGCACAAGTTAACACTTGATATATTTACTGCTGACTGAGTCTCACTGTGTAGAGAAATGAACTGAGTGCAGAGACTTGTGACGGTTGACTCAGTGAACTCTAGGTGCTCTGTAAACACATTACAAAATTTACACTACAGCCGTCCTCCTTTATCACACCCGTTACATAGTGAAAACATGTGTCCAACATAGTTTCACGCTGACAGCTGGTAAAGGAACAGAATACACACTCATGTTATATTTGCACGTTAACACTCGGTACCTCACACTTCCTCACAAACTGCACTCTCACACTTCTTAGTTCCACATACTTTGAAATTCTACAACCTTTACATGTCCGGCTCTTTTATTTCTGTTATTTTACATTTTGTCTTTTGCTTGCATTATTCTATCCCTCCTATCATCTTGCTTTCCTTCCTTCTGCTAACATTTTTCTGTACTTCTCTCCCAGTTGGCCGATGATGAGGTCGATGGTTCGGACAGAGAGCTGGACATGGAGGAAGGTGGTGAACTCTCTGAGCTGCAGTGGGGCGACTCCTCTCTGCCCCGGCCGTCCAGCCGTCCAGCCTCGGTTACGACCGCCCTCATCCGAGCAGACCGCTCGGGACGTGACACCCCGGCCAGCGTGGACTCCATCCCACTAGAGTGGGACCACGACTACGACCTGAGCAGAGGTCTGGACAGCCCCGGAGGACGAGGCCACAGGGAAAGGAGCCACGGGCAAGAGGAGGAGGATGAGTATCTGAGGACAGCTGCCACTGTGCTGTCAGGTCGGTCCAACTTTACTACTTGACTGGATGATAGATGATTGGCTTAATGGAGATCTGCTGATTACTTGTGGATGTAACCATAATATGTTTTGGTAATGCGTTATTTTACAGGTCTACAATTTCCTAATAATTTCCTAACAAGTTTCCTGGAAAGAACTATATAATTTGGTACTTATTATAGGGAAAACAACAACAGTGTTTATTCTAATTAATTGGTAAATGAATAATTGGGTTTAAACTGAGCTGTTCTGTCTGTAAGTAGAACCAGATTACATAGTTTTTTCTCAGGAAACTTCAGAGGTCATCATTAGAAAATTACACACAAAATAAAACGTTACCAATGTGTCTCTGAGATGGGATTAAATTGAGTATTTGTTTGAAAAAATATGAATGTATTGTTAGCCATCAAGCTTCCATTGTTTGGAAGTCTGGAAAACAACATGACACTCAGTCTGCCATGAGAAAATAATTACAGAGCAATAAATAATTACACAAACATGTATTTCCAGTATTGTAATGTGTTAACATTTTGCTGTGGAAGCGGTCACAGCGAAAACAAGGCACCCTATTGTGTCTTTTCAAATGAGGGGAATCTCAACCAACAAGTATTCAAATGAAGTCCAGTTGTTTCTATACATCTGCTGTCAGTGACAGTTACAGTACACCACTCTGCCTTGATGACAAAAAATTAAAATCTTCCACGCAAACTTTCATGGAAAATAAGAACCGAAGAAACACTAAAGAAAAGTAACAAACAAAATTCTGTGAGCTCTGAGATGAAGTGCCAACTCACTGCCAAATCATTATAGATTAACACAGAAATCACATTCAGTCACGTCCACATTATAAGTAGTGTATGTTGTATGTCTCTCTTCCCAGATGTAGTTATTCCAGAGAGCCCAGAGGCCTATATAAAACTGACTGAGAACACATTGAAATCGTCCTCTGGTAGGAAACAGCAGCCCCCTGGTGCTACAGCATGAGATAGGAGAGCATGCCCTAAACTACTAAACTAAAACACGCTTTTTTTAACTGAATTTTACTACCACACAAGGAAGCATCATTCAGGCTGCATGTCCCACCGTCCAGAAAAATCTTTGCATATTAAAAATGCAAAGATTGCATCACTGCATGCTGAGGTCCAGATCACTAAATGCTAATCTCATTTTATTTGTTTGTTTTTTTGTCATTTATTTCACATCATTAACATGTTAAAACCTGACTTCTGTGTTCTTTTCTGCCACGACTTGCCGTTATTTCGCATTTCAGACTTAATGCATGCCATCACAGCATCAGTCTACACCAACAGCATGCTAACGAAAAACGTTGTCACCGAAGACGTTACCCTCCTAGTTTTCTTGACCCTGTTGTGGCCTCTGTGCAGGTGAGCCAGGCCAGCTCGAGGCCAGTCTCAGACAGCTGGACCAGGCTCTGGATGCAGGACGATACCACCTCCAGCAGAGAGAGGCCACCGCCAACCGCTCCAGCCCCGACATCGACTCCACATACATGGGCTATGTGAGTCTTGTTCATTTGTAGCGACATTTGCAGTCTTGCATCGCATTCTGACATACTTAAAACCTATAAACTTTTATTTTAAGCCAAAACATTAATATCTTTAAAATCTTAGTTTAAATGCATTTTTTGGGGCTTTTATAATTATTTATGGTTGTCTGGGAGTCTGCTGTGATCATTCTGGCGCACCATTTGTCTCATTCTTGGATCAGGGGGCAAAATCAGAACCACCACTAAAGAGTTTCATCTTTTATATTTTCTGTGGAGTGTAAAATATTCTGCTTTTGGCTTTATCTATTTAGATAACATACAAGAAGTTAGTCTTAATTGGAATAAATCCAATTATTTATTCTTAAACAATCAAGTAGGAAAGTAGTTATCTTGGCTTGTGTCGAATAAATGAGCTTTAGACCCTCCACGATTGAAAGTTTGTCTTAATTAGGTTTATGAAACTAACTACTGGTGTAGAAACTGTATCATATTATCATAATAATTATTTATATTCAAGTGTTCAGTGTTTCATTATCATAAATCACTCTTTGCAACACAAAGTATTTGTTTTGTTTTCCAGATATTTTTTAATTTATATCTTCGATTGTCATGCATCTGTGTTTTGCCATTTTTATATGCACACGTTGTGACTTTATTTTTTAAAGCTATCTAAATACGTGTAACTCATATTATCCCTCCAGATGCGTCTGATGGGAGAGTGTCGAGGCAGTATAGACGCAGTGAAAAGAGCAGAGGGGGAGCTGACTGAAGATGAGGATGACATGCCGGGGCTCACCAACCCCACCAGCACAGACACTCAAGGAAAGGGTCAGTTACACACAAACACACACACACACACATCATCTTCAGACTGTAAATACTGCGTGGGCTGTGTTACACTGATCTGATTGTTTCCCTCCAGGTGTGATCGAGCGCTGGGAGCTGATCCAGGCTCAGTCTCTGAGTGAGAGGCACAGGCAGCAGCAGAACCTGCAGCAGTGGCAGCAGCTGATCTCAGATCTGCAGACCATGAGGGCCTGGTTGGGTCAGTCTGAGGCTGAACTCAGCCAGCTGCGAGGGCTCGATCTCAGCACCGACATACACACCATCCAGCAGAGAATCAAGAAGCTCAAGGTTTGTTTGCGGCGTGTCTTTGTGTGTCTTGTTTCAGTTTCTGTATCAGAGCAGCAAGAGTTCGTCTAACAATGTTAACAAGTACGTTTTTTATGTAGATAAATTTGTTGGCTAAAGTCTCATCACAGCAGAATAATATCCTTTCTAGGAAGCCGTTATGAACTCCTTTTCCAATGATGATTTGGTTTTCTTGCATTTGAAAATTCCAACCATCAGTTTTGCAGTCAGTTTTTTTTATTTTGTCATCCTCGGCTTTTTCACGTTTTTCCTCTCTGCATCAGCTCCTGTACAGTATACTTTCAGGCACATGAAGTACAGTTTGTCTGCAGTAATTTGACCCCACTGGCCTTGTTTATAATGTCCTACTACATGTGCAGGGCGATGACAATTTTGTCCTTCCACTCACCCTCACACACACTTGCGCCTGAATACCTAGTCAAGCTGTTGCTGCCTGTAAAGCATTAGGCAAGATAACACAGTTCTATAAATACACCCCTCTGAAACTGAATAACGTTCATCTATCGAATCCCGACCACCTAAGCATAATCCTCTCCACTCTTGTCTGTTGGCACCATACAGTCTATGGTTGGTACCGCATGTATTCTCAGCTTCCTCGGTCTAGCAGCCACCTACAGTCTGGCTTGCTTCATGGTTCAGTGTCTTTATAAATAATCTCTTTGCCCCACATGGAGAATCTGTTTTGAATACTTTTCTCTCTCACTCTTTCCTTCAGGAGCTGCAGAAGGGAATGGATGCCCACAAGTCAGAGGTCCTGTCCATCAATCTGAGCAGTGCAGACTTCCTCCAATCAGAGCCAGACTCTGAGGAGGCATGGGAGTTGAGGGACGGGCTGAAAGAGATGAACACACGCTGGGATCGGCTCGGTACCTCACTGGAGGACTGGAGGAAAGAGCTACAGAGGGCGCTGATGCAGTGCCAGGTACTTAAAAACACACACTCCACAAAGGTGTAAAAAGTAATATGCATTCTTAATTTGGTTCTCTAATTTTATGTTGCACATACTTTTGTACATAATAAAAATTTACTTTCTTTGTATGTATGTCAGGCATGCTTTATATGTAATCATAAGAATTCTGCAGCAAAGCAAGTGCTAAAGTAAAAGTACAAAAATCGAAATAAAATATATACCTCGAAGCATTAAAGTCATCTCCTTGTATTTTTACAGCTACTTTTTTCCTTCATGAGCCCAGAATTAAGAGACTAAATGGACTAAATTAAAAATCTGGACTTGTTGTATCATCCAATCTCAAAAACTAAAACACATACCTAATGTCAGTTACGCCATCTTTCCTTTCAGGAGTTCCATGAGACGAGCCACGGTCTGCTGCTGTGGCTAGAGAACATCGACCGCAGGAGGAACGAGGTGGTGCCCATCCCTCCCAAACTGGATCGTGAAACATTACGAGCTCATCATAGAACACTGACGGTATGTCTCTCTAATACAAGGTTTCTCCGCTGTTGAGCCTTTAATATTAATTACCGTTAAGTAAGTGGATAATTCAGACTCGGTAGTTCCTAAAGTGGGGGTTAGGCAGCAAAGGGGTCTTGAGAGTAAAGTGTAATTTTCAGCAAAAGGAAGGATAACAATAACTCTTGCAATCTGTCCTTGATGTAAACAGCCTGAGAACCTCTGCTCTAAAGATAGCAAACATTTACACTTTATTAACTTCATACTAAACAGGACTAAAAAGAAGAAACAACGCTAATCAGAAAACTAGAACAAATGTAACATTGAATAAATGTCTAACAAATAAAAATAATCTTAAAAATGAAAAATTATAACATAAAATCCGAGAAGGTATGATTTCCCTGAATTAAAAGCCAGATAAAAAAGATGAAATTCCACAAACAGCCATTTGAAGATCCAGAGAAAAATATTCCGCAGTTTAAAGACAAAGATGTTGAACACGCTGCTGACTCCTAAGTCTCTTTTATTTTCCTGCAGCAAATCAAGCGCGAGCTGCTGGACTCGCAGCAGAAGGTGTCGTCTCTTCAGGAGCTGTCAGCTCAGCTGCTGGTCAACACTAAACCTCAGACGCTGCTGCTGCTGCGGCCGCAGGCCTCAGAGCAGATCCAGGCTCAGGGCAGCGAGTGTCTGGAGGCCCAGGAGAAGGTGCACGTGATCCTGAACAGGCTGAGGCTGCTCCTGAGGGAGGTCAGCTCAGACCTGGAGGGCTTGGAGAGGAGACTGGAGACCATTGACGCACGGCAGGTCAGAAAATGCTGAACATAGAGTGAATGAAGGAGGGGTCATGTTATGTTGAAATAACATCTTCCTCTCCCTTAGTAACAGTTTTATTTAGATCTAAATATTATACTGACTGTTGTTTTGATCTATTTTTCAGGATTGCTTACCATTGCCTGTTGGCAAATCAGAAATCTCCAGATCAGCTGGTCCTGTGTCAGAGGTGAACGTCGAAAGCCGCAAACGATTGGTAATGTTCTCCCTCATAATGTCCAGTAGAGGGGGCTAGCTTCCATGCTCAATAAGAGACAGCCAAATATCATCACAGCCGGCCTACCTTCTCCCCTCTTGTTCCCAGTAGACATCTCATAGATATTCCCACTCTACCATCCCTTTATTGTTATTGTTAATATAAATGTTTTCCCTTCTTAAATTGCCCTGCTAACATGTACTCGAAATGATCTGTTGCTGCCCCCCCCTCCCTTTTTTGAGATGTTTTTTGCCGCCCACACCATGTTGATCTGCCAAAAATTTACAAGAAAACCTGGCTTTTCGTTTCACAAGATAAAACTGTTCTGTGAACTTTTTCAGTTTTATGACTATGTAAATAACAGTTGAACAAATTTAATTTCATCAGTTTCTTTTAACTTGACTTTTCAGGATTTAAGTCTTGAGAAGCCAGATTTCTTGGTTCTGAAAGTCAATCACCGTCATTGATTATGTTGCTGCTCTTTGGTTGTTGATGATTCCTTCTCTAGCGATGTTATGGCTCTTTATGTTATTTGTTTTTTCTCTCATCTGAGGCTTTGTCTTTATTTGCCCTTGACTGAAACATTCTTTTCTTTCTTTTTACCCCTCCCTGCTCATTACGTGGTACAGCCCCGGGGCAAAAGTAGTCAGGCCCACCCAGGACGCCCTGAGAGCGGCCCGCGCCACAGGTACCTCTCTCCTGGACTCTAGAAACACAGGACGGTGATGGAACCGCAGCTACGCCTGACTAGAAAATTTTATTTTAATTAATTCAACCCATGTGAAAATCAATTAATCACAATCAGCTACAATGTTTTACTCATTGTAAAAGATTTGAGATAATTAGAACCTTTAGATTTTAAGCCTCCTCTTTAATCGATTGGTTTTAAGGCTTTAACCCTGTGTTCCATGATCGTCCCTTATTCTAGAGACCATGTTACCAGCTCTTAAACGAGTGGGGAATCGCCTACATCAGGCCGCTCCCCTTCTCCTTTAAATGTTTTGTTTCACTGCTTCTCTTTGCCCTGCTGCTTTTTGAATGGCATCATGAAATATTGCCTCGTCATACTTTTTGCTTCTCCTTTCTCCGAGTGACTGTAGCACTCTCCTTGCCCACTAGATGGCGTTATCTAAATCCCTGTGACCCCTCAGTTCCTTTAGCTCTGTTTTTCTTTCTCACGTTTCCTTCCTGTTTCATTCTCTTCATAGTTGAAAGCAGGATATGATGCATAACTCCTGTGGGTTTTCCTTCTACCTTAACTCCCACTTTCTTTCCTATGTTTCCTTTCCAGACCTCTTAACTCACCCACCTCTTGACTCTCATGTCATTTCTGATTTAACTTTCTATGATTTTCATCAAATGCCAACAATAACACACAGGCCTGGTGAAGACTCAGCCTAAACTAGTCTTGCCATGAGTGTTGTAGCAGAAATAATGTCTTTGTTTTCCCCTGATAACATCCTTTATATGAGAAGCAGGGACTATCACATACTAATGGGCTGGGACAAATTGAAATCCAGCAAAGCAGGAGAGGTCGCCTGGCCTTGTATATAAACACATACATGACGTACACATGTTGCTCATGCATGATCACAGCAGCCGTATTGTAGCATCAAGGAGGGCTAAATGAAATTGGCTGCAGAGTGAGCAGCTAGAGGAGTGTCAGCATATCTGACCCTCCTTCAGCCTCCGTGAGGATGAGTTGCAGTAAGAACATGCTGTTCCTCCCCTTGAATCTTGGCTCTAACAGTGGAAATCACCAGAGAGGCATTTGGCATTTCTCCTGCATCTGTATGGAATGGGACGTGACATTGAACTCTCACACACTCGGCACTAAAGCCAGAGCGTTTCCCCCGAATGAGACACAGCCGGCTGTCTACGAATGCTTGTGGTTGATTCTTTTTTTGTTTAAGTGTATTTGTGCCTGTTGTGTGTGTGTATGCAGGTCTACTGTACACGTGTGTCTCTGTGTTCACCTTTGTGACTCTCCTGATCTCTCTACCTGTTGGATCTGTGTCTATTAGCTGCATTTTTTGCTTTCTTTCCTGTTGAGTCGTTGTTGGGTATTTATTCTTTTGCCAGACATGGGTAAAATAGTATTTGCAAACATGTTTTAACCTCCTTAAAATGTCAGAAATGCCAGGTTTACTGCAACTAAAACGTATCGATTGTTGTTTTTTCAATTAATTGTTTAGTCTATGAAATGTAAGAAAAGTGAAAAATGCCCATCGCAATTCTGAAAGCCCAGGGTGATGTTTTCAAATGTCGTTTTGAGAAGCCAAAACCACAGAATGTTTGGAGTTTTTGCTTGAAAAATTACTTAAAAGATAAATCAATTCTCAAAATAGTCGATAATAGACTATTCATTTTCTGTCAATTGACTTATCATTTCAGCTCTAATTAGGAAATTACACATTTTACCAAGAGGCTCCATCAGAAAAAATACTGAATTTGTCTTCATATGCTAGTAGTAAGTAAACCAAAATGTTTTTAATGGTCTGTTTAAAAACCTGATCATCATGCCTTTCTGATTTAAGCCCACAAGGTTGGAGCATTTTTCACTATATAGACGAGCACACAAACATGTTTTGATTTTTAACAAAAAAAAAAAGCTATCAAGGGGTTTTAACACAGCAGTGATTTGCAAATACTAGTGAACTCGGGTCTGTTCTCTGCTGTGTTTAACTTGTGTCTGTGTCTTCCTGCAGCCGGAGCAGATCACCAGGCGCCGCTGGCTGCGTTTCCTCCCGTTCTGACATTCCGGACGGCATCTCCTCATCAACCTCCTCCTCCTCCTCAAATGGCCAGTCCTTCCTGCTGCGGGTCCTCAGGGCTGCGCTCCCCGTCCAGCTGCTCCTCCTGCTCCTCATCGGCCTGGCCTGCCTGGTGCCCATGACGGAGGAGGATTACAGCTGCCACCACGCCAACAACTTCGCCCGCTCCTTCCATCCCATGCTGCGCTACACCAACGGACCTCCGCCCATATGAGAAGCAGCCGAATATCTACCTGCTGCTTTGCCAAGGACTCCACTGAATGTTTCCTTCTCACCCCGTGCCCTAAAGCAACCAACTCTTCCCCTGCTGGGGAGCTACATGCATGATGACGTGATTCAGAGGTGATATGAAGGCTTCGCTCACTAACATTGCACACCCACTCTCCTGAAATCACCTCAACCCTTTAAACCCACTCTCTGGAATAACTGGACCTTCATCTGGAGACCCCCCACTCCCCCAATCCAAATATTTCATGTTGTTTTAACTTAAATGTGTATATTATTTTTTAAGGTTTCTGAAGAAACCTGTGAAATCAATGAAAACAAAGCACTATTTATATACTGTATGTTGGGAGCCAAAGTCGACCGTGCTTTTTGTCCATGATATCCAGTGCTGCTACTATTTATTTAGTGTTCAATCAGTTAATAGATTGTTAGTATTGATGAAGCTAAAGCACCACCTTGAGTGTGGGATATTGTACCTGACAAATTGTACAGTAGACTTGCCGTTTGAGTAGCAATCATTCACACACATCTTACATGTGAAGTTTGTTTCCAAAACACACGTTTGAAGAACTACTCGGACATAACGACCGAAACAGCACAGAAATCGTACGTTCTGAAGGATGAGACACAGCTTAATGTCTTTCTCGACACATTTCAGAAGAGTCTGCTTGAATTTGGAAATGAAGTCTTCGTATGATGTTTAAAGCTAAAATCTGAACCTATAGCACTGACATGAGCACTGTTGAAGGTACTGCACTGAAGCCGTCCAGCCAAGATGGCCGACTTCTTTCCCCAAAAGCCAAGGCTTGTATTCCTGTTTTTAATTTTTAGTATTTAATCAACTGGGGCAAATACAAAAAAAGAAAGATAGGAGCTCTGTTAGAAAACAATTCATTTGTATATTATTGTTGAAATGCCTTTGAATACAGGCAGTTATTTTTTTATCTTTCTGTTTGAGCATGCACTTGAAAGTCCCCTGCTTTTAAGAAAGCCAAACAATCACTGGTAGTGTTTTAGTAGATGGCTGTGACATGAAATAGTGAGCTTTGTAATAACTGCGGTAATTATTCTGTGGTGATGAGACATCAGAATCACTGCTGTTAAAACAGAATCTGTAAAAAAAAATGAAATATGAAAATGGTTATTTATGTATGTACAGTTTGCTAATGCCGACTTCATGAAGAATACTCTTTTCAAATAAAACATGAAATATTTACTTCTGTGTATTCTTGGACTTGATTTTGGGATACAAACTTAACTAGAAAATTTGCATTTCCTGCAGAAAATGCGTGGGAATGCTGAAAGCTGAAATTTATTTGCATAAC